>KK499766.1:404135-573676 GCA_000688715.1 Glossina pallidipes
AAAAAAAAAAAGCCCCAAAAAAAAAAAAAAAAAAACAACAAAAACAAAAATATAAATAAAAAAATGCAAAAGAAAAAGAAAAGACTTAAAACTTAAAAACGTTTATTTTTTTCAAAAGTAACTTTAATTTGCTGTTTAGCTTTTTTTTTAATTTAATAGGAACAAGTACAATATAAGGCAATTCCGAGCAGAGAAAAATATATTCCTCCCGTGTCCTCCTCCTGCCGCCTCAAGTTGACTCATTCATTAACATATTGTTTGTGTGCGCGTGCATGTGTGCGTGTGTGCATGTGTGTGTGTGTGTGTGTATGTGCGCGGTTGTTTTTTAAATATTTCTTAACATTAACTAAAGTCGTCTTATAATTTTCTGATTAAACAAGTTACTTATTAGCTATTAGTTAAATGGACAGACAAGAGATGTTCATCTGTATCCAGTACCGAACTCATTACCATATATAAATCTACTTTACTACCAATAACATCTCTATCATCTTTTAAAGCCAAAGCGGCTTAACATTTAACACCTGGTCCGAATGTGTTCTAGTGTGTATGAATTTTTATAAAACTGTTCAACACTAATAGATGCACAAACACATATAAACACGCAACTATACGCGCACACACACACACACACACACACACGCGCGCGCGCTTATATTTATCTTGTTGTATATATATATATATATATATATATATATATATATATATATATATATATATGTATGTGTATATATATACATGTATATATATGTATATGAGCCTACGCCATAAAAGCTTACCCGATAATTTTCCAATTAATCATTTCGCATTTTTTACTTCTTCTTTCTCTGCTTTAGAAAAGAGCAAAAAAAAAAAACCCCTATACGCTTCGTTGTCCGTTGTGTAATATAAAAAACTAGAACTCTTTTGAAATCGAAGATATGTAAATAACATGTTGATCGCCATTGGTATAGAGCAGGCATACAATAGGTGCTGATTGCAACACATTTTGTTAGAGTAAAAAATAAGAACAACAACAATATCTTGGCAGCAGCGTCAGTCATAGCCACACAGCCATAGCCGCACAGCCACCACCAACCACCACCACCACTGGCTTTATCTCAACGTAAAGTGTAAAAATTTGTTTTAAATTTTTTATTTTTTATGTTTTATTTTACTATATACAAAAGAGAACTAAAGTATTATACAGAGTGCACGCGCACGCAGATGCGCTCAGATACACATACATACAAATATCTAGGCATACCGACGACCAGACCATCAACACCGTCACCAACACCACATTAATTTGATAAATGATTTCGATTAGCTGGTGCTTGTAATTCGACGCCTATAAATGGACTTTGATTGAACGCGCTTAAACGATAGCTCAACAGCAAAATAAGCTTGAGTTACCAGAAGATTTCAGCTTCCCGCTCTCGGTTCAATAAAAACCTCTGATGTGTTTCCTTGTAGTTTTCTTAAGCTGCACCCTGTTTGACGTGCTTGTTGGTTTTTCCTTTCTTTACATATACATATATATATGTATATATATATATATATATATATATATGTATACATATATATATATATATATGTATTTTTTTTTGTTTCGTTTAAAATGCTGTAAGCGATTTGACAAATTGTCTTTAATTGAAAGATTAGTTTTTGTTGTTGCAGTCTTTTTATTTTCTAGGCTGGTTGCCAACAGTATTATCTCTGCCTGACTATCCTACATTACTAGCCATAGCTTTTTTTTTTCCTTGATACGTCTTATCACTTGCTGCTGATCTTAGTCGTGTGAGGTTTTATTAATCAAACTATACATTGTTAACATAAATTAATTTCTCTCATAAGGGGAAAGAAAGTGTAAAAGTAAAAAACAAAGTAAATAGACTAACATGTAGGAGCAGGAGTAAGAGGCTAAATAATCTAAGACAACGATTGTCAATTTAAATTAATATTCATTTGTACATACATTGCCGAAAAATGAAAATGGATTCTATTTCTCTTCTAGTTTTAGTGACAAGGTATTAAAGAAAGCATCGTACACCATATAAAAGAAGTGCATGATATGTTGTGCTTTTAGTGTTCGGTGTTTTCAATGTATTCTTTCAAAATCGTTATAACTGAGATAAAGGGCGAGAATAAGATGAATGGTGCACTTCTATATATGCAAAATTTCCTTATGCCTTCGAACCTAAGTAAACCCGTTGTCAACGGCTTATTGCGGAGAAAGAAAAGAAGAGAAGAGAAAAACTAGTCGATACAAAAAATCTCAAGTTCCATAAATTCCAAAATGATAAATTTTTAATGGCATACCTACCTTTGTTTGCTTACGAAAAAAGAAAATGGAAGAAAACAGCAAAACAAGCGAGCAATAACTGCACAGAACCGTATAAAGGGACTGAACGAACAAAAAAATGATAATAGTTTGATAAATGTATTGGAGACGACGGTACCGTGCGATATCCGATATTTAAAAAAGTACATTATAGTACATCTATTTATCATAATCTTGCAGACATTACTATTAGTGCATATTCAAGTCATCCAAAAATCGCAATCATTCGGGAAATGATATATTCTGTGCAACCGATCAACAACCGATGTTTAAATGAAATCATTAGCATTCCAATTGGAAAATTATTGAATTAGATAAATAGCAAAAGGACCTTGTTAGCATTGTTTTGAAATGGATAAAACTGACTTTGTCCCACAATTTGCAAGGGCATAGCATACGACTGTAATTCCAAATTGTGGCAATAAACTGCAGAGTAAATCAAACCAAGCGCTATCAGCTCCATAGTGGCCGTAATAATCAATTTGGCCAAAGAGAATATTACTAAAAAACAGCTAAGTACATTATCGTAGAGCAAGACCGACCATAAAACACCCTACCTAATAGAGTTATTCACCCGCTTTGGTAGTAGTAATACACCAAATATTACGCAATATTTTCCGGCAACGGTTTACTTTTCATGAAAATCCGCGTATCGGAGGAATGTCCACAATACCAGATGACGCATTACAAATTTAGCAAACTTAATTTACTTCCTAAGAATTGTATTAGCTTTCTGTTTCCGTCATAAAAAAACTATAAACTCGACTTTTTTTCCATATAAGGGCGAGCTTCTCATGATATGTTAGATTTTAAAAAAAGTCCTACGTGGTCCAAGTCGCCTACTGTTGATTTTTTGCTAAATTGTTACTGAGGACCAATATTCATAATCAATTATTATTCATTATTCGAAATTAAACATTTTCCTGAAGGGTTTACTACTTGTGAAAAGTCTTATGTGGATTGAGGTCCAAGAAATGAGCCCATGTTCTTCAAATTGGGTCCACTTAATTTTTATATCAAATTACTATCATTAACCAATTTTCATCATAAGGCATTAACAATTAGACCTTTTTAACATATAAGGGCGTACATTTCCTGAGCAGCTTTATATGCGATGATATACAAAAAATAGATCTATGTGGTCGGAATTCGGTAAGATTGATATCATTTTAAATTTACTATTTTAAGTCAATTTTCAAAATCAAATGTTGAAAATTAAACCTATTTAATATATAAGGACTCTGGTTGTATGGGAGGTGGTTCCAAAAGTTACCCCAACTGAACCAAATTTTTCATAACAACTAAGAAAGATGAAACGCAGTGAGTTTGATGGAAAAATTTTACAAATTGCATTTTTTTCCCATAATAACTTTTTAAAATAACGAAACTTTTCCAATAAGGTTCGTCCCATAGTCAAAACGCGTCAGTGCGTACCAAATTTTGTCAAAATATCTCAAATACTGCATCCTTTAGGTTGAACACAACTACACACGCAGACAGACATCAGACGAACAGATGCACATACAGATTTAGAATCATTTTCTGCATTGATTGGTATAAAGACGGTTTTCCTTAAACCCTTCTGGGAGTCTTGAAGAGAAGATCATTAGTAGTTTATGAAATTAAAGCTGCGATCAACAAACCGAAACAAATTAAAATAGATTTCGAAGAGATGTGTTAGCAATTTTTATTTTTATGCGAGAGCTCATCATGTACGTTATAAAATTTATTATTAAAATTTTTACTCAATGAACGGAAGACTTAAACAACAAACTTGCAGTTAAACAGTTTCCTTTCTTCGAAAATAGCTAAAGAAAAGAAATTACTTGAGGAGCAAGTTCATCGAACACATTAAACAACGCAAAGCAAATAAATACGAGATTCTTTCGTTTCGTTTCGTTTCGTTTCCTTGTCGTAATAATTTAATAGAGTTTATTGATTTTAGGGTTAAAGTACTAAACTAATATACTTACTTTACCTCTCTCTCTCATCTAATAATAAAAACACCAGCAACAACCTCCCCAACAACAACAACAACAATAATAATAATAATAATAATAATAATAACAACAACAATAACAAAAACATTATATTCTTTGTAAAATGTGTTGTGCCACTAATTAACTCGATCTCTCTCTTTCTCCCTCTCTCTCTCGTTCTCACTATTTACGTTGCATTGCGTTACGTATACATGTATATAAAAAGTAATTAACTTTAAAAGTCTATTAAAAAAGACTTTAAAATATAACGCCACTCAGGCATCGGTACAGGCACAATACATGGGTGTAGTTGGTATTCATTTAATGCCAGAGCAGTCGGTAGAGAGGCCGCAAAAGAATATAATTTTCCATAAATCACAAGAATTATTTTCTCCTTTTTCCTTGTCTTGTAAAGCCATCATAAGAAAAGTACTTTAAACGATTTTTTACGATCAACAACTTTACTAATGTTTTGAGTTACATAAGCTAATTAATTTGGTTAATAAATGTACGAAAAGCTAATGTCTAGTTTTTAATGTAAAATTTTTCTATTCGCTTTTCTTTATTACACATACACACGCGCTCACGTGCGCGCTTAAACACACGCACATCCCTCATCATAACGTTGAAAAGAATCTTATAGAAATTCTATAGAACATTTTCAGTTTATTTGATTTTATGGATTTTTTACATATATATATATTTTTTTGCTTTTTCTCAATTTAAATTTCAATTCCTATTAATTTTAAGAAGCGGAAGAGAAGAGACAAAAAAGTTATTCAGAAGTAATCAGTTAAAAGCTAATCTTTAGTTGAATTTAATTTATCTTCTAATATTTAACTAATCGAAATTAAACTTAAGAAAATAGAGAACTAAAGAAGCTAAAGCATAGTAAGCGTAACGCGTCATGTAAGCGTAATTGTCATCACAATCTAATATATAGGGTGATAAAATAAGTGCTTCTTGTTTTTTGTTTTTTAACCTGTGTACTAAAAAGCAGCCAGTAAAGGATGTCAAGATGAATTTTCTTTTATTTCATAATACGCAATTTATACTTAAAAATGATTTCATGTAAATGATCGCCTATGGACTTCTGCAAGCATTCAACCATGGAACAGCAATTTTTCCCACATAAAACGGCTTTTATTTCATCAATAACACGATCGTTAATCGTGGCGCGTAAGATCATTGAGAGATTTAGTGGTTTGTTGGAGTTTGCCGGAAGCCTCTGCCCCCCAAAATAATTGCAAAGCAAAAAATCCAATAGAGTTATATCGCATGATATTTGCGGCAAGCTCACATAGACATTACACGAGAGAGAACACAAGGACATTGAACTTGTCCTCTGAATAAGTTGACAGTGTCACGAGATATATAGCAACATTTTGCAACATTTCGTTGACAGCACTTATCGTCCGAGTCGAAATCATTTAATTTTTAACAAAAAAAAAAAATTATGTTACACCCACGTAAAATCCTTATTTGTCGTTATTAAATTATTGAATCAAATATGAGATCCATCCCACAAATGAATGCATGGCCTTATATATAAGTAACTGCTATAATAAATACTAAACGTAATAATATATTACAGATATCGTGAATAATTATTCACAAGTGTCTCAGCGCGTCAGCGTGTGATGCGTGAATTGAACAAAAAGTGTAAATATTCATCTACTGAAGAGTCGAGAGAAGTAATAAATAACTTAACGCATAATATTATGCGTTACGATCCTTTAATAAATATAATATACCACCTGTAGTGGGCACGAAAGAAAAAAGAAAAAAAAACCTAAACCTGTTTTTTTTTTTTTTTTCTTTTTTTTTTTAAATGAATGACAAGTTCGTGTCTTAAGTCTTTTCATTCGAAAAAAATTCAATTTAATTTTCTTTTTCTTCAAAACTGATTTGAATATTTTTCCTTAAATGACACTATTAATCAATGATTATTAATAATGTTGTATGTTTTTAAACAAAAGAATAAAATGCCTGTACATACGTGTACATGTGTAAAAAACCTCTCAAGAGAGACCAACCAACGAAAAACATACCAAATTTAAAAGCTAAGACAGATGACTTCATTAACATGAATAAACGAGAAAGCCAATATCATAATACAGGCTAACTATACAAACGAATACATACAACTAACGAAACACTTAAACAAATACAGAATGAAACGATACTGAATAGCGATGGCGTCGGTGTGCAACAGTTCCAATTTAGGCGACAAATATTCAATTCAAACGAAAATTAAAGCATTCAGATAAACAAACATTAAAACGAATCAATTCGAAATAAAATCTCTACGAGTGTCTTTTATATATATATATATATATGTGTGTGTGTGTGTGTGTGTGTATGTTTATGAGGATATATTATACAATACACAATATAGAAACAAATACACAAGCACATTTATTTATCGTGTTATTGTGTCGCTCTTATATTAAAATTAATGGCAAGTAATTTGTTAAAAAGCAAATACTTTTAAAAACTACAAAGATAATGAATGCAAACATACGCATACGTATTCATGTGTACGTATCCACAAATACATGCAAGTGAAACGTATTTCTCACTGTTTATGCAATATAATATAATTTAATAAAAAAACAACAACAACAACAACAACAACAACAACAAAAATTAATTAAAATATCAATAACATGAGGGCAACAATAAAATAAACAAAACAAAAAAATGTTTTAAAGAATATCGATTACAAAAACTGTGAAGAAAAAATTTGATAACAAATTCCAAAGATTTTATCGATTACAAAGAGAAATATAAATTTTTTAAAACACTTAATTTAAATTATAATAAATTTGACCTCGAAAAAAAAAAACAGTTAGGATTAAGTAAAATATTTACGAATTTTATTGAATCCTCAAATATTGCGTGCACAACTTTATAAATGATTTTCACACACTGAACGGAGCTAACAGTAGATATACTTGATATATGTGCCCGAAGTTGTGTACTCTTTTAACAATAATCGTAATATTTCATCCACTGTTTTGAGATCCGTTTTCTTTTCTCTGTTCAATGCAGAGGATAATGCTGCTACATCGGTAACGATGACGAAGAACGTATACGTAAACATAATGTAAGACTAGGCGAACAATTAACATAACGAACGAACAGGAATAAAAGGATAGAGTTGAATGTTCATAGCGGCCGCATCTGGGCAACAGCTGGCTATCAATCACTAATAACAACAACTAATGTCATTAAAGCGAACACGCGGGCGATATGGCGAAACTTAAAATATCGAGATTTCTCATTATGATAACGCCTTCGGTTCGATATGGCAAAATCTGGTCAGAAGATATTGGCGTCACCAATCTGAAATGTGCTCTCTTCTCCGCTATTAGTAGTAGGTGCTACTCTTCCGAATCTATGACTTATTGTCTAATCCATTCTTATCACGATCAGCTGCAGATAACAATTTTTGTCCACAGCCTGAAACGGCCGGATGCACATGTCGAGAAATATTTAAGAAATAGTAGCTCATATCTCGGGCTATACTTATGAATTTTCCTTTTTTAACAGCTTTTCTCAACATATTTGAGAGGACTGTTTGCGCGGATAAAGCCAAATAAAATCAAAATGTCAACTTCTTTGTGCAACCACTGAACGTGCTAGAGAAAACCAGAGATGGACTGATAGGTGAACCAATTGGCTCGAAATCGTTTTCTAATTGAGAAGACGTGCGACATTGCGGAATAACAAAACTGTATTCTTCGCTAATGAATACGAGGTGTGTTCAAAAAAAGTGGATACTTATTCATCAATCGTTCATCAGTTTTGTCCCCTTCAAAGTAATCCCCCATAGATATAATACACTTGCGTCAGCGCATTTTCCACTCCTCGAGGCATTTCTGATATCCGTTTGAGTTCTTCTAACAATGCGGCCTTTACCTCCTTTATTGTGGCAAAGCCCTGTTCTTTCGGGGTTTTTCATCGCAGAGCGCCAAGTCCGGTGAACACAACGGCTTAGGCATAATTACAGTGTTGTTTTTGGGCGAAAAATTACGAGCAAGCACTGCGGTGTGTTTAACGATTTCATGCCTAAAACTTCTAACCAAATTGCATGGCATGAGCCACCCATCCACAGCAATCTTTCTATGGAGGAGGAATTCGACGATTTTCCATAACAATTCTCTCCACTGCTCCAACGGTTTTCGTGAATTGTTGACGTACTTCAGCGTCCACAATGGGAAAAGAAAAAATACCGAAAATCTAATGTACTCAGCCCACGAAATTTGAAAACTCATCTTACATATAAATTGGAATAATTCCCTGCAAAAAGCTAATGATATCAAATAGTTGACGTTAAGGGTAAAAATTTTGCAAAGAATTATAAACGATTAGGTGTCTACGAATTGTATATCAGATCATATTCTCCCGCCTAGGGACGCCAACAAGTTGACTCACAACGAATCCGCAATTGCAGCTGAATAATGGAAAAAGAGAAAGGAGCAATATGTAGTTTCTAACCGACTATTGTGATGACATAGTTACAAATAAGAATTCAGATGGACTATGTGGCAACTTAAGACTAGGATACAAAATATCCAATAAAGAAGTTAGAGACTTTTTTTATCTTCAAACACCTTCCTCAATAAGCCGACGGCTAATGCAAAGTCAGTGGAAACTTTCCTGAGCCATTCATGTTTTTTTAGCGACCAATATCCACGAATGCCATTATAGTTAAATCGCCAAATAACACAAAACTTTAGATGATAACTTAAGTAAATAACTTTTTGCCATTCGTATGAGAAAGGTGCGTTATCGCTTTGCACACACATTTTTTCGCAGTAAGAAAGTCACGTGCACCTTAAAGCAAATCTTAAATGCTCATTGTGTCATCTTTAGGTAATGGATATAAATGAATGGAAGGATTTTTATTTATTACTTGTTAGCACGTCGATGGGGATTATTTTTACTATGAATCTTTATTTGGTTTTGATAACTATTTCGTCTAAACTTTTGTTGCTTATCTGCTTAGTTAATAGAAGCGTTTCAAAATTTCAGATTTTCTTTGTTTTGTTTTTGTGTCCTTTTTCTTACAGTTCATGGTCAATTGTACTAAGCTCTGAATTTTTTCACATACATACAATAGCCCATCACTAACTACCTTACATCACTTCCCTTAACACGATACATATTCACATAATTACTTTTCAAAATAAGGCGTTATATTGAAAGTGCTTGGGAAAGTGACGCGGTCGGAAGCACATTTAGTAGCGTTCGTCCTTGAACCAAATTCTTCTCAAAATATCTGAAAAATTGCAACCTGTACAACATACGAAAACACGACGGACAGACGGGCAAATGGACAGATGGACAGACAAGCTAAGAAAATGATTCTAAATCGATCGGTATAATAAAAGATGGCTCTGTCTCAAGTTGGTCCGGGTGTTACATACATACCCACAAAAAACAACAAGTAAGAAAATTATATTCGGTTTCAATCGAATCTTTTATATCCAACCCCTTGTCCTATAAAAGATTGGAAAAAGGACAAACGTACATTTGCCCATTCCATAATATTGAGCGGGCGTGGCTTATTTTTGGCATTTTGTAGAATATTTTCGTGGAAGTTTTTAGCGTGTCAGCTACGAGCAAACACACGGAAAGCAAAGGTGTTTCCAGTTTTGCTTGTATAGACGTGTGGCCGTTATAAGCGTGTTTTTTGACCAGCTTGCGTCATTTTCAAACTCTTTTGCAAAGTTTTAAACAATTTATTCATTTTTGCGAATTGGAGAATGCTTACCACAAATATTGGACGAACTAACAGGCGGACCTATTTGCGAAACTAGTACTGTCCACATATGTAGCTTGCTTTTGCGCATTATAAAAGTGAAGAAAGGAAAGAAATATTAAATTTTTAATTTTTAATATTGAGTAGGCGTGGCCAATTTTTCCCCAGTTTTACATAGATGCTACAGCATCGCCTATAGAATATACGACCAAATTTTTGTAGATTTATCTGCTGCAGTTGATGCGCAATGAGCAAAAAGCTAATTTTTTATACCTTTCGAGAAACCGAGTTGTTCCCACTTTACATAGTAGTAGGTAGACGATATAGAGCATTTTCCTATTTGCAACCTGCGTACGAAAACTTCCATTCCATTTCTACCTAATTTGAAGTCTATAGGTTATTATTGGCGGCCACGAAAATGTTCATAAGAGGAATTATACTGATGGACTGATGGACAAATGGACATGTTTAAATCGATTCAGACTTTGATTTTGATCAAGAATATCTACGTTTTGTGCGCACTATGCAGCTTCCTTCTGGGCAAACGTTTTCACAAAATGAATTACAATGAATTGATTAAAATACTTATCTACTCATTCACTTATCTACTTTCCGAGTTGTGATGAAAAAAAATTCTAACAAGTAGAGTACGAAAGGAATAAAATCTTATAATAAATAAAAGAGAAAAAAAAAAATAAATAAATAAAAGCAAGAATAAAACACAATATTTACAAGTAACATTTCTCTTACTCTCGTCGCCGTAACCGTCCGTTACGGTAACCTTTCTTCACTTTACTATAAAAATTCTCCTTCGTCATTTCTTGGCTGTAATGCATAAAACATGTCATACATACAAAGGCTTTGATATCTTATCTTGGCTTATTAGTCAAAAGTCTCTCATGATCACCTATTGTAAAATATAGGAACAACTATAAGCACAACATTGTTGTGCAGATAAATTTAACACACACACACACACACACACACACATGTGTATACATATAGTTAGTTATAAAACGTTACTGCTTTAGTGAAAATAAATGAGTTCACTTAAATATCTAAAGAAACAAAAGAAAAAGAAACAATTTTTTTCCTTTTCTTGTGCCTCATCACATAGAGAATGGAATTAAACCACATTTTCTTTGCTTTTCGCTTTGCATGTACACACAATATGATTAACACATTTATATGCCTCTGTATGCAATAATTTTGTAGGCTTTGTGTGTGTGTGTGTATGTGTGTTTGTGTGTGTTTTTGTGTGTTTGTGTGCATGTTTCAGTTAATCTTCTATATATAATATAATGTGTGATTTAAATAAATTACTCAATTACATTTGTAATAATTTATAATAAGGTTAAGCGAATGAGAGGAAAAGAGAAAGGTTATAGGAAAGAAAAGAAATGGAGATGAAATATCGCAGTGCAGACTATATCAAGTTTATAAGTTTATAATACAAACGTGCAAATATATCCTTATATGCATGTACGTATGTATGTGTACCTATACGCATGCGTACAGAAATGCATTTGTTTCTGTCATGCTAATGTTTCTTTCTTTCTTTTTCTTTTCTTTTTTTTTTTAATTCTACTTTAATACTGATTAGAATTCCTAATTAAAAGACTTTATCCAATAAATTTCATAACTACAATTTAGCATTGATTGAATCATGTATTGTCATACCATAAAGCTATAAGAGCACTTACTCTGGCGGTGAATAGCATTATGCTTTCAATTTTATTCCCTAAATTAAAGCGAAACCTTACGCAAATAAGTAGCAAGAAAGTCGAGTATTGCCACAAAAATGTTACTTTTTTTTTTCTTTGCCTTCTATGTGCATCAATGTTAAAGTCTTTGGGTGACAGAAACTTTCATCTGCATTTGAATCTTGAATGAATGAATTTGACGGCAAGTTTTTATACTTAATTTTTAACAAAATTATTTATTGTCTTAAGTCTTTGCTGCCCTTAAACGGCTATCGTTTTCACATATGTATATAAAATACAACTGGCCTGATACACGGCCTACTAGCGCCAAAGATTGAAGCTGGGCCTTTCGGCTTTGTGCCGCACGTCCTAACCACGAGACCATACGATATCCATAGCAGAACTTTTAATTTGGGACAGACGCTCTTGCAAGGGTTTGAAGGTTTCTCACTTCAATGAAATTAATCCGCAATGGTTCTAGGGAACTCGTCTGATTGAGGCGACATCACGCCAGTCGCAGATGTTAAACTTCGATAAGTCTTTGTTTCTATTCAATGAGAGTCCTTTCCATGCGCATGCATTGTAGTTTAGCTCAAGATTTCAAAGGAACGATAAATTGTAGGTGTTCGATGAGCAATTGATTCTATTCCAGCGATGATTTTTAATTTTATTAGCAATATAAGAGAAGAGAGGAGAGGAGCGGGCAAAAGCTTTGAAGGAATTTTAGTTACGCCAGGCCAAGACAAACAGGTAGAATGCATCCTACGGGATCTTAATGCTTAGTGTCGCCTCGTCTCGTGGAATATAAGCGGACTACTTTCAATATCTTTCGGTAGTTAGCGAACAAAGTGCATTTCGTATGAGTTGTAGTAAGTAAGCAAAGCATTCGCAAATTTGTAAAAAGCTATTGTATGGGGCCCGTTGCAAAGTGAGTTTCTAAGTGTTCGCACCTGTCAAAAATCATTTGCCAAGTCTCATTTCAATATCGGGAAGTTCGGTCTCAAGAAATGTTGTCGACTTGATCGATAATGACACGGTTCGTGGTTCATACTTGGCGGGTTACTCAACTATCTAATTAGTTTGCAATTGCAAAGTAACACGACATCTACCGTTCGATTTAAATTGAAGTGTATGAATTAAGAAGCCCGTCAACTTAATTTATATGTGTGTGTGTGTGTGTAGTACAATTGAAATACATTGATTAAATGTGCACTTCCTCTTACCTTCCAGATTGCGCAAAACTAGACGTGCCGCTTATCACATCAGGCCATCAACTATCCATCATATGAGAAGGGTATCCGAATATCGTTTTAAGGCGACCATCATTTTATTACCTGTTTTTCGATCTTTTTTTCTCAATTCAAGTTATCAAAAAAAAAAAAAAAAAAAAAAAAAAAAAAAAAAAAAAAAAAAAAAAAAAAAAGTTATAGAAAATTAAAATCAAACACCATCAAATTAAAATTTAATAATATATAATAATGTTGGAAAAAATTTGTTTTTTGATTGATTACAATTTTATGATGTATTGTGTTGATGTTTAAAAAAAAACACCAAAACGACAACAAAAGCGATAACAATAAACCATTAAAAATTGAAAACCTGAAACAACGAATTCATTAACACTCAAGAGAGATCGATAGGTACTCAACTTTGAACTTTATTAAGATAAACTGAATAATAACTTATAGCGCAAAAAAAGAAGAAAGACAAAGCAACAAAAAGCCAAACATTTTTCGAATTCGCGAATCAGCAAACATAGTCGACCACAGTTCAAGATTGTTGCTCAAGTTTTAAATTTGTTTTTCATTTTTCCACATTTAACAGAAAGAGAAGAATTGCATAAATTTTCACATGCAGCCGGTTCTTTAAGGTCTTAGACTTCAGTTCAGTGCATATTATTTAAGGGAAAAACTTCATAAGCGTATGATTGTATTATATATATGTATAACACATGTATATATGTGTTACTTGTTAACAATTAACTTTAAGCGCTAATTAACACTTATATTTTTTATTTTCCTTAGATTTTTTTTATTTATTTTTTCGGTTTTGTTTATCGCAAGTGTGGCTCAAGCTATACGCGTGCTTTTAGCTAAGCACTGCCAACTATTAAGCATTGACTGCTTGCTGACCATTAAGTTACACATGTTCGCCTGTTTGTCTGTATGTATACCCACCATATATGGTGTGTTAGTGCTACCGTTGTTGTTGTTATTATTATTATTATTATTATTATTATTATCGTTGTTGTTGTTGTTAGTATCTTTTCTTAGTTCGTTGTCCTTTTTTGGTTTGCCACCGCCACCATATAAAAATGCGTGAACTCTATACACGTTCACAGCACACTTGCGCGTTAAGCTTTACTTTTCGTTTTAATTGTGCCGCCACTAGTAGAAACTTATTGGTCGGTATGGCATGAGCCAACGGCAGCTTCGAAATGCAGAAAGAAAGAGAATTTTTATGTCTAAGATCAAAAGTACATTTTATTGTTTTTTTTTTTTTTTTACCGCCACGCTTAACAAAGTAATCTCATAGGAATTTTTCCTCTTGCTTTGTCTTTTATTGATTTTAAAGCACCTGATTTTGTAAGGAAGTGAATTAAAAAACTGAACTTGAAAATAAGCTTAAAATTCGTGAAATCTCAAATAACTAACACTAACTAACACTAACTCTACATCGCAGGAACAAATTCAAGTGAGTACAGGGTCTTGCAGCGAGACATCGGGACATTTTGTTGAAAATTTTGCCTGATTTTTGAGTTTGTCAACAAATAACGCTCATTACGATGACGTTTGACAAGTAAACAGTAAGAAGTTTTCAGCCGTGACGTACATATATGCACAAAGAACTGAATTAACAAATATTCATAGCAAAAATTTTTAACAAAATTACACTACGCTAAGCGAACAGATTGCGGGCATTCAACTGTCTATATGTAAATAGGCGAAGCCATCGTATTTCGAATTCTGCAAAACTCAACAGAGATAGTCGAAAAACATCGGCAACGAGCAACAGTTCAATGTCGTTTTTGGTCCACACTTTTTCGGCCTTTAGGCCTTTACGGTAACGTTATCAAATGATTTTGTTTCTCAGAACAGAGCCAACAGCACGTAACTGAGTTAAAATGACATCGTCCTTTGAAAGACCCATTGTGCTGTTACGTAATTTCCGTTTAATTCCTTATAAGGTCAATAGTTTCTGCTAATTAAGAAAACTATTTACAAATCGTAACTATCTCGGTCGTATTTTACGAAAGCATTTTCTCACTTGTGTGTATCTGGTTCTTTTTAACGCCTTACCGACCAATAATCTATTATAATAGTTTTTTTGTCACTGACGCTTACACATCATTTGTTACTTACTATTGGGGGCGAATTAATTGCTTTGTTTAGCACAGGAAGTGCAGATAATCCGCGCGCGGCAATTTAAACCAAACAGAACCGGGGCCGGGGAGATCTGTCGTCGATATGCACGTCGGTAAAGTGTTAAGATAGTGATAACAATTGCAGCGTTGATTTGATAGCCAATAAGTTCACCATTAAGGCAAGCATAGAGGAGTACGGCCCACTATTAAATACCCCACACCGCTTTACGTAAGACTATCACTCATCTAACGACTTTTCAAGCGATCTGTAGGTTGAACGCAAGAACATGTTTAAAATCAATTTCTCAATCGATCTTCATGTCATCCTGGGTATGGCATACATCCGCACAAGCTTAATATACACTTGTACCATAAGTGCTCCATTCGAAAAAACAACGAATATACGGAAGACAATAGAAAGATTGCAGGTTTAGAGTTTCTAAGGTTCCCTGGACGGGTTTTGCTAGGTGTGCAAATAAATTCCCTGCATTTCTTTGATAAAATTCAAGTTTATTTGGAATGTACCTGTTATATAGCTTAATAAGAATCAACCCATTCACCATCATTACCTATGGTCTTTTACCTCCACGGAGTTGTTCTTTCGGTGATGATTCTTTCGACACGATACCGCCATATTGTCAGGAAGATGATAAGAAGTTACAGAAAATGCTGGAAAACATTTGTATTACATGTTGTACCAATTTTTGCCAATAAATGCCTTCTTCAAAGAAAAAAAAATGGCCGCATGCAACCATGCAATACGTTCGTCCATGTCTAAGCCTAACAATTATTCTTCAATATTAAAGCGGTTCAAATATCGCACGATGCGTTGTTAATGCCAGTAATGCACCCCATTGTAAATCCTTTAAACCCTACTGGTATGCTTTTTAAAAGTAAATATTTTCCTTCTTTTTTTTTTTAATAAGTTTTTTAACATCTTTGTTACTGGACACAGCATCCACCATAGTCCAAGATTTCTTTCGCAAATATCTGACATCAATAAGAATAGATTTTACAAATACATACTGAGATCAATCAAAAAAGGTGAAACTAACGTTCTTTTGAACGGACACAAATATTTGACTTTGGGTTATGTTAAGACACAGCTGTGTCACAGATATATATATATATATATATATATATATATATATATATATATATATATATATATATGAATATATAACAGTTGGTTGGGCGAAAGTTTTTTCTGATGATCTACCAACGCCTGTGCCTACCATGACATATGGAAATAAGTGAAGCTGTTTCTATTATAAGTTTTGAAAATAACAAAATTAAAAAAATAATAATAATAAAATGTTATAAATAAAAAAAAAAAGCAAATGAAATTTTTAAAAAGATATATATATATATATATATATATATATAGTAAAAATTAATAAATACTCGTATGTACAATCGTGACAGCATCAGCATCAGCATCAGCATTAGCATCATCAATGGCAAACATTGATATCATATTGTATCGAAGAATCGAAATATATGACAGTTGAGGTTATAAAGTAGTAAAGAATTTGAATCAATTTAAATAAATTTTAATTAAAATCAAATCTACCAACTTGCTTGCTACTGCAAAATCTCAACTCTATTGCATCTATCTACAAAAAATTTATTTACCGTTTGTCATGTACGTAAACGTCGCGTTGCATATTCGCTAACTTTATATAATAAAGGTATGATGCATCGTATGCGTATGTGTTTGTATTTCTGCACTAATTTAATTTTTATCTAAATCTGAAATCGCAACATCATTATTATCATCGCTTACCTTCCTTCAGCTTTAACTTTACCATCACGACTGCAATGCTCAGCGAGCTCCTGCTGCTTTTGTTTTTATCAAAATTTATCATTTATACCTTAAAAATGGTGCAAATTTTATTTCGCTTTCAAGATGACAGCGTTTCAGCAATGCTGATGATGATGATGATGATGATGATGATGATAATGATGATAATGATGATGATGATGAGAATAAACGTACGACTGAGAGAGAGAGAAAACGCGCGAGACCGTGTATGCGTGTGTGTGTGTGTGTGTGTGTGTGTGAAGGGGAGAACCTTGAAAAGAACTTTGTTGCTGTTTCATCTCGAAACAAATTAAGATTAAATCTTAATAAAAAATTGTGCACAATATGAAATTTAATGAATTCCATAACTTTGTCTGTTATAATGATTTTCTTTTAACGAACTTATGTATATTTTAATTAGATTCAAACTACCACGAATATCTCTATGCATATGTGTATATTCGGTAATCTAAAAAATATTGAGCCTCATGCTATTATAAACTTGCTAATCTCATCACCCGCCCACCCACCACCGAATTGTTAAGGATACACTACACTTTATCTTTAGTATATAAAATATCGGCCGATAAATATGTGGGATGGATGATGCTGATGATGATGATATAGATGGAAAGATGAGTATCGATAAACCAATCTTCACACGAAATGTCTCGAAACTTCATGAAAGTCCGACAAGAGTTTTAGTTTGTTACAGTCAGTTACAATTGCTTCGGTGTGTGTAACGTCAAAGATGATATTCCAACTTTTCCATTGCTTTACAAACGTAAAAGTAACGTAAGTACCTTCCTGATCGGACTAAGAAAATTGAGACAATTATGTTCGATCTTTCATCAATTTTTTGAGCATCTTTGTGCGGAGTTCTCAGAATTTAGAAAAAAAAAATTAATTTTTATTATTTTAAATAAAACTTTCGAAATTGCTGGTTTGTGGTGTGTTCCTCTTCATTCGAATGGTGCTGAGTTCTTTTGCATTTGCCAAGTGATTAGATGCGTGGGGTAACTCTCAAACTATGAACCATGAACCAAGTCATTATCGATCAGGTCGATTGCCTCGTCCAAACGAAATTTGGCCAATCATTTTTAGCGAATTCGAGCAATTACAACTCCCAACTTCCCCACATGTCACATAGAATAAGTTTTTACAAGTAACGAACGCTTTGCTTTTATCCGAGAACTTATAACAAAGGCAATGTCCTGCGGTTTATTTTCTCTTTGCACTTTGCAACTAACTGATAACGAAAGATATTGAAAGTAGTCTTCTTAGGTCCCGCAAGAGATGCGGTAAATAAGAAGAAGAACCATGCTGACGCATTCTAGCCTTGACTTAACAATTAAAATGATGTCCAGGAAGTGAAATACGACAGAACTTTCCCGCCAACCAGCTACACTAAGCTACTATAGAAGACTTAGAAGAGATTTGACAAACGTAATGTAATTTAATCGTTGTAAACAAGCCTCGGATATTCTGTCACGTTTGGCTTTCATTTAACAGTTTTTGTTTGCTAAGAATGCAAGCCGGCATAGGTTCGCGCACGAGGAGAGTTGACTGCAGGAGATAGTGTTTTGATGTAGTTTTTTGCGTGTTTTGCTGTTTTGCAGAGATAATGACGTGAAAAAAAGAGAGTGAAGGGAGGGAAAACGGCGAACGAATGTGTGTGTTGGGAGTAAAATTAAAACGAAAAATATTTCGGGGTTCCCATAGAAGTCATGGGCCGAAGAAGACAAATAGGCAGGGTGGGTAATGAAAATTCCAGGGCTTGGAGTATGCCCGTCGGTAGGTGTTCGTTCAAGTACGTGCTATTCTTTTAGTTGTAAATGTCTTAGGAGAATGACTTCTTATACTTTAGCGCGTTTTCTTATCTTCTCACACACAAATTATGAAAATCAATCAACCAATCAATAAGATTTTTTTTGCGAAAATTAAAAAATCTTCTTCAGCTTAATATCTCTATTTACCTCAATGCATCGAAGATTGTTCCCAATTAATATGATTTTTCAAATAGTTCAAAATAGCGCGAAACGTACGCCGGTTCCATGTTTCAAGATTTGCAAATAAATAATAGCCAGTTAGGGTTAAATCTGGTGGACGGAAGCAAATCATATCCCATTCGATGTCTTATCCTAAAGAAATAGGATGGAAAAGAATAGGTGGTTCTTGTTTCAAAATTTCAATTTTTGTTATTCAAGCAATCGAATCAAATTAGGTTATATGCGCCTATTTTCGTTTTACATTTGTTGGGGTGAATTTTGAAAATGATGCCGCAGCATCTCCCTTAAAAAGCTCTGGCTGTAAACTTTAATACCGATATTTGCATCCTTACCCTCTGTGGTTGGCGCCGTAAGGTCCACTATTTCGATATTCATATGGTCCTTCGATATCATAGCGTGGATTTTTTTGCATCTATCTCACTTGCGAAACTTGAACGTTACCCATTACTTGTTCGAATACGATTAACTTCATATTCAACAATCTATCGCTTAAACTTTTCTACCCGTCGGAACGGGAATCTTAACGTGGGGCCAGAGAAAAATCCTTGCTGATAAAAATAAGAAAAGTTGTTCTACGACTGTCCAAACAGTACTCTTACTTACCGAATATCATAGAATCGATCGCATGCGATCGCACAAAATTTTATTTTATCTAACACTCAACTGGATGCTTTTTTTTTTTGTATATTGCCCTCTGACCTTAGATACCATGCTTATTGATCGCATTTCTATATACCTTCACTATTTCTATTAAAATAATTTTTGAATTTCCTCATAGAAATTTTTGTGTTGGTTAGACAATCGACACATAAACCAAAAATTGAATTTTTTTTTTTTTGCACACTTTTTGCTCTTTTTTTTGTTTAAATTAAATTTACCTAAAACCGCAGCATACCTTGACCAGCCGAAAACAAAACGAAACACAAAAAAAATTTCCTACTTTTTTCCATTATTTTTCATACTTTTTCTATGTACAAGAAAATGATCAATCGATCGATCACATACGTATCAGTAAAACATTTACAATAGCAATAACAACAGCAATAGCAGCAGCAGTGATCGAAAGGAAGAAGCATTAGGTCTGTAAGTTCTCAAGACACTCAAGAAAACATAAACATAATCGCGCACGATGCCACATCCATATCCACATCCACATCCACATCCACATATTATTATTTAGCTAACATATGCTCACATCATAGTATGTTACATACCAAAAAGAACGTCGTCGTCGTTGTTGTTGTTGTTGTTCTGTTGTCGTCATCATCGACATCGTCGTGTGGAGGTCACGTGTGGTGTGATGACCTCCATGACCATATTTTGCATTAGTTCAGTTCTGTTCTGCAGATATTGTGCATATTTCGCTTTTTGGCCGTTTGTTTTATGGTTAAGCAATTTCTGAGGAATTTTTTTTTTTACTTTTGATTTTGAATTTTTTTTGTTTTTTTTTTTTTCAAGAAAACACTAGACCCCTACACACACACGCACACACACACACACACACACACACACAAACATACATATGTAGATAGAGTGGAGGTTTGGATAAACGACAGGTGAATAGATTTTTGAATGCGCGCACTTGTGTCCCGCATACGAAGATAACGCATATTCGTTCGTTGCTTTTTCCTTCTAAGAAGATAGATCGATGGTTGTGCTTAGTTTGTGCATATTTTTCATTAATTTCGTATTTTCTATTTTTTCTTTTTTTTTTTTTTTTTTTGTTTATTTTGTTTTTCTTATTATTTTCTTTTATTATTATCATAAATTTTTTTTTGCTTTTCTTTTTTTTATTTCCTGGGTTTTGATCTTGGCGTAAGCGATGACCAAACCTTGATAAAAAGAAAACAAATTTTTACCTAACCGTTAACCGCGTTAGTTTATTGAAATCTCGCCTTTTATACAAACTATTGAACTGTATTTGTATTAGAGAAAATCCTGAGTTGACTTTAAAAATGAAAACAATTATATCGTAAAAATTTGTTTACTTTAAAAACTAAATCAATTAATATTAGGAGAAGTAAAATTTTATATAAAATTCTTATAATTTTTATTAATTGAATTGAAGTAAACTTCCGATTTAACATGAGTACAGACCGAAAAGTCCAATAAGGTCAAGATTCATGCTTGTGATGGCCCGTTTCGGTTTATAATATTTTGGGAGATTATTTTGTCATTGAACTTTTGTCTCAATGAACTGATTGTGCATATGACATGCTGATCGCCAGTCGTTGAAGCCACATTTCGATCAATACGCAACGCGGAATGAGTGGCCTCAAGAGTGGCCTCATAGTTAGTGCTAGCCTAATAAGCCAATAATTACGAGTTACTCTTGCCAAAACATGAAAATCTCTCTATCTTGTTTAACAAAAACGATGAATAACACTCACCAGCTTGTACTTTTATAATAAATGGAAAACGAGAGGACAAAACACAGCCCCAATATTGTGTATCTGACACGATATGTTAATACAACATTTTAGTTAGTGCCCGGACTGACATAAAAACAACGATTGTTAAAATATCATATTATTTCGAATATTTGTTTACGAGTTATAGCGATATGCTACTTTTCGTTATTTTCAAAAACGCGGAGGAATCCGACTTTCATGTCTTGCGTAAACATTGCCGGATGGACTCTCCCTTTTGGATGAAAATTTAAGTGAGAGAAAACTATGTTTGGTTACAGCCTCTAGCTTTGTAATGTTAAAGAGAATTTGAACGGAACTGTTTTGGTGGATGGGCCGTTCATTGCTTAAAGTGATAATTTGCTTCACCAAAGTGGCTTCACTTTTTGGAATTTCTTCAATTGAAGTGTAAAAGCCCTTAGTATACGCATAACTTTTTGTATTTATAGTAACTTTCCGAAAAGTTGAATATTAAGCCTATTAAACGATAACATGTTTTTCGCAACTAATTTTTTTAGAGACCGTTGTTCTGATGATTCTCTGGATCGTCAGACGGTGAGAGAATTATATAATCCGATGACAGAAATTAAAAAGGAACCAGCACCAGAAAATACATAGTCGCACTTTTTTCGACTTACAAAAAAGGTTTGACCACTCTCCTAAACTGATTATATCCGTAGCTTATTATACGAAAAGCTTATAGCCGCTGTCCGCTGTCCGCTGTCCTAAGTTTATTGAAACTTGTTCAAACTTGTTGGAGAAAAAATTAAATTGATTGATATATGAACTCAGCTACTTGCCTAATCATTCAGATTTTGCCATTGAAAGTTGAAAACATTTTTTACCAAATGATTCGTACAATATAATCAAAACATGTAAAAAGGAACCGAAAGGAAGTTAAGCCTCAAGTTAATCCTTAAGTTAATACTCAACAAGAATTTTGTTTTCAACAAAACCTACAGTACAGAGTTTCTACAAAATTGGCTTAAAATGCGCTGAATGAACAACAATTAACAATTCGCAAAGGCCTCCTTATACAATTCAAATCTAACCACAATAGAGATTCGGATTTTAATGTAATTAATATAAGGAAATCTATAGCAGATAGACTACAAGGTTTGAAAAATGTAGATCAGCTTTTGTCGTATCCTAGAGGTAGAACGGTGACAAGGGAAAAAATGGAGGGAGGGGAAATGGTGAGCCTGCTAAAATTCATGGCTCCTGCTAAACATGATTACTATAAAAACTTGACAACAAATCGAAATGACGAGTCCTCACATACAACTGACATCACTTCGATTACTGATGAAATAATCCCCAATAATAATATGTTAGAGTCAAAAAAAAAAAGTCCTATGTGATCCAATTCCCCTAGTTTTTGCTTTTTGTTCAATTGCTACTAAGGACGAATATTCATAATAAATTGCTAGAAATTAAATCCTTTTTTTTGGAGGGTTTACTACTTATGAACAATCTTATGTGGAGTGCGCATCAAAAAAAAGGACCCATGTTATTCAAATTGGGTCCATTTCATTTTTATCTCAAATTACTAGCATAACAAAATTTTCATTACAAAACACTAGCAAGTAGACCTTTTCGGCGCATAAAAGTTTGCATTTAATGAGAATATTTATATGCGGTGGTATACACAGGAATTGGACCTAAGTGACCCATAGTCGGTGAAGTTGATTTCTAATTTTCATCATTAAATATTAAAAATTATACCTTATAACATATAAAGATTCAGTTTTCGTAGAAGCGATTATATGAGAGGGAGTTAAACCAATTTCCCCACCCTATCCAAATTTTTCATATCGATTTAGAATGACGAAATACTATTGCACAGCCAGTTTTGTCGAAAAAGTTTTTGAAAATTGCAATTTAGTTGAAACAGTAAACCGATCCGAAGTATTTTCTATAGCGTTTGTCACTGAGACCAAGACACGTCGAAGGACATCAAACGAACAGACGGGCAGACAAACTTAGATTAATTCAGAAAATGATTCCGAATCGATTAGTATAATAAAAGGATGGACCTATCTTAAGCCCTTCTAGGTGTTACATACATCCGCAAAGTTAACATACACTGGTGTAAGGTACAAAAAAAACTCTCTATTCTATTAGATGAACTTTCGAGATTGTAATCATTCATGATTTCGGCAGGCGAACGAACAAACAGACACCGATTGTTAAAAGGCTTGAGAAGCTTAACAAACGGACGTAGGTACATATTTGAAAATAAATATTTATACTGCATTTTTCATTGAGTTTATCGATTGTGACGTCGTCTTCGCTTCGTATTTTATTAAGTAACCCTTGAACTCTTCTTCTTGTTATCATTATATGCTGTTGCTATTATTACAATTTTATTATTATTATTATCGCTTTAACTTTTTTTTATATTCATAAAGCTAATGATGATAGTTATTCCTCAATGAAAAATTGTAAAGTTCTAACAATTTTATGAATGCAAGTGTTTAAATATTAATGCATAGCTGGATTGACAGTTGTTGTGTTCGGTTATGCCTGATATCAGCTAACAACAAGAATAACATCAATGGAAAAGCAGATGAATGCGCTGCAAGCACAGCGCAAAACACGTGTTTTCATATTGTTTTTCCTTTATATTATATTATATTAATACACACATTTCGGAATTTAATTGAATTTATTGTTTCTCATAAAAAGATTTATTACATAATTGTTAGGTTTAAAATGTTGCAACAACAGCATAACAGCATAATAGCATAACAACGATATGGCAAAGCAACGAAATGAAATAAAAATCATGCATTAGAAGATAAGATTATGATAAGAGGTCATTTATTAGATAAATGTGTTTAATATAAAAATAATATTCAATTAAAATTTCTATTAAAAGAAATAAAAACGTAAGCCATACACAGATTGACTTTAGAGATAATTAAAAAAAAAAAACGAAAAAATAAGAAAAAAAAAAGCCGTAGAGAAGCGAAGATTTTCTTCGCTTTTTCAATGGGCGTCGTTTTTACGATTTTCATTACGTTTTATTCAATTTTATCTTTATGTCAATAGGTTTGATTTTTTCCCTAATTGGCTAAAATGACGTGTCCCCGACATGTTTCATTGAATGCTTAAATTATTGTATCTATTGTCTTGAAAATTTTATTCATTTATTTATTCATTTTACAAATTTAATATAGTCCTTCGCAACGGATCATGCTATAAGATAATCGTCGCATTTATTTCAAACAAAAAAACCAAAACCTGAACCCATCGCATACACAGTGAACACACAGAGAGCAATCCGTATAAAGAAGTGCAGCCACTTGTAAAATAAGCAACGGACGTAGAGACCTTCAAAAGCGCTCAGAAAGCTGTAAAGCATTAAATTTGGCCGCCTTAATATCAAAAATTATAAGCAATTCAGAACAGTGTGAGAATAGTCTTCAGAGTATACTTACAGAGGAAGTACCATAAATTTTTTTTGATTTTTAATTTCTTTTAAATCACTATAATCATTTAAGGGACGCCTCTTATTCGTGTAACACGTTGACGACCAGAAAAAAGAAGAATAATTGAAGAGGGGAAATGATATAAAGGGAGGTGGCCGCAGCCTAGTGTATCTGTGCGCTCAATCGACTGAACACTTATTGTAGCTACGACCACAGTAAACTCCACCGCATCAAGGTTTGGAGCAGCGAATACTGACTTGTTTACTGACGCGGTTCTTACCTCGTCGGCTACTCTTGCGGATATTGGGTCACCAATTCAACAATTGGTATCGTTTGCAATGGGGTCATTGTTTCACTATTTGATTGTTAAAAAAGTCAGTCAGCATTGCTCGATAGCGAAATCATTTCGAAAAAAATACAAGCCAACTACACCGCCAGGGGATAATATCCACCAAACTGTCATTCACTGCCGTTGTAGGTTCAGCAAGCTTTCAACTAGTATTATCCATTAAGATTTGGGAACCACTGATGCGAACATTTTGCTTGTTTAAGGACAAATGATTTTCACCTCCATTGCTGAGAATAATTTTCAGATCAATGACAGCAGATCAAATATGGCATCAAACATAACTTCTTGAAAGAGTCCATCTCTTCGATGATTTAAGAAAGCGCAACTGATAAAATTATATCGTATTGTGCAATCATCTTCTCGGCAACCGGGAAACTTTCCATGTAGAAGCCATCGAGAGTAAAGGAAGAAGGCGATTAGTTTGACGATTTCCTTTTCTAAGTAGTCAGCTGCTGTAGTCGAAATCCGTGAAAAGCAGGATTTCATTAGGTATGTACAAATTCGTTGGGACCGATGAAGGAGTAGGAGTAGTACAATTATACGATGCTTTCAATTGAACATTGAAAATCTATGGAGAAAAATTTTCCTTTATAAGAATTGCTTTAAACCACATCTCCAGATCCCAGAGATCCCTATGAAGATTTACAATTTTTGGAACCAAGGAAGCAGGTAACCCCAAAAAGGAATTGCTCCATTGCTCGTTGCAGAATTTTAATGTGAAGAAGAGCTTCCACTTGATTCTTGCGAATGGTGTTTAATGTCCCAAAATCTTGAGGATAGTAAATATTGTAGCGCAGACAGATGTCGCCTAATCCAAACCGAAGGAGATGGATGATGTAAATGTGTTTGCTCATAGCAACTATCTATAATCTTCCCACTCATTGGAGACGTACCTTATCCCGGTCCGTAATATAGCGGGCAGGTGTTCACGTAAGACCACTGGAGACGGCCGTCAATTAATCGAATACTAGACTACTACCGATCGTAGATCAGCAAGGTATAAATAAGTTGTAAGAATATACTCATATATATATATGTATATATATGCTGAATACTCACACATCAAATTTAAAGACACAAACATACCATCATCATATATCATAAAGCTTGGTACAAATATTTCTAAGGTCCCCCAAAAAGTCATTGCCAAAATAGTTGCATAGTTTAAAGTTTCCTTCTAGTCACATTTACAATTACCTTCAAAACGAACGTAACTTTCTTCCATCAAGCAGAAGCGAAACAATCAAGTTAAACTAACTATCAAGCGACTATCAACCCAAGTTCAACTCTGAGTGTGATAGACCACGGTTTTAGGCATTCAATTAGGCATAATTATCCGATTGGCAATCGGACACAGTCCTTCCAGACTGCGGTCGCTCCTTACCTCCCTCGCGTTATTTTTGCGTTTTAGATTGATTGATGATTTTCTTAAAAATTATGATGGATAAGGAATACCATCGAAAAAGTAGAAGGTCCGAGAAAGAGAATGATGTGAGTTAACTATAAGTAGGGATAAAACACGCACCAGGTATAGCCAAGGAAATCTATTCATTACTATTATTTGCTAAATCTTTGGTCCGCAAAAGCTTTCGATTTTTAAGGCGTACGGTAAGCGAAAGACTATGATTGGTTGTCGGAATTCATATCACTGACGATATATATATCTTTCTATGAAAAGATACTATAAGACGGAGAGACACATTCTGCTTCGCCTAAAAAGATCGAACGCACGTGCGATGTAAAGTACACACAAACAATAATCATAAATACATATCATGATGGATGCATAGTAAAACAAACCATTCTGCCGCGGAGTAGTACTTATGGCGTAGATATGAATCACTACAGCATATATATTTATATATGTATATATATATATAGAACGGTTAATAAAGCAAAAAAAACGTTTAAAATGTTTTCAAAAATTGTTGTATTTATGAAATAAATGCTATTTTTATACTCGTATAAGCGTCCAAGTCTACGGCTGCATGTTATGTTAAGATGTTATTCAATAAAATGATTATATTTACGTAGCATGTTATGCTAAGCATAGTGTCGCATTTAGAGATGATTTTTTCATTTTTTTTTCTTTTAACAACAAACAACAAACAAGCAAATAATGCATTTCAAATGATTTTGGCCTTCTAAGGTGTTTCTAAACTTTTTTCTCTTCAAGCGAACTCTTGCTAAACTGTTGTCTCCTTCTGCACCCGTTTTAACATTTAGAAACGAATGCTTATTGTTTCACCATAAATTGCCACCTGTTTTATGATTCAATTTTTTTTCGTTTGCACTATGTCTGCGTTTATGTTCGTTCGTTCGTTCGTACGTTTGTCTTCTGCTGATTGTTGCTGTTCATGTGCTCTCCATGTCGCCTACAAGCAACACCTGATTTTCATGTCATCATCGTGATCATTTGCGCCAGCAACAGCAACAGCAGCAACAGCACAGCACCATTTAAATACACACATACATATATACATACAAGTTGGAGAACATATCAAGAGCATCGCATGCAATGTTTGCGCTACCAAAATGTATAACAAAGTGTTGCATGTTTATATAAAATAAT
Organism: Glossina pallidipes; assembly: GCA_000688715.1. Classification (NCBI taxonomy): domain Eukaryota; kingdom Metazoa; phylum Arthropoda; class Insecta; order Diptera; family Glossinidae; genus Glossina; species Glossina pallidipes. Next base: position 431,851 of record KK499766.1, read on the forward strand.
TTAGTTAATAAAACGCCTTTTTTTTCTAGTACGCGTTGGTTGCTGCTATTGCTATTGCTATTGCTATTGCTGTTACTGTTGCTGTTGTCTGACTGCGGTTGTGCACATTGTTCGAATAAAAAGTAACACAACAGCAAACAACTAAAACACGAAGTAATAAATATTAAAAAATTAGAGTAACAAACATGCAAATACCATTCATTTAAAGTAAGCAAAGAATTTTTTGTTTTATAAAAAAAAAGAGAAAAGAACTACGTTACGTTACGAACTTTTTGAAAGGATTCAACAGCTTGCGTACTTTTATTTTTATTGTTAATACTTCGTTTGTTACATTTTCGAAATGCACGATTACCTGCTGGATATTCTTAGTTAAATGTGAACGAAGCGATTTCATGCTTCTCTTCAATATCTCTCATATTTAGTTTTGGCCAAGCCCACCGTTGAATTATTGCCGCTATTAATGACGTTACTTGTATTTATAGCATTCGCGTTAGCTAACGAAGATGAAGAATTCGAGACGTTAGGGTTAAGTCCATTGGTTGAATTCATTAAAGCATTGCTATTAGGATTACTACCGCTAGCCGAAAGACTGTTAATCATATTCGCAGTACCGGAAGGCGAGCCTAAAGTGTAAACCTCATAATCGGTAATAGTGAAATTATAATCGCCGAACAAGGACTCATAGGACGCACCAGGGCCATCGTACGAATGCGGTAAATTTGAATACGAATCCTTTGTGGTATTGCAATTGTTCGCTATTAAAAGATCAGCTCCAGCTCCGAATATAGGTCCGCAGCTGCGTCAGAAAAATTCATTAAAGATTTCATTTCAATTTTATTTCATCATCATTTCATATATTTTGAACACTTACTCGGGATGATAACAGATCGCATAGGGCTTCTTAACTATGTCAAATTTAAGAGGCGTTTCACTGATATTGTTACTTAAAGTAAATAGAAAAGCCCGCTCCGAATGTATGTAAACACCTTTGCGCGACGTCTTAGACCAAGCCACATCGGTGAATCCGCCGCTAATCTCGGAATGTGAACCCTGTACATTTTCAATTATGCTTTCAAAGACACAACAAGCTAAATGCTTAAATAGAAATATGCATACCAGACATATAACGAAACAAGGCGCTACCCCATCACAATAACGATGAAAAGCTGTTGGACTAAAACCATGCGTAGAAGCTCTATATAACAAACGCCATATCTGTTTCGTTACACCATACCTAGGAAAACGATAAGACAATTAATCTCAGTTAGTTTTAGTTTTCAAGAAAAAAGATAATAAAAGAGAACATCACTCACCAATTATTCAGGACACCCTGTAAATGTAATTTATCATTTTTTAAGATCTGCGAACCGGGAAACATGTTCACTGTTAAGCGTGGTTGTAAACGTTTATCGGCCTCGTTCATTGTATTACAGGTCGGGGTTACAAATCCAACGTTGCCATTACCACAGCCACCAACACCGACTCCACTATGTGGTATTTTATTTGAATGCTGTAAAGCAGCATAACGATAACGTTCCAAGGACAATTCCATAGGAACAGCACCCGTTGGCTCGACTTCTTCGGCAAAGACTTGACTATCGATTAGCAGTAGACGCACATGCGACATTACACCCGATAATTGTTGACAAACTCGAACTCTCTCCTCTTCAGTCCAATGAGCGGTGGGTTGTGTAACGCCAGCATGATTTTTAGCCCAAGCCAGAACACACCGCCATACATCTTCTTCTTCGAGACAAAACTAATAAAACTCATAATTAGACGCTTTTGTCGTAGTGGCAACGGGGCGGGGGGTGAGAGGGAATTCCATTCTTACTTACATAATCGGATGATATCAATTTAATGAGTGCCTCCTTTTTCAAATTGAGAAACGCATTTGTCTTCACGCACTCACTTGCGTTCTCACCTATATAAATGATGCAACGTTCCATAAAAGAAGCGGTACACTTAGCTCCTATTGAAAGAAGAAGGACAAGCATACAAACACGATTAAAATGCACAAAACTTCAACAAAGTAATTAAATAATTCTGCACTACAATCATTTCATGATTTAATTAATGGCTAGCAAAGCCAAACATCTCTTCGTATTGCGTCCGTTTATTGAAGAAAATTAAGCATATATTATATTCTAGCTAAGGGATAATAGAAGTTATTTGTCCTCATCTCAAAGTGGAGCGAAGCAATAAGTCCTTTAACTTAACCATGTAATTGATGCGGTGGGAACCATAATTTAGCTTAGGAGTGACGAGCCGCGTTGACAAAACTTACGACATATAATCACAGTTAGCCTATTAGCACCGTTGTGAGATGCGTTAAGTGATTCGAAATAAAGCTTCGAACTTCTACAATCCTCTTAGGTGAGATTTTGATATACATTTTATTTCATCCTGTTATACTTTAAAAATAGAGCACAAATCGAGCCTACACGGATTTATAAACTTCCTTTTAACTTAGGTTAAGGTTAACCTTTTCAGGCAAGAAAAAAACAAAAAAAAGGAAAGCTTGAACCATTCATGATCAATGATTCATTCAAGAGATCATTTAAATCATTTGAACCGCCAAAATGTAAAGAAAAAAGATAGCGATTGAGCAAAAGAAGCTCTAGTAGGTTAATGAACATAATCCACTTTCGTTCACTGAGGTCGCCATCTAAAAAAATCTAAACAAACTGCAGTTATTTTCTTAAAGTTCAAATGCCATTCTTAACATCTGTACCGCAGTCGCTTGCACGTTGAAGAAGTTGAATATATATATAGTTAACGTTTGAGTTCATCTTCATATATATATATATATATATCCATACAGATTTACTTGAAGATCAATTGACGTTTCATAAGTATTTAGCTTTTGTTCATTGTTGGCTACAGTACTTCCGTATATATTCCCTAAGATTGAAATAAAGAAATTTAACAAGTAAGAAAGCTGTATTCGGCGGAGGCCGAAGCTCACTTACGCACCACTATGCTTTTGGTAAAAAGCGGGCAAGGTTGTAAGTAAAATCGAACAACTAAATAGAAAGAAGAAGGAAGGTTTTTTTGCAATCCACAAAGAAGTCACGGATGCCAAACCCTATGAAAAGCTTGCTTCACGTCCAAAAACTGAACTACTGAACAGCCTTATTTATTTTCGAACGCATTTCTTACTTCTTTAATGATTTTTTGGCGTTATTCAGGCCTACCGTGTTATTAACCGCTATCTTCGTAGCAGAAACTATTCTTATGTCGAAATGTGGAAAAAAAACCGCACAACAACTGACACGAATCCCCGAAAATTCATAGAATCCCATAGCTTGTCAAAAATATAAAGACCGAATGGACTGTTTTGGGTATGGCAAACATTCAACTCGATATAGAAAACCTATTTTCAAATCTCACCTTATGTACCATAATTGATAACTAGTTGCAATCTATCGAAGAACAAGTAGAAACACCCAGCATACGCTTATGCATATATCGACGGCGTTGTATGGAGAATAATCGAAAAAATATTACGGTCCGAATCCTTTTCAAAAGCTTTTGCTTGTGGGCCAATATATCAGATCAGAAGAAAACAAGAACGACGGGCGAATCTAAATTGATTCAGAAAGGTTCAAGCTTAATATATCCTTCTACTTGTACTCCAGTTGGTGTAGGGTATGAAAATTGATGCTACTTTTCTATATTATCACTATGGTATAACATCACCTAATCATCATTCACCTGACATCGTATAACTTTTTATATATGCATACATTTAACTTGTTTTATCCATCTATTTATTTTATTTATTCATTTGGCTGTAATAATATTTAGAGGTTGACGTTGGAATCGTCATTATATATACATATCCATATCCATATTACATATGGAACCATTTATTATAAATTGACAAGGGCCATGCATTCTTTTAAGATCAACATCACTTAAGGAGTAAGATCGTAAGACGACTCTCAATTTTTCAAGCAAACAATTTTTTCTTTTTTATTTTCCTTAATCGATCCCTAAATTTGTTAAGAAGCATAAAGAAAGAAAATTGTGTAAAATCAATGTAATAAAAAAACGATTAAAATTATTATCCAATTTTTTTCTGAATTTTTCATTGTTTGGGCTAAGAATACATTTATTACGTATATACGTTGTTAGGTGAATTGGCTTGAGAGCAAAAATACGCTGCATTTTCATTATATCACAATAGTGAAGCCATTGAATTGCATTACTTTCGTGCTGAACGAAATTTCGTGCCATTTGAATTTCTCAATATTCCAAAGAGCTTCAGCCGATATAAACCTTCACAACTTCCAGAATATTAGCAAAATTTTCAATGAATCTTCCATTCCATTATTTCTTACGTTTAAACCCGTCTGCCTCTTTCCTCAAAGCGATAATGATCTCTTCGAATTCGCCTTTAACTAAATGGCACAACAAGTTCACTCTTTTCTTAGAAGAGGGTATCTTTCGTGGCACACATCAAATACATTCTTATATTAAGGTTTTAACCTCACTTCAAATATTAAATTCTAAAACTATTTCATCAATTCGGAAACATTTTGACACTTGGCCGCAATAGAAGAGTTTATCAAATACAACGTTTCGTAAATACAACGTTTTACGAAACTTCGGTTACAAAATATAATATAAAAGCTTTTCCACGAAAAATTCCGAACGCTATAGAAATAATTCGAATCTGCTTAGCAATAAAATGCAATTCGAGCCAATTCTATGATGAACATGCAGGTGCACGTAAAAGCAACTTTTATTCATATATCCATCTTCTCAATTATAAGAAATAGAAATTGCAATTGAAGAAGAGTACTTCCCAGATAAGTATTGAACTATTGACCAGTAGATTGTTGAGTTTACACAACTAGTTTTATAAAAACTAGTGATAAATAAAAATGCTATCGTTCTGTAAAGGCGAAGTGTATTAAAAAAGCACGCGAGAGCGTCATAGATTGTTGATCATACAGATCCATAGTCAGTCAAGAGGTAAATAGGAAACTTCATCCAAACTCTGTCTGCCTTAAAAAATAAATTGTAATAAATAAACACAAATGTATATACACAATGACAATATTATTCTACCTTTGCAATTTGTAGTGTATTTGAGGCAATATGAAATATCATCACATTTAAAGATTCTAGGGCTAGGTCCACTGTTAAGTGCATATATATAGAGACATAATATTTAATCTCTGCGCCTCCGGCAACTTCGATGTTTTCAGGTGAATAACACCGGCATAAAAATCAGCAAATCCAGTCAGTACCTTACCTCACTTTAAAATTCTCTTTCTTTAATCTTTAAAAATAAGTCTCTTAAAATAACGGATGATTCCAACTACTAATAAAAGATACGTTCTTCCATACCAAGTTATAGCCAGTCTTCCAGCATTAATTGCATTTCAATTTTTCTTCAAGTCATAAGAATCTTTTTATTAAGTTTAGTATAAATGATTGAATTACATATATGTACTTACATTCATAAAATGCATGGAAATACTTCAGATATAAAAATTAAAGATACAGAAAACCAAAAGGAAGAAATCCTAATGAATATGTTCCTTCAATTATCAACGGACTCTTGCTTACGTTTACGAAATGAAGAATAATTTTATAAGAAACTTAAATTCTATTCGCTTTTCATATCATTAATAACAGCTATTGTGTATATGCTTCTAATCTCCGGCATCGTTACATTTGTTGTTGCTGCTATTTTCGTTTGCTTGTTTAGCCTAACCTCAATCTTTCGAGGGGCTTACATTTTGTATTAGCGTGATATTATCGCCTTTCAGCATTATACGTCCCAAATTTTTGCGCGTTCTCGTCTTCACCCAGACTTCTTCGGCATCGTCGAGTACCAAATTCATGTATTCATCAAAACCGACAATGTGTCCCTCGATACGTAAATTGATATTTTCATATAGCCACACTTGAACGCGGGAACGATTTTGCAAATAACGAAAGATCAGGTTAATGGGTTGTACCATCACCTTTTGTACTTTTGTGTTGCCTTTAAAAGACATTTTTGGGCCGCTTTTATAATTTGTTTAAAATTTACTTAAAGATTTTCGCAAAAACTTATTAGCTTTTATATGTGTGTATAAAACCTGTAGAAAAAAAAACGTTTACCATCAGCGTCTTCTTCAACTATATCTCTGCCTCTTCCTTTTGCCATGCACGTGAATTAACGACAACATGAAACACGGGTATGTTTAAAAAATCCAACAAAACACAAATAGCAGCAAATGCAACTCTCTTGTAATTACTTTTCTCACTAGTTTATGTTTCGTCTCCGTTCCATTCTTGTCCACGGCAGATATTATTCACAATTATTCAACTGTCTACTGACTTATCTTTAAAAAATAAGAAGAACTAGAATAACACCATATTCGTATCTCTTAATTTTTGTTTAAAAGAGTTTTTTGCCGTTTGGATTTTATAATTGGATCATTCCATACGTTACTATCCTTTTGACTTAAATCACCTTTATCCATTCTCATTTTCATTCGTGAATCACACTTCTTGTTTCACACTTTCCTAATATGCAAAATAGCTATTGTAAGCAGTTGGTTTATGTATATACTAAAGTTATTGGGAACATTCACTGACTTTATTAAAAGTGTGGAACAATGCTAAACATACTTTAAGTTTTTTTTTTTTAAGACCAGCCTATGTTACGAATGCTAAGCAAGAGCGCGATTGAACAGATGAAGTGTCTCTTTTATACGTAACCAATCACCCGGTAATAAGTTCATTACAAATAAGTGCATTATAATTCTTGATACAATATATTATTGAGTAATTCGATTCGAAATCTTTTATCGAAGACATAAAGCAATGTAGATAAAAGTTTGGAATTGCAAAATTGAAATTATTGCATTAAGAGGAAAAATAAAGCTTTCGTTTGATGAAAATCTCTAATATCTATAAATACTTTTCCGTTTAAGATATATTTGCACAAATTTTTAACAAGAAACTAGTAAAAGCTGCAACAAAAAATCGGGTAAATTGTAAATTCTTACCTCCCTTTTCTTTTATTTCCATGACGGCTGTAAGAAAAGTACAAGCGTTGTCTACTGAGAGTGTCGCAATAACATGATCCTCACATGCGGCACGCAACTCACAACAGCCCATATCCTGCGCTAAGGTCATCATTTCAAAAACGCGCGAATCTTGTAACAAAATCTAAGAAAGAGATGATTTATGTGAAAAGTGAGTTTTTAAGGCGATCTTCAAGTGTACTTTACGCGTACCTTGGCTGTATACACATATAAAATGAATTGGCGAAATACTTCTGGATGTACATGAGGGAGGCGGACTGGTGTCGGCGTGCCTGGCGCGGCCGGTGACACAGTGCAACCGGGTATACGGCATAATTCGCCACGTTTTGCTGTTTTAAAACTTTTGCATCTGGTAAGTATAAGAAAGAAAAATTGTAAAATGCTTTTGTAGATCGCGTCAATCTAAGTAGTTTTTTTTTTTTTTTTTTTGTGAATGAAGGCGAGGTTATTGTGTGGGAGTTCACTGTTATTCACTGTTACGTCAGGAACGCGCACTGCTCTTCGTACTGTGGCATTCACCCATCTGGAACCATATATATGTATATATATATATAAGCCAAATGAGCCAAACATAAATTATCATCATTGCTTACTCCTGTAACTAATCGTTAACTCTTAACTCCTAATCTGAAATAAAGACTATATAAATCATTATGATTTAATGAAACGTATTGATGACATTGGCTATCGGAAGCTGAAAAATAATGAGATTTATTTAATGGCATCTTAAGTTCAAGCATCCTGTAGCTGAACACAGGTTTAAGGGATAAATGTATTACTTATTTGGCGGGCAAGCAAAGTTATATGTCTTTGAAATCTTTGTATACCCATTTTGTTTTTTTTTTCATAAAGGAAGTTCCCGAGACTCTATAAATTTGCCCATATATTCTTGATCAGCGTGAAATTCTGAATTGATTAAGCCATGCCTGTCCGTCTGAGTAGTGTTTGTTATGCTGGCATTCTCGTGGTCACAAAAATGGAACTAACGACTTCAAACTTGGCAGAAACATTACAAGTTCTTGCACGCAGTTCGGTATTGAAAATGGGCCAAATCGGTTGATGGACACACCAACAGTACTATGTGAAGTGCGAACACCTTTGATTTTCAAAAGGAAGACAAAATTGGCTTTTTGTTCATTACTCATCAGCTACAGCAGATAAATCTATAAGCATTTGATCGTATGTTCGATGAGCGATCCTGTAGCAATTTATGCATAAAAAAGGAAATATGGGTTTCACTTGCAGTGGAATTGAAATGTCAACTAATTGTACTACTGATTGTCGACGCTGTTTGGAGCTATTTAAAACCATTAATTAGTAGACTTTTTAATGTGGTATCTGATAACGAACAAAGCATTGATGCATCATTATATTATTGGATGTCCGGATCGACTCTCCGCTGACTGGAAACGATTTGGTGAAAGCTGTACGAAATGACTACAAACACAGCAGTCAGTTAACAAGCTTATGCGGCAATCGCTTGATACTTTTGGTTCGATGGAAGGACGTAAGCGTCAACAAAACGGCTCTAGACGATAAAGAAAAAAGTATTTCCCCATCCAGATGATGCACTCTATGACAAGTCTACGTCTTCAACGGCAAAATTCCATGAATCCCCTCACACACATTCTTACACGCCTGTCTCTCAACAACTATTGTTATCTGCGTGCAAAGCTCAGAAGGATGCTCTTGAATATTTGCATAAATCTTTTCATAGAAAAACGAATATAGCGGAATATTGCAAAAAAAAAGAAACAAAATAACTATTCTTTGTTTGCGCAGATCAGTGTGCATTACTTTTTCAACTTCTTTTAGGTTTGTTTAGGATAGCGGGTATGCATGGAGTATAAACTGAGTATAGGTTGCTTTTTTTCCAGTGCTTGGAATACAAAGAAAATCTCTCTTTACTTCTCTTTTCGACAATAATTTTGAAATTTCGCCAAAGCCTTTCTTTTCTTTTATACCCTACACCACTTTTGGTACAAGTTAGTGCGGACGTATGGAACACGCAGAATAGCTTAGGATAGACCCACCTTTTACTATACCGATCGTTTCAGAATCGTAATCAGAATTGATCTAAGCCTCTCTGTCCGTCTGATATCTGTCCATGTAAGTTTGTATTCATGCTACAGGTCGCAATTTCTGAGATATTTTGATGAAATTTGGTACAGTGATGTATTTTGACCCAAGCACGAACGGTATTGAAAATGGTTCGGATTTTTCCACTTTTTCAATCGCTCCCCATATAACGCCCTATTCTGAAAAGTCTTTACATGGAAAAAAATTGCAATTTTCAAAATTTGTCGGCAAAAGTGGCCAAGTAGTAGTATTTCGGCATTCCAAGTTGCTGCGAAAACTTTGGGCCGGCCCTCAATTTTTTGAACTCACTCTCCTATAACCATTCTTACAGTAATGGGGGCTTTAAAGGTATGGTAAAGACGTCGAGTTTCCTATCTTTCATGGTAAAAGTTAGGTGATAATAGTAAATTGGCAAAGAAATCTACGTTTGCCAAATTTGGACCACAAAGGTCCGTCACATTTAAGAAATCTCATGAAACGTAAACCCTTATATAAATGTGATGAAAATTCTTTTATGATAGTGATTAAATAAAAAAATTAAGTGGACCTAATCAGAATCACGTAAATCTATTTCTTGGCGCTACTCCGTATAGTATGTCCATAAGTAGCAAGTTCTTCGGAAAAATAATATTTAATATTTTATGATGAAAATTAACGCATAGTAGCGTTTGAGCAGAAAAACTATCTAACTAGTGAATTTGGATCACATAGATCTATTTGTTTCGGACGAAACGCAAACTCTTATATGTAAAGAAAATCTACCCTTCCACAGTGTGTGCCATTCATTTCAATTAGTACTTTGCGCGAGAATAATGTGTACTTGTGTTTTTGGAACGTTATTAGCAAAGCGAGCGAAGTGATGTAGGGTATTTAATTGTCGGCGTCACCCAATTATAATGTTCTTACTTGTTTTAGTCAAGCTTTTTATTGGATTCATTCGTATGTGCAAGGATGCAACAAAGTTGCATGCAGTAGGATTTTTACAACATTTAATAATTGATTCGCATACCATCACAGAATTGCAACGGCATTGCGATGATTGTCTTTTCTGATCGTTTCGTGAGACAATTGCCATAAGTGTAAAAATGTACGGAAATTTATAAAAGAACGAAGCTTCGAAAAGAGATTCCTTTATGGCACTTGAAACAGAATGACAATTAAGAATACGAGTTACATGTATTGATTGCCAGCAATGCCACCAATCAATTTAATGATATGTTTGTCTGCGCGGCTGTCTGGATGCTATATATATGGCGAACGTATTATTGCTGTATGTATTGAAGATATTCACCTCGTGACGTTTATTTTATTTCTTAGTGATTCTCGCTTAGTTTGACTTTTTTAAACTTACCGTGCCATTAACATAATGCGATGGCCGTAAATGCGTTCCTCTTCACGGCCGCATATGAAGACTACATCAGCACTATCCTGGTCTTCTGACAATCTCTGCAAATCATCAATGAGTTGTGTTAGACCGGCCATTACTTGACCATCACATATTAGGGGTGTCGGACAAGGTGGCGGTACACGTGTGCCCATTGTATGCTTGTACGCATTCAATGACAGTCTTGGCAAGTTTGCAGCTTAAGTCTTTAATGTGAAATTATGGAATGATCAGTAGTAGTTAGTAGTTGTTATTGTTGAACGAAGAAACAGAAAAAAGAAGGAAAAACGATTTTTTTGTTTTCTGTTTTTATTTTTGCTTTTCAATCGCTCATAAAATTTTCACCTGACACGTGCTTTAAATTCATTTAATTGAGTCTTATAGTCAGTGTTATAACATGTTACCTTCTGCTACGATTTGTTTATATTTTATCAATACATGCATACAAACACGAAAAACTTTAATTAATTTTCTTACTCTAGAGACTTAACTCCCATATAAAGAATCGAAATTGCTTAGGTAGCTGTCCAGCTCTCTGTGTTGTTTATGCTCTTCACTTTTTTTTACCTTTTTTTTCTTATATGTATGTTGATCAACAAAAACAAATAAGAAGAAGAAGAAGAAGATGAAAAGTAAAACAGATACTAAGAGCCAAAATCTTTACAACACAAACACGCGTGCGTGCTGTGTATGCTTTTAACGAAAACAGGTTTCTTTGCTTAACTCTTTTTCTTTTTATATTTATTTCTTAACACACAGAAAACAACAACTTTCGGGAAAATATGTTAATTTCACTTTTATTAAAGCATCCTTAACATAAAAGCAAACTCAATATATTGAAGATATCTTTTGAAATTTTTCCTCTTTTTGTTATCAAAAAGTATTTTTTGCAAGTTGTTTTTTTCTTTTTTTTTTTGCTTGTTTTTTGTTTTTCAATTTTTCGAGCTTCAAATATTTTAAATATTTTTTAAAAAATCAAAAAAAAAAAGCGCTGCATTCCATACTTTTACACACTTTCGCGTTTTAAAGGCAACTGAGGCTTATGCCATACAAACACCAATGTCTGATGTATACCCGAAATTTCGGAAGACATCAACAATTTCAATACAAAGGATTTATTCGCGTATCCATTATATAAATTTATTGAAATTAACGGTGGCAAAAACCAGCCGTCCAATAATACACCTTAGCTGGCGGTGATAAGACCAATTTTTGCCGCATACTTCGTTCAGATAAAAACACGCATAATAAATATTCCAATAAATCATCTAAGCTGAGTTAAGCGTAGGTATTAAAATGATTTATTAATCGAAACGGAAGAAAAAAATTATTTTTAAAATATATATTTACAAAGAAGGAACAATCTGGTCACCTTAATTCATTGCAATTAAGAAATGATGCGAATTATAACATTATTACGTTGCGCCTGCATAAGCATCAAAGCAAAGCCAAGAGTTTGCATAGGCAATAAGTTATTTTGCATTAATTATTATTCCTCTTTGATAATTCATTATAGAAAAGATGGCGAGATTGAGGAAAATTCATCGTTCTGTTATATTATTTCTTAAATTTCTATTTTCAATTTTTATATAAATTTTTTTTTTTAATTTAAATTATTTAAGAAATAAGAAGATTATTATATCTAAGAGTTGTAATTGAATAACTTCTACTAATCCTATGATAATATTATTAAAACTTAAAATCATTAACGTGATTCATTTGTGTTCGTGAAAGTTTGACTTTATTTCTTAATCTAATTTTATTATACTCCAAACAATTTGTGGTGCAGGGTATATTAAGTTAGTGCGGAAGTATGTCACATCGAGAAGGACGCACCTTTTATTACATCGATCATGATATGAATTGATTTAAGTCTGCCTGTCCTTCTGATGTCTGTCCACGTAAATTTTTTTTTTTTTGTGTTCCAGCAACAGTTCGCAATTTCTGACCTGATGTTCTACAATGATGATTTCGATTCAACACAAGAAGCCTGAAAATGGTTCGGATCAGTCCGCTCGACCACATTCGACCACTCCGACGTATTTTGGTAAGTCGTTATGTAGAAGAAAGTTGCAGTTATGAAAATAGCATTCCAAATTCGTTTGAAAGCTGTAGACCGGCTAAGGTAAATTTTGAACCCCCTCTTATATAAGGAAAACTGGGGGTCATATGACAAAACATTATAATTTTCACTGCTTCCTAATGAAAATCAGATCATAATAGTAATTTAACATAAAAAAATTAACTGTAATGAATTTGGACCATCTCGGCCTATTTTTTTGATCTTGCCTTAACAAGGGCTTTCACGAAAAGTAGTCTTTCGCGGAGCAGAAATGTCTAAGTTTTAATATGTGGCGACGAAAGTTGACCCATTACAGTAATTTCATATAAAAATAAGACACGTGTTAGACAATATAGTGTAGCGTATTGAAAGATCGGCCTTACCCAACTGCAATGTTGTGACTTGTTTTTTCTTTATTATGTTCTTTATACCCTAACGATTAATTATTCAAAATTGGGTAAAATGTGTTTATAAAATAATAAAAAAAAAAAAAGTAATAAAAACAAATATATTTTTACTTTCCAATTTTATAGAAAAAATAAGAAAAAAATTTTAATTGAAAAAATGTTTAGCTTGAAAGCTTTTCATTTCCATTTTTTCTTTTGAATTGCTGAGAATAAAATTCTATTTCTGAGAATAAAATTTTGTTTGCTATGTCTGCTGTGTTGCATCTATTCAGGTTCATGATGCTCCGCTTGCCATGCTTCTAGACTTTTTGCTTTGCTTCCAGTTTGAAAATAGTTTAAAAAACCGCGCGCTTTCTTATAATCAAAAATATGAAAGCATATGCTTAGGCTGAACGATTTTGAATAACCGATGCAAATACTGCTGATAGAGAAAGACACCTACCTTGGCAGTGCTGGCTGGGATGGTTCGAATTTTTATTTCGTTACAAATCATCCAAAATCGTTTACATTTGTTATGAAGGACACGTCACCGTTGACAGTGAAATATAATTTGTTTATTTTCGAGAGGGGATTGCGGAGATTGCTTGGAATATAAAACAAAATCAAAAAAATTATATTATTACTACTTTTTTTTTTGGATGTTCAGTTAAGATGGACTAAGTCGCGTGATTTACAGCATAAGTCCCGTTAGCTCAGTCGGTAGAGCATCAAGCTTTATTATTACTATTTGTCATAAAGGGTATGCATACTTACTACACTTTTGATATGTTGTGAAAGGCGCTAAAAACTACCAGAAAACCCTAATCTCCCAACGTTTTCATATGTGACTGAAAACTGTTTAAAATGAATTCCTGGGATACCACGTGAGCTAGTTCTTGCAATAAAAAGCCGAGTCCTCTTATGTTGCCTTAGTATGTTTCTCAGCTGGACAGTGAAATAGGTGCATAGGTCGTCATTAAAGTTGTGAAAAGTGAAGTGTTTTGCAAAATTTTGCAGTAAAGATAAAGGTAAACCGTAAACCATACTTCCTGAGAAGGCAGGTTCATAAAAATATTGGATGGGCCGAGCACATCGTTGTAATCAAGAAGGAGGATGGTTTGGTCAACAGCTTCGAAATCAGGATAACGTGTACAATTTTATTGCCGTGTCACTAGGTCGGTCATATAAGTTTTCCACGAGTATCTTGAATCCCCCAACGAAGTGTTGAGTGGCACGGAATAGTTGAAAAAACCTCTCCAGCTTTTGAAAATCGCATTATAAGTTTAGTAAAGCGAGATCCATTCAGATCTAAAGCCATTTCCTAAGAAATTGGGAACGTTTTATCATCCCGAACTGTTCGTCGACGTCTATTAGGTGCTAATCCTTCAAAAAGAATAGATCGAAATGTTTCTTTGTTCAGAAAAGTTAATTTGGACAAACCAGAAGGCGAGAAAAGGTATGAAAATCTACTTTTGAGTCTTATAGTCGGGGAAGGCCGACTGTTGAATACCTTACACTACATTGTGTAACACATGTCTTATTTTTCTGCGAAATTACTATTATGAGTCAATTTTCATCACCACATAATAAAACTTGGACTTTTCTGCTTTACAAAGGATTAATTTTCGTGAAAATCCTTATCAATTAGTATAAGATCCAAAAAGTAGGCTGAGATGGTTCAAATTTGATGCAGTTTCGTTATGAAGCATTGACAATTATACCTTTTTGTCGTATAGATTTCAGTTTTCGCTCTATGAGAGCGGGTTCAAAAATTGCCCCAGCCGGTCCAAAGTTTTCACAGCAGTTTGAAATGCCGAAACACTATTAATTAGCCAAGAAATTTTGAAAATGACAATTTTTTTGCCATATAACGACTTTTCAGAATAGGACGTTATTTGGGGAGCGGTTGAAAAAGTGGACGGAAGTGAACCATTTTCAACAGCGTTCGTCCTTGGGGTAAAGCATGTAAGTGCATGAAATTTCATCAAAAAATATTTTAAAAATTGCGACCTGTAGCTTGAACACAAAATTGTATGGACAGAAATCAGATGGACAGACAGCCACGTCAACGGTGTTTGCATGAATGCAAAAGTGAAATGAATGAATCATCATAAGAATTCATCAAAGGGCATCAAAGGGTTTTGTTAATAATATTTTAATTTTAACCATTTATTTGTTGAAGGGTCGGTCACCATTGGCTTGTTATAGTGAACGCGGCACTACTTACAAACTTGCCACTTACTTCCACTACGTCATAATTATTACAGATTTCCCCCCTAAATTTTCATCTGCGCAATTCCTCTTTCTTGCTTGCGTCACATAAACGAAAATTGGAACAATCAAGAGCCGGATAAGAAAGCTGCAGTCCTTTATTTTTCTTCTTTTACTGCTTTGATAATTTGCAACTCCGTTCGGGTAAACATTGCACACTCTGTTTCTAAACTATGGACTCAATAAAAGCCGATCTTTCTGAACGTTTGATGTATTTTTTTTTATTAATATTTCGCTGTTGTGTCTTCTCTGAAATATTGTAACTGACAAAATGTAATAACCAGAGTTTTTCTGTTCGAGTTTCTTTATTAAGACCTCTTTTTGTGAGTTTTTCCATCTTCGTGTTTCATAAAATGTTGGGCTGTTATGACGAGTTTAGTGCTGGCTATAATTATATGAAAAGACATGTAAAGCATTTCAAGGAGTTCGTATGATGAGAAGACGGGTTTCCGTACATGTGGATGATGCGATTTTCATGTATGAAGCATTACGTAGACATTGAAGAAAAACTTTGCCGCCTGAATCGCAACAAGGATGAAATGCTACAGAAGCAAATTTATTGCAAATACTTGGTTAGGATAGAGTTTCTGATCGAAAATGCTGAAGATCGTTCGTAATTTCAAATAGACGATTTTGTCCTTTCTGATAAGTCACGCTCTGGTCGACCGCCTTTGATCGATAACGATTCCGGTAAGATCACGTTAGAGCAAAATCTTTTTATTTTTTTTAACAAAATTAGTGACTGCGGAAAGCCCTGCTTAAGATCAACAAACCATTTCGGACCATATCCGCAAAATGGCATCCCAACCTCAAAAGGCAACAATTCGGCGCTCATTGCTTAGTGCACAACAGAATTATTATAAAGACAAGGTTTTCACAACTTTTGCGCATTTTGGTTGTCGTGGAGTGCCGCGTGCTTTACAATCGTAAGGTGCGATTATTTTTTTTTTGTCGTTCTTTTCTTGTCCTCTCACAAATTTATCGGTGTATTGTGTGTGTACGTATGCAGACAAGATGGCAGAATGAAACAAACGGCCGTTAAAGTGATTCAGTGAAGTTCAGTTATGAAATTTATTAGAAGTCATTTTTGAGAGGTTTTTTTCGATTTGAAACAGTTAACTGTGCATGGCGAGTATACACGTCATGGTCCGTCCATCCATTCGTGTCGGACTTCCTCATAAAATCTTATCATTATGAACGTGTATTTGCCGTAATAACACATAGTACACATACTCTTAGGTCGACATAGTTGAGACCGGTTAAGGAACTTTATTTTTAAAGCGAATAAAAACAATCTTTCCATTCTCATGTTTGTTATTACAACTTATAGATCTGTTTGCATTTAAGTCGCAGACAATTCAACAAAATGTTAAAATCGTGAACAATTGTTGACTGCTTTGTTGTCGCGGACAATTCAATTTGACGTGGCCTTGTGCATCAGCGCCGTGAGACTGAGTAACATCAAGTAATAAATCAATAGGCCAAGCAAATGGGTACAAAAATACACGCAACACTATTCGATAATTTTAGTTATCCTGTTTCCGTTATTGTCCTTCTCGCAACTCACGTTTAAACGAACTGTTTGTACGACATACAATGCATCCATACTCATGCATGATGATCAATACGAATATTTGGCATAAAATTAAGTGCAGCAAAACGCATTCAGTATCATTTACATATGCAAGTATATGTGTGTACTGCACGCATGGATATGCACGCATTACATTTAAGTGTTTACGTGAAATTTTTGGGTAAAAACTGAAAATATCGGACAAAATAAAATGTTGTGTTCGGCTTAAATCGAATTTTCGGATACCCATCGTTACTTTTTATTTTTTTTTATTTTTATCTTCCTTGTGTTTTAATTAATATGCCATACATTATGTAAATCCTAACGGAAGACAATAAATGCGTTTACGTATAAAAGCTATTGCGTACTTTTAGTGTAAGAAAATCAAAGGGTAGCGCAAATACGCTTAAGTATTACCATCACGGTGTGATTTTCGTTCAAATAACATTTTCGAACTTGATATGTTTGTGTGGCGAAAGTTAAAGGAAACACACGACACAAGTCTGCTTCATTGCTCACCACCCTATCAAGTATAACTACAATTAATGAGGCCTTCAGTGTCTTGTGCTATGCTATAGCAACGTTTGTCGCACTCTCTCTGGTGGTTACAAAAAAAAAAGGAGACAGTTTAAAACATTATATTGGCAAAGCCGACCAATTAGGACTCCTACACCAACTTATTTCCATTTAAAAGCATAGCTTCTTTGACTATCTAGGCCAAAACTTAAACACGCTTGGTCTAAATTTAGCAAAATTAATCGAAACTAAAGCCTACACCTAATACCTCCCCCCCACGTAATTCAATAATAGAGTTAATCTCTATATCAATTTACTGTTATAGACCAATTCTGGACCTGAAATATTAAATAAAGAAGAAGTAACTAAAGTCTTATCTTTCGGCAAAATAAAACCGAATGGAAACGTCGCTTCGTCCGATGACGTCCGTGAATTTCGCACTTCACTTTATCTACTGAGAAATTTTATAAATTGTGGGACTTTTTCATCAATATAGCGTTATAAGGGCTGTTGTCCGATTTAAGCCAAAATTTTTCAAAAATTGTAAAACACGGGTTGAACGTATTTTACACGGACAGACAGACAAGCAGGCAGAGCTAAAGGGAATTAATAACAATAAAAAAGGTAAAAGGTTCAGATTAAACCCTTCTTAGCGTTACATACATTACTGCCCAAGCTTAACATACCTTGTTCAACAAACGTTGTAGGGTATAAACAGAGAAAAAGCAAAGACATCAACAACATTAAAACGGGACAATCGGGCACGACCAGCTTTTCCCACACCCTATAGCTTCATTTACATTCGTCATAAAATATTAAAAAGTATATAAAGGTTCACCGTTCATTGAAAGCCTTATATGGCGAGGGATCTTAAAGATGGACCTACGACGCCCAACTACATTACTGAATCAAAAATTATTTCTCTTAGCACAATTTTGCATTAATTTTGGCCATAAACTATTAAGACTTCTATCTGATTGTCGTGTAAAGATGTAACTTTTGTGAGAAGATTTATATGCGAGATTACGCAGAAAGCAAACCGATTGCCTCTAAATGTTCCGCATTCATTTTGCAATAGACAAGATGCTATTTTTCACCAGTTTCCGTCAATAAATAGTCAAAATGGCAATTTTTCTTTTTTTTTTCGCATAATGACTTTTTCAAAATTGGATTTTATATAGAAAGTGATCGTAAAAAATGGTTCGATGCATTTCCAATAGAGTTTGTCCTCCCCAGTGTACCCAAACTCATTACATACTAAGTACATAAACAGACATCGGACAAGCAGACAGACTTAATTCGTTTCAAAGAAAGAAAAAGAAAAACGGGCATAATAAAAGGTGAGTGAGTGTCTCTCACGTTCTTCATGATGTTGCGTACGATACGTATCCATAAATTTAGTATAACGTGTACTACACAAGGGGTGTTGTGTGTGATAGAAAATACTATGAAAACACTACAGAATGGTTATGATTGCATTTTCTCGGAAATTTTGTTCAAAATTCGATTACGTATATTAATATGTTTGTATACATGCTTGTAAAGCTGTTGTGTAAGTGTGTTGTTGCGCTTAGCAAGGAGTTTTGCATACACTATGAAAACTTGACAATGTAATCAAGTTTTTGATGTTAAAAACTAACTGATGTCGTAAATGTGTAATTGTAATGTTAGAAAACAAGCAACAACAACAACTACCATGGACATATATATAGAGTATAAATAAATGAATGAAGTAAGACTGCAATGTAATGGTGGCGGTTATGTTCAAAAATTTTTAAAGATAGTACGTACGTACTCTATTAGGTTTTTTTTTTCTTTTTTTCTTTTCACTAAATTTCGTTTTCATTTTAGTTGCTTTTCAAATTGACACAATTTTTTCCCCTTTCCCAAACTTTTTCTACGTTGTTTTGCAATTGGTGCTTAGGTACAATTTTCTTTCGATATGACATAACGTAGTCTTAACATTATCTCGTCATCACCTCGTCTCAACGTCAACGTCAACGTCAACGTCAACCCATCATCATCATCATCGTCATCATTACTATTAACGCTCTCAGCGTACATTCATGTCCTTTTGCTCCGCTATTGTCCTTTCAAAAAAACACTTTAGGTTATTTTCTGAACATCATTTGCCATAAAAACCATACACATGGGAAAATGTAATGGGGAAGGCAAGAAAGAAGCAATAGTTTATATGTTTCAATGGCTCAAGTCGAACTAACGCATATCTTAACGCATATTAATGAAAATGCGAAATATTATTACTTCTGAAGGCATTAAAATCTCTTATCGAGATGATGGCCGGATAGCTATGCCTTCTTTGCTATCCGAAATCTAATTAACCTGAAGAAATTTATGAGTAAACAGAATTAAAATACAATTTTCTGCATATCAATATTGAAAAGTCATTCGAAATATATTCAACCACTGAAAGGGACCGATAGTTCTTTTTTGCTTAACAGTAGGACTTGTTCGATTTCACAAGCAGAAGCAGCAGAAGAAGATAAGGTGTTCTTACAAATATTTGTGAGCTAAGAGAAAAGTAAAGAAATTTTAATTTAAATTTGAAAATAGGATCGAACATCCTTTGCTCGCACCATGCATTGAAACGGGAAAAATTCACCGCAAACAATTTGTCTGTTGCTTGTTTGTTGGTATTAACTAACTAAGCCAATAAGGATGGCTTATATGTATAAGCGGTGACTCTTATTTTCTTTTTTCGGATTACGCAAATAAGTACGATTTTTACATCTGAGGCTCCGAAAGTCCAACAGATCTACTCTCAAGTCTCTTCAAGTAGAACGGTGCGCTTTTTTAGGCTGATGGTATAATTTAAACGAACGTTTGATTTTATTTTCGAAAATCGTTCGAACGTTCCATGATGAATGGATACGCGTTAGAGAAGAACGGCGCCACCTTCAACATGACTCTAGTAAATCAACGATGCTATTGCGATAAAAATTTCCGATGACAGTTCTATGGGGTTCGATGAAAATTGCATTCTTTAAGCAAGCAAGCATAAGCTTTTATGTTCTACTTTTGGAATTTTATACGACTGCAATTAGCGATTAAAATTCATAGGGATTAGTGAGTGAGAGGCAAAACGAGTCTCATTACCGATATGTATATTTTTTTCATTGAATTTTTGATATGTGTCTATGCGTACTTCGGTGTTACCTATAATACGAGAAGCATAATATATTCGCCGCCGTTAAATATGAAAACAAAATATCAACTCCATGCTTGTAATCGTTAGGCTTGTACAAATATTACAGTCTTACATCTACTGATAAAGAAGTCCTTTCATCGGAGAATAAGCTAAAAAAATAAATGTATATATATATATATACATATATATCTATATATACGTACAGATATATGAAAAAAAGCGAAAACTATAACTCTTAGTAAACATTTAGTATTTAATGAAAGTTGACATCACACACGCATACAAAAACGTTCCGACGTTCTCTCTAATGAGGAACAACCATTAAAGATTGTTTTAGTGTAGCTTAGCGGGAAAAAGTAGATGGAAAGGAAAACTAATAGAAAAACAACCATATCTGGGTTACCGGTATTTACAATCGTAGGCCTCTAACTTTTTGCATACACATACACATACACATACACATACATAGAGAATTGTAAATTGCGAAAAATCTCTGTAAACATTATATTCATAATACGTCAATTCAAATTACAATTGAATGTTTATGGTTGATACAAAACAAAAGTGTGCTGAACATAATGAAAGTTTGTTTGCTTTTACTCTTTGTATTTTACGTTTTACGCCATTACAAAATTATTTCGAAAATATTTCTAGATCAGTAGCGAAACGGTTCGGTTAAAAGAAAATACGAAAAACAATTTGCGACAAAAAATTATTTACTAATTCGTTTAATCGCCTATGTAGCCGAAGTCAAAGAACTCTCGAATTAGCAACTCAATGGTGGTGGGTTCGAATCCCACGTGCGGTAGAGATTTTAGTAAAGTCTTAGCTCAGCCCCATAAGCAAGCAGATTATATGGATGATTAAAAAACGGATTGGAATGTAAGCCCACGGCACACTATATTGATATCGGGTCAAGTTTATTAAGAGTTATCTATTAAAGGACTAAGTCCCGTTAAAAATTTAAATATTGTTAAAAAAAAAAAAAATTTTTTTAATTTTTAAAATTAATATGTAAAGTATTTCCCTTCATTTCATTGTATTGTGTAGTTTTGTTAAAAAAATTTGTTTTTTATTATATAATAAAATTGATTATTTATATAAGATTAAGTGAGAACCTTATAAACGAATAATGGCCAACTATGAAATACCCTAAATCACTTTGTACACTAGTACAGTTATCCATGAAAAATTGCCCATTACTTTCATGCAAAAGCCAACTTTTCATGAAAGCCCGCGTATTGGTGCATATCCAAAGTATCACCTGACGTGATCCAAACTCTGCAAACTTAATTTTCTTACCAAACAATTTTATTATAATTCAGTTTCCGTCGTAAAAAGCTAGAAATTCGACTTATATGATAACTTCTATATATTCGAGGGTCTAAAAGATTTACCTATATGATCCAAATTTCCGACCGTAAAATTTTTCGTCAAATTGCTGCCGTGGATCAATTAAGCCTTTTTCTCAAAAGCTCTTATCATATTATGAGAAATTCTATATGGAGTGAGGTCCAAGAAATAGATCCATGATCATATTCATGATCCATATTCAAAGTTGATTCACTTAATTTTTGCGTCCAATTACTAACGTGAAGAAATTCTCCTTACAAAGCATTAACAATTAGGCCGTTTCAGCATGCAAGGGCTTACATTTCCTGCGAATCCTTACGTACGGTGATATTCATAAAATAGGCCTACGTGGTTCAAATTCAATAAAATTGATTTCGTTGTCAATTTGTTATTATGATCCATTTTTCACTATGAAACATTGAAAATTATACTTTGTTACCATATAAGATCCCGTTTTGGTAGAAGCGGTTGGTTGTAAGAGAGGGGTTTCGAAGAATTGTCTCAGCCGCACCAAATTATTCATACCAATTTAAAATGTTAAGGTAAAATTATCCAGTGGATTTTCTTGGGAAATTTTCAAAACTGAATTCAATTTGTCAACGCGAACGATACGAACTACTTTCAGTATCGTTCGCCTTGAGCCAAGCCACATAAAAACATAAGTTACTTGTTAGTGATTTTATTATTTTTCAGCTGGATCCGTCATAAAATTAAACAATTTAAACTTCCTCGCCATATAGGGATTTCTTTTTTAAGAGAACCTCTATATATGTTCGTTTTTAAAAAATAGACCTGTGTGGTCCAAACTTCCTACGGTTAATTTTTATGGCAAATCACTGCTTTAGATCAATTTTCATTATAAAATATTGAAAATTACACCTTTTTATCATGGGAAGATTTAGTTTGCGTAGAAATCGTTAAATGAAGGGGCCCCCAAAAATTTTTTCATCAAACCGAAATATTTAACATCGATTTAAAACGCGGACATACCATTGCTCAACGATTTTCGTCAAGAAATTTTGAAAATTACAAATTTTTTTGCATATAATGAATTTTTAAAATAACATTTTGTATGGGGAGTGGTCGAAGAAGTGATTCAATTCAATCTATTTTCAATAGCGTTCTTCGTTTGATCAAAATACATTCAATGTACCAAATTTTGTCAAAATATCGCAAAATTTGCAAGCCGTAGATTGGAAACAAAAATACATAGACAGACATTAGACGGACAGATGGCCAGACAAGCTTAGATCGATTTAAGAAACGATTTGAAAAAAATCGGCATAGATAGAAGATGGCCCTATCTTAAATTCTTCTGTGTCTTACATAATTCTGCACAAACTTAGTGCACCCTTGTACCACAAGTGATCACAGGCGTTAAGACTTTGCTCGGGTCTACAATGTTGTGCAAACTTCTTTTCATTGCGCTAATGCTTTAAAAGCCGGTTGCAATTCAAGCAATAAGATTGTGCCACCAGCAGAGGAAATACGTAAGGAGACCTGTACCTTTACTGTGCGAAATTTATTTATTATTTATTATTAAATTATCTCGAAAAACTCCGCTACAATTGCCGTTAGCCGATTGCAAACTAATAGGCGATTTAAGTTAAATAAATAAGATTAGAAGAAGAGAAAAAACAAGAAATAGAAGAAAAGCTTATGGGCGCCAAGCTTGATGCACTACCCCTGCCAATAACCATAAAATCGTATTTCTATACAATGGAAGCGTATCCCTAGATCAACGGAAGAAAGAAAACTTTGGAAAACGCAAGAATTCGAGGTAATCGCCCTTTGTAAATATTGTCTGACTCCACTGTCCAAGTTATTAAGATAGTTGCGAAAAACGGGAAGAGAATTAAATATCTTACGATTGAGTCTTTGGCTAAATTTGGATTTAATGAAACTGATATGTACTTAAAATAAAGTTGCGTTTTCGTAGCCGCTGTTAATCGATTAGTGTACGCCTATATTTATAAGCTGGCAAAGAACGCGTGAGATCCCAAGCAAATTTACACAACGCAAGTAGTAAGATCTACTTCTATGCAGACTCAGTTGAGTCAACGCGAACTAGAGGACCAATTTATTGAAGAATACTCAAGAGTAAGTCTGACTAGTCTCACGGATAATCTTTTCGTTACATAAGGACCACCAAGTTCTTTCGATCATCGAAGCCATGAAGCCTAAAATAGACTTTTTGGTTCATCAACTATAAGCTCTATAGGTGTAGATTAAAGCGAAGCTTGCTGTCAAAGGTGATGCTTAGATCAGCAAACGAAGAGGTTTGCAAATTTTTCATAATAATGCAATGCACACACACATACACGTACATGCAATGAGCTAAACGGATGAAGAGAGGAAAGTCAATTTTTTGCCTTTATTCAGTTTTAAGGATATAAAGTTTGTAAGGCAGCGTATTGCTCCCTTACCAATTGCGACAATATAAAAAGCTTAATACTAAATAAATATGCCGTAGCATTTCCTATACATGCCAGCAATACGGCTTTCGTTCTTAGGTTTGAGAGGGTTAATATAGAAATAATTGATTCACATACCCAACGGTTTCGCGGTTTACAAAATCATACGATTTGGTACCTAGATCAGCAATAACAATAAGACAGACATAAGAACATGCGGATTGGTATTTAAGGTGACATTAATAATAAGACATACGTAAGGGTAGCATTATAATACATATACACATACAAGTAAGACCTGAGATTATAACATAGATGCAGGCAAAGCGGCCATGTACACATGTTCGATCATATCTAAGATGGCATTCATAATAAGAGATGTGTAAGAATATCGTTAAATCACACATACAAATGAGTGTTGAAATTGTAACGCAGGTATAGTCAAAATATCTATGTAACGGGACAGTGATGGTAATCGCGACTATAAACGAGCGCGTCGCAACACGCTTATCCTTTCAGTCGCGTTATAGCAACCAGAGGCAAGTAATCACAGACAACATAATTAGTTGACGTTACCGACAGGGATATTTTTTTTCGACTTTACGGAAAGGGGATAGCTTGGTCGTCATCCCTGAATAACCGATAGAACTGCTAACTTTTACGGATAGGGGATGGCTGGCTCAGCTTAGTCGTCATCCCTGAATGACAGAGAGAGACTCTCTTCAGCAACGTGAAACGGTTAGGGACGGACGAGTGGCCCTATAGGCTTACTGCTATAACACCTGCGGCGTATTCTTTTCTGCAGCATCTCGCGATACGGATAAAACGTGAAAAATAATCTCTCGGAACGAACAAAAACGTAGGAAGTTTCAAACAAGAGCCGGGTCGCGAATCACCACGCTGGTCTCCCCCTCCCATTAAAAATCGCTTATCTAACTGTAACTTCTTCGCAAATAATAAATACATATGAACAAAAATCCGAAGGTCCAAGGGTTTTTTTATATAAATTTCCTTGGAAAGAGACTTCCTGGGTAACACTGAGTATACCCCGAAAAGAAGACTCATTACAAGTTTACTTCACACCATAATACGATGGAATACATATTAGCTCAGAATAGCTGGGGAACTTCTAGTGAACACTTTTTTGTTGACTATTTTTTGTTTTTTATACCCACCACTATAAGTTGGGGTACAGTAATTGTGTTGTTTTCCATAATGTATGTAACACCCAAAACGAAGGTTCAGAGACCCTATAAAGTATATATATATATTCTTGGTAAGCGTGAAATTCGGAGTTGATTTAGCCATGTCTGTCCGTCTGTGTGTCTTTATGATGTGTATTGTTGGTACTCTCCTGGATATTGGCTTCAAATGTGGTAAAAACATTAGAAGTTTCTGCGCGCAGGTTGCTATTGAAAATGGGCCAAATTGGTCAGAGCAAAAACGCGCAGTGGAGCGTAAACTAAATTTATTTTTAACAAAATTTCTTAGATTTTTGCTCGTTACTCAAAAATTGTTAAAGTTAGAAGGCTGAAATTTTCTACATTTACTTTAAGAGGCACTCTACTCCTTACGTGCCAAAATAGAAAACATCCGCCATGCCCTCCCAAAATTGCAAGTGATTGAATTTTATTTGTTTCACTTTTTTGAGGTTTTCTGATTATTTATCATACGGATAAAACAAGACCGAATGTTTCAAACTATTTTGTACACTCCTTGAATGAAGATATATTATCTGCGTAAAAATGGATTAATTTTTAAATGAAAATGGTAGACACCGAGACTAATTTTTTCTTAATAATACCAGCGATATGGGTAACAAATAAAAGGACTTGGAGAGTAGAATGCGAAAAGCATAGTGGTGGGCATGCGAGATTCCGCACATTCGGCCCCCGCCGAATACAAGTGTTTTACTTGTTTTTTATCATATCATGAGAGATCAATTAAGGCAATTAAATAACCAACTGAGTACACGATGAGTTTAAGAAATGATTGAAAGTTGAGTAGTGTAAAGCGAATAGGTAGCTGTGCACATGGACATGGAGTAATATAATTTCTTTCTGACATATCTTTTGAACGTTGGTCTGTCCTTGTTCGCTGTGCTTAGCAAAGATAAATTTATCGCCAATCTTATGTAAACCTACACTATATACAATAACCTGAATGTCAGAGACATTTCAAACGTTCCGAGATCAAGAATTCTGTACAAAATTTCATACTTTTTTGTTGTATAATCTATTGTGACTTAAGAATTCCGTTCATCCGAAAACAAAGTTTTATAAAACACAATTATAAACACCATGGATCCAGTTATTCGACGTTGTGAAAGCGATCGGAAGAATGGTCCGATCCGATCTGAACCATTTAAAATAGCATTCGTTCTTGGTGTAAGAAATGTATGTCTGCGTAGCAAATGCCATCAAAATATCTCAACAATTGCGACCTGTAGTTTGAACACAAAAAACCCACACAGACGGACAGACAAAAATTGCGATTTGTAGGTTGAACACTAAAAGCCCAGCTAGACGGACAGACGGACAGACAAACTTAGCTCTGCCGGTATAATTAAATTTGAATCTATCTCAGTCATTTTGGCTGTTGCCTACATCCGCACAAAATAAATATACTTTTGTGCCACAAGTGGTGTAGGGTTTAATGAAACAGCATTCACTCTTTGTTTGTTTGTGTTACCATGTGTCCATGTATTTACTACATTAAAAATAAGAGCTTGTGGTCGATTGATTAGTGGATCATAAAAATAAAAAATAATTTTTCTCTTCTCTCCCTAGGCGACATGCTCCATACATGTATGATGCCGGATGCTGATTAAGAAAGATAGTAAATAGGCAGAGAAAGGTGAAAGGAGAATAGGGTTTGTGTATGTTCGACTTGCAAGTGCAAGCACCTGGAACGATGGTAAAGGCCGAAGGCTACTTCAGGTGCGATTTGCGAGAAAGTCGCAAAGTCCTAACGACTGGTGCACAGTGAAGTAATCGCTCATAGCTGTATTTCGCTTATAGCGCTGTTTTTATCCAAAAATCATATTAAATGACTCATCTGCTATTTTATTATAATGTTTCAATGAACTCTTTTTTTGTTTTCTTTTTTTACATTTTTTTACTTTTTATTATGTATTTGCAAATATCTCACATGTGTTACCGGCTAGTCTTTGCATAACTTTTTTCCATATGTTTTTTTTTTTTTTTATCTTTGGCATTTGCTAAAAATGTTGTAAAAAAGTACATTATTTATTCAGTTATTTTTTTTTTTTTTTTTTTTTTTTTTTTTTGTTAAACATTTGAACACTGCGTAGCTGTATAAACCGTTTTTGTACATTTTTATTTTTCGCATATTTTTTGTATCAACCAACCATAGTAAACGTCATTTTGTCATCATCAAAGTGTAAATATAGTTCCGGGTGCATGGGATTTGAGTTGAAAAAACAAATGCGAAGACTAAAATTTACATATTATATATAAAAAAAAAAGGGAACGTAAGCTACGCATTGCGCATCATTAGAGAGGTTCTAACATTGCGTTTGTAATATGTCGTTAAGTGTTTGCGTCTTTACGATTAACGATCATTTTAACTGCGACTCGATTAAAATCTCGAATGAATTGTGAATTAACATTGATCAGGAGAGACCGATGCAGTCGATCGATATTTTTTAGAACAAAATTTCATTCAATGAAATTATTATTTAATTGTTATCGATTAAGATGAAATGGAAAATTTAATAATGCGTAGGATGCTAACGAGTCGCATACACCCTGTAGCAATATTATTATTGTTTGTTTTTCCTTTCAATGGATTTAAATTTTCTTATTTTATTTTAGCTCAAAAGTTTATAAAGTGTGATTGTCTGTCCCTTTAGTACACAGCTGTTGTCGAGTGAATGCGTTAATAATGACACTTTTTATACCCTTTATGATCAAAGCAAAACAAAAAAAAAAAACTATGGCTAAACCACTTTTCTTATTGCGTTTGTAACATTTCAGAAATCATGCATTAGAGATCACATCACATCATTAGCCTGTCAGTCTGTCTTTACAAGAATTACAAGAATGAGGAAAAAATACAGTTTTGCTTTTAAGTGTCGTTTTACGGCAGACTTAGAAATGGTATAAAAATGAATTCACTAACACAACATTATGCAATACACTCAAAGCGTATCGCATATAAAAAAATAAAAAACACCAAATTGTATGTATATATATATATATACATATTAATCGGATCTGTTATTAAAGAAGCCTAGGCTTTTTTCTTTTCTTTTGTTTTTTTTTTTTTTTTTTTTTTTTTTTTTTTTTTTTTTTTTGGATTTATTTACTTTAGTGAAGAGCGTCCAAGATGCTGTTTAACACAAAAATATTGTTTACTTTTTTCAATTGTTTTTCCACACGAACCCTTTCCCACAATGTGGTGATTGATTGATTTATATGTGGAAGGAGAGAGAGAGAGATAGAGAGAGAGAGAAGAGCTAAAGCAAACTTTTGACAAAATCAACATTTAATTGATATTTAAGAATATATTTTAATATAATAAAATTCTTGGGAAATTTCAAGATGTAATCTTGAAATTGCATTGGTTTTCGATTCAATTGCTTAGAATTTTCATTAAAAACTTTTTTTCGTGCTTCATCGGCAAAGTTCAAGTGTTGCATGGGCGATGATATGAAAAATCAATTCAAACGTATATAAAGATTTTGTGGTTATTGCTGTTGCTGTTGTTGTTGCTGTTGTTGTTGCTGTTCTGTTTGTAATCTCTTATGATAGATTGTGTACTTGAACGTGTTAGGTTTTTAATTTAAACGATTTTCGTTTCGCAACTCTCTCTCTCTCTCTCTCTCTATATATATATATATATATGTATATATGTATATTGATAACGCACGGATAAAGTTGTATAAGTGAAATTTTTGTATTTGTATTACATTATTACGTCACATGATTGCTTGTTGTTGGCTTGCGGCCGGCAGCTGTCAAAATGACAGCCGGAAATTGACATTGGCTTGCAGTAGTCTCGAGCCAAAAGCCCAGCAAATATTCCTGTGTATCCTGTGGTAGGTTAAGTGAACAAATTTACTGCTGACGATATAACGATAATGAACAAAAAAAAAAAAAACGTTCGCTTTCTGATTATAACACCTTAATAAGACATTTTCCAAATTTATGCGTAAATATATGTATGAAGCAGTGAAATAATAACATTAGGACGTAAAATATGCAAAAGTAATAAGGGATGATTTAAGACCAGTAAAATACACTGTTAAATATCCAATAGAGACGTTAGATACTTAATATAACTTGTTTTTTGGTCTTTCAGATGATTTCGTACAGTGTATAAGTTAGTTATACGCTTCATTTATGCTACAATTCAAATAGACAAGCAATCTTCTTATTCCCTCATTTCTTGCATTTACCGTCCATCCATCCATCGACCCATCCATCATCATCGCTCATCGTCATCGTAATCATCATCAATTTTTCTCTGACATATCACTCACAAATAATATAACAAATTTCTTCTTCTTTTTCTTTTTCTTCTTAATTTTTTTATACCGCTTCATTAACCGCGCTTGTTAACTTAGAAAATAACGTTTTTAAAAATTCAAAGATAAGGGCTTCAAAAATCTCTCCTTTTACACGCACAAAGAAAAAACAAAAAAAGATTACATTTGCTTTGGATCGCATTTTTTAATATTCGCCAGTAATTAGAAACATATAAAGGAAATGAAAAAAGAAAATATTAACGAACATATTTGGTAATTACGCTTACACATGACTAACTAACTACCTCAATATATTTGAGTAACTATCGCTTCGTCAATTGACTCACAATTGTATCATAATAATAGTCACACGCGATTTTATTATCAACCCTGATGCGTATAATATTTGACAAGAGTGTGAACTCTTACCGATATAACGGACATAAGGACTATTAGGGGTCTAAAGTTAGAGTGTATGTATAATTCTAAAAAAAATGTTTCGAACAAGTAAACAGGGGAACATAGTTGTAGTTTTATTTTTGACCAGTCCCTCATGAGATGTCTCCTAGTGGGGAGTGGAGAGAGTGGGGGGAGACTGAAGGAAGGATGCGACCACAGCTTGGGAGGTGCTTTACTCGATCGGTAAGGTCGGTTATACTTTCTGTTATACTTTCACCGATCGAGCATTTACTATAGCTGCGGTCATCCGTCTGCTGTATTTAAAACGTGGTACAAGGTAAGGTAATGGGAGTTGAGTGCGATTATGTCGAATCGAGGATCGCGCGGTATCCTTTACTTCACCCGAGCAAAAAACTAGAAAAGTTTAGCTGAATTTGATTAAACCGAAATGAAGAGTTTCTCAATTGCGATTACGACACCAACACAAACACACAAACAGAAAGGCAGATATAAATGGTTAACATAGGGCCGTTTATGAAGTTTACGATGGATATTTCTATTTGTTGCAAACACTCAGTGTCAACGTGATATATTTCTTTTCATGCACGCGAAGAGTATTGGGGAACGATTCATTTAGTGCTATCGTATGCTGCAGTCGAAGTTGTTGTGTACGAGTTTTCGCCAAAATGTAATGAAACAAGTTGAGAAATTGTATTCGGTCGTGATGTAATCTTTTATACCCATCACTGTTATTCCAAAAAAAAAGGTAAAAAAAAGGAAAAGAACTTAATTTTCATACCTTATAATATTGAATGGGCGCGTCTGACTTTTGTATTTTCGGAATCAAATTGAATAACAATCGAAAAAGACGGGAAACAAAGCTGTTCACACTTTTTATTGCATACGCCTGTGGACGTTGTAGGCGTGTTTTTTGAATAGTTTAGGTAATTTTCAAATTATTTTGCAAACTTGTAGGCGATGACTTAATTTTTGCGAACGGACGAATGTTTACCCTCAGATACTGTACAGTTCGGCAGACGAACAGCCGGACATACTTAGGTGCATTCCGAATTTGAAACTGACCAAGAATTTATACACTTTATGTGGAGAATGGAGAATGGAGAATGTTTAGAATAGGCAAGACTAGACGGACAGGGACTTAGGCGGACAAGCGGATATGCTTAAATCGATTCAGAATTTGATGTTGACCACGAATATATATACTTTATAGGCTCTCTTATGTTTCCCTCTGGACATTGCAAACGCTTTGACAAGATGAATATACTTCCCATCGTTCGCTGGTTACTCTAAGGAATTAAACATCTTAAATGTCCATTCAAAATAAAATATTCACTTTCACTTAAGCGCCTGAACCTGTACATTGTATTCTTTCTATAGAAAGTAATGACGCGGTAGAAGTAGTTGAACCAACTGAGAACGTGTTTAATGGAGAGACAGGGTCCACCATTAAATGCCCTACAGTTATTCATTTAATGACTTGTTAAAATAAGGCCCTATGTTGGAAGTTCCTAAAAAAACGGTCCGATTCGAATCATTTTTATTAGCGTTTTTCCTCGGTGTATCTAATTACGTCAAAGACCGATTGGAAAAGTGACTCTGAATCGACCGATATATTAAAGGGTTGATCTATTTCAGCTCCTTCTTACATGCAAGTAAGGACAATTGTTACCAGAAAGGGTTACCGGCGCAAGTAGATGGTTCCAAAGAGGAGCGGTGTTGTTAAAGTAAATTAACTTTGCGACGAGCGGACAAGAACGCTAAGAAAGTTAAGTAATCCTATTGATTGATGGACAAATATCGTTTACCCCTATAGACCAGTTGCTCTGGAGTTGCTTGCACATAAGCATAAAAGAGTCCACA
Source organism: Glossina pallidipes (assembly GCA_000688715.1). Lineage (NCBI taxonomy): Eukaryota > Metazoa > Arthropoda > Insecta > Diptera > Glossinidae > Glossina > Glossina pallidipes. Next base: position 463,884 of record KK499766.1, read on the forward strand.
TTGCATCGATGCTCAAGTACGGCATGTTGCATATATCGTGGAACCTTTCAATGCACGCAGTCGAGAGTGTCTCGTTTAGATTTCGAAAATCTCCGTCTACGCAGGCGAATTATAATTTACTTTTGATTGGATGTAGGCAGCGGAAAGGATGCGGATATCGGCTGCAGTGAATTACTTTTCACACCGATTTAAAAAACTTAGCCCTTTGAATGTTTCTTTCGCTACTGTTGAATACTGCGACTCTTAAAACAACTTGAGATTGGTTCTCTCCTTCTTCTTCTTCTTCTTCTTCTTCGTCTTTTCCGTTTACAAAAATTGCAAACCAATGTTGGATAGATAGAAAGATTTTATATAGTTTTCGGTAACACATCTTCTAACGTATATATAGATATATATTGTATGCTATGCTATATATACATACACTAGGTAATGTATGTCCTGGTGTGTACGTTCGGTAGAGATAAGATTTAATTACATTTTCATAGATCTCCACACATTTTTGATTGCTAATGGAAATCGTAAGTCAGTCCCTGTGCACTTTTATACATCCTTATACAATACACATGCAAATTGACGTCATTCTCATCTCATATTGTAGGTAGATTCATTTTGTCATTACTTTTGCAAAGTTATGCTAACACATTAACAATAGAGATCGTATTGTGTGCGGTACGTTCATGGAGATCAGGGAGTTGGTGATACTCGCAATTGATAATAGCAGTGCAAGAGTTAAATTAAGAGATGAAAAGTCTCGATATGAACCTTTAATGATGGGTATCCAATATGCGCCCCAAGACGCATATAGATTCGTTATTTATTTATCAACAGTATTGGCTGAAACACAATGAAATATTTGACTATATTTATATATATATATAATATATATATTTGTATAAATATGTATGTATGTATGTATATATTTGTATAAATATTACCATATATCCACAAACGTATCCATCTATGCATGTATGTTTGGACATGCATTGTATGTATGCTCTACGATATTAAGTGACAATTTACAATCAGTTAAGTCTTTTGGTAACATTTGTGTGCAATGATTGAAATTTCGTTTAAATTTGCATTTTATGTGGACATGATATTATACGTATGCGAATGGAGAGTAAGCAGGACAAGCAACTCTTGATAACTTGAACTGTCAATGTGTTGATATGTATAATATTAAAGCATTTATGATTGCGATATGGATGGATGATGATGGCCAAAAAACAAAAACCATACGCGCATACATACGTACATCTCGGCATGTCTATGCATGTCTATGGTAGACGGAGCAAAAAAAAAACACAACAAAAAAAATCAAAGTCTGACAAACATATCAAACGCAATGTGTCGACGACAACTGATTGTTGCATTGTTGGGTTATTATTAACGATAGTTATGAAATTACCATTTACGTATATAGATATATATATATGTGTATGGTCACAATGAGTAACCTTACGTGCAGTTGAACGCTGATTTGTTGCTGTCATTGTAACATCATGGAGTTTAAATACTCTTTAGTTGCAAATATTTAAAAAGATAAAATTTTTTCTTAATTTCCCTTTACTTATATCGCATTTTCCACATGCTAGCACCCGCGCACACCAACTCAAATTTATAAATCGGTAAACGCATATATGAAAATATATCTCTTTAAAAATTATTACCTTTGTTACATTATATCTGCAGGTGTTCTACGTAGCAATAATTTATCATGTTATTAATTCAGCATTTTCACATTCACCCTACCCCCGCAACATACTCGTTTGTGTTGAATGTCGACAATACACACTTACACACACGTAAATTTGCATATCATTCGATTATAACCGCATTAATTCTGAGATATTTAACACATACAAATATATATACGAACAAATGCAACTTTTAACGAACATGTAAAATATATAATAATAATAATGGGTTTGAGCAGAAGTTTCATCGTTTCAGTCCAAATATTTATACGGCCAACAACTTCTAGAACAATTCTATTAAAAACATACATCAATCAATCATTTATGCTTTTGATCGTAATTCAAGTCGAATCTAATTCGTTTCGAAATCAAGGCTCAGCCATTGGACGGAACACAAACAGAAGACCGGAAGCTTAAGCTCGTCTAATTCTCGATTGGCGTCTGGCTGTAGCTGTACTAAATACTCCTTTGCTAAAGGCATAGCACGTATTTTGGATAGGCTGCGGTCGCATCCTATTCCTTTCCACTTTCCGCGTACATGTCATCCTGTTTATACGCATATAGGAGACAACTCCTGAGAACAACTGGAATGAAAAGAGAAGAGAAAACCGACGACCCCACGTGTCACACAGGTGATATCGAATTAGGCTTGGAGTCTTTCGTATTATTTGAAATTTTAGGTTAGATAAACTCTAATCTTTTCCTTCGTTGGATAGTGGAACGGTTCGAACAAGTAACACGAGCTAAACTGAAAAGCTCTCAACTTATTCCTCCTTATTTTTGCGTTGTCTAACCGGTGGCAATTCTACAAATGCTATCACAACAGCCACGATTACTCGGGCAAACCCGCAGAACTACGTACTGGGAAAAAAGAAAATAAAAATAATATAATAGAACTGATCTGCACACCGCGTGCATGCATATATGAATAGATCAATATTAACCAACATAATTTTTCCTTTTTTATTTTTATTCTTCTCTTTGATTTTTATCTTTTTATCGTGAACATTTAAGCGTACGATTATCACGTAATGTCAGTAAATTGATTAATTAATACATATATGCAAGGAAAACTTTATAAATTACCCAAACAACGTTGGATAAAGCTATATAGCTAAGTGGTTTGTGGTTGAAGTCATTTAATAATATTTAAATATTAACTTTGTTTGCAAACTACATACATACAAACGAATATTTTGAAGAGCAAGAGAAAAGAAGAGAAGAAATATCCCTTACACTAATGACATTATTTTACTTATTAGCCTTTATCGACTTAAAACAAAACGAGATGCATGAAAACGACTTTCCCAAAGGTCAGACAGAAAGAAAGAACGGAATTAAAGGATTCACACACCACGCACATCACGAATTAATGAGTAACCTTAAGACACCGCGAATTTTTTAGATAAGAATTTTTTTTTCACCAGCCAAGTAGATGTTTTGAACCTCTCTCTCTCTCTCTCTCTCTCTCTCTCTCTCTCTCTCTCTCTTTGTTATAGAATAGGTAAAAAGCAAACGCTACCTTAGAAAAATTTTTCCTGAGAAGCTTTCAGCTTTTCCTCCCAGGCTTAGCAAAGAGTGCTTGCGGCATATAAATACCTGCTGAAAAGTCCCACCTTAATGTCTTACTTGATGAGTTCTAACTTTACTAATACGCTTACACGTGCTTATAAAAAGTGTTTGTAGTCAAACGTGCACGTTAGTGTAGCTTCTGATGCCGTCACAGTGACTTGGCCATGTAGCTGTTTTTCAGAACATCCGCCCGGGTGCTGCAAAAGGTCAACTCTCTAACCCTCTCAAGATTCTCGAACTTTTCGATACCTTCTTTGTAGAACGAGTCATCGAGATCTTCAGAGCACATGTCAGTTTTGGCAACGATATAACCGTTTGTTCGAAAGCCTTTTGAGATTTGCAAACAGATCACTGTCGGGTGCGACCATAGCTTTTAGAGAATATCACGGGTGAAGCAAGAATTGCAACTTCAATAATGCAACTAATCCAACTTCGCCAACGCTCTGAATTACTAAGAAATTGAAGTTTTGATTTCAATTTTGATACCCACATGCGATAGTCATTTGAAAAAGATTTTTTTCTTTTTACTTATGAGCGATTGATTACTCGCTGGTCATGAAGAAATGAGGGAGGATTATACCTTTGCTGAGCACTCCTCCTCCACTCCTGAGATTTAAACTCGCGAAAATCAAAGTGGTCGTCGTTACCCTTTATACCCTTCTGAAAGTAATACATGTGGACAGACACTCTCAATGTACATCCACTCATTTTTCACGTAAGCCCTGGCGTCGCTTCTTGTCAATGTATTGGAACAAACTGCCTGAAGGAGAAATTCGACCTGTCATAGGATTGCTATTATCTTACATTAAGAGATGAAACTTGTTTCAGTTTAATTGGTTTATGGAGTAAGTTATGTCTTCCGTAAGCGGAGATGATAATATGCTTTACAGCTTTTTCTTAATGACTATAGATAACAATTAAAGCCATCTTGTAAGAATCGCTGTCTAGTGAAACGGAAAGATCTCAAATAAATCTCCGAGTTTACTCGATTCGCTAAAGATGAAGACCTTTAATATGGTTACGATCTTATAAAAATGCAAGAATTCCTCGTTTTTCTTTTTAACGAGACATTGAAACGATGTAAGAAAGTTTGCTTTCAGCGCATTCCTTTAACATTAAATTGGTCCAGTGTATATTTGTCAAAACATTTTCCATCATTTTCTACAACATTCTACGATATTGTTGGCAAGGGGGCGAGATTGTATCGAAAAAGCTTAAATTGGTTAGACAGCGATGCAAATATCGACCTATTTTCGCACTTCTACAAAATTGCGGACCTACGTGTCAGCCAAGCGATTGTGCATCGATCTGCGCTATGTCTGGTGATTACATTGGACATGACAGAACTTTCCATTCAAGCTGCAGCGGTGTGAGTTCTTGACAACTTTTGCAACAAGTAACCAAAAAAAGGGTATTTCAGTCAACTTGTATCACCACTTCTGAACCGTTGAAAGCATAACCGGCAATTGCGATATGATGGAGCAGCATCGCCATAAGCTTACGGATGTTCAGCAGATCTCTTCAAATAGACAGCACAACTAATGAAGTAATGAAAATGAAATTTTGAGCACTTCGTGCGATTGGTGTCGACACACGTTTAATAGCTCAATAATATTAAATGAAAAGTGAAAAGTGTTATCCTATGAGGGAAAAGGTCAAAACCATCGAATGTAATCGTTACATACACATACATATTTCCCATTTCTAATAATCATTTTTACTTTTAGAAGTCACCTTTTGAAATACAGACAATAATCCAATGCATAGGATGAGAGTCCGAACGCAGTAAGAAACATATTATATGTCTGCAGGAATCATAATGATGACAAGAATTAGAATTGCACGAAATGGAATAAACGGATTCCAGTTCCAATTGGAAAATAAGTTTGAAAAAAAACAGATTTATCTAAAAAACACAAAACCGAAGATATCGGTAAATACTTTTCCTCTACTCTTCGTCGTTCCTTAATAAATCGCACTGAGCAGACTAAAGCAATTTGAAAAGTTTTTCACAGATTGAATGTCCGATCAAGTTGTATAGCATTAAATGTCAAACTAACTTGGAGAATTTGAAAGATTTTGAAGTTTATTGTCGAAGGGAGTTTCTGAAGAAAAGTCGTATAATTTTATTTTCGAATTTTTTTCTTCCTCTTTAATGAAATAAAAAGAGGAAATTTGTTTCAATTAAGAATTTGAGGTAAATTCAGGATCTATTATGGCATGTAAATGTGTCTTTGCACTCGAAAGATAATCCCTTTAATTTTTGTTGGTGTAGAAAATAGAGAAAAGTAACTGACTTCACTGAAAATTCGCGGGACACCCATCGAATATTACCTAGTGGAGTATATAAGATTCAAAGGTCTTGAAGTCCAGTTTCGGACTCGGAGTTGTTGACGAAGACTCATTGTCGTCATCGTCTTCGTCGTCGTCATCATCATCATCATCATCATCGCCACCATCGTCATTCACTACCTCACTGTCGGTCGGTGCCGCTATCATCATCGTCATCGCTATCATCATCATCGTCATTAACTTCCACATTGTTATCGATCGTTGTCACTACCACCGTCCTCGCCCTAGTTCCTACCATTACATTCAATACTTCCAGTTACCAAGGAAAACAATTATATAAAAAGCCCACCAGGAACTACCAGCGAGAAAGCCACAAATAGCATACAACGCGAGATCAACGGTAACTGCGGTTTTGCCTCAATTGTCTTGCCAGTGATCCCCTCTTCAGTGGACTATTTTGCACGAGAAATACAAACCGAACTTGCGCTATGACTGAACAACAGGTTAGAAGAGATGGTGAAGATCATTTTGAGACCGGAAACTATTTTAACGATAATAACGACATGCAGTAGCAGTTTGTTGCAAAATTGAAGTGAAATTAATGAAGAAATGGTCGTCACATGGATAATATTGATGATAATGAAAGGCACAATGTGAACATTATTTGGCAACAAGTGCTCCTTATTAATAGCAGACTAATACTGCCCTATGGCAGCTAGTGCTAGCGGCAAACAAGATGGAATTAATCCCAACTCGTAAGAGTTTCTGGTATATGTTCTGGATGTGGTGGCACTTTTGTGTTTAGCTAAGTGTGGGAATCATGAAGAATCAGAAATTCGAAAGTAATTTCAATTTCGTACATACATACGAGTAAATAAGAAAAAATTCTAAATATCAGTCCAAAAAAATTGAAAGCAATGCCAATTAATATACCGCAAGATTTTCATCAAGAGGGAACTAAAGGAGAGAAAAGAGTGACTAGCACCCAAGCGCCAGCGGCATTTAACTCTGTAGATATGTCATATCAGTGGCTTTTGTTTTAAATAAAAGAGACAAAGAGTTCAAAGAATATTTTTCGAAACATAATAAATTAATTGCCTTAATGTTTAATAAGGACACACAATGTGATCCTAATGACTGCTACAAAGTAACAGTTTGCCAATCTATCAAGTCGAGTGTTTTCGTATATCAAACTTGTAAAATCGTTAGTCCTAAATGCACTGCCTGTCAATGAGCGATGTTTCCAATTATGCAGTCCCTACCAAGTAGTTACAAAGTAAAATAGTTGAGAAAAATCGCTAATATTATCGCTGAAAGCTTTTGAAAGTCTTCTTGCCGATCAGATAGAAATGAAAATCTACCTATCAATCTATTTAGCTAACCGGATCGGAAAGCTGAAAATAGTTGTGATACTGCTGTACTAAAAGTTGTCGGGGCTATTCGCCTAGCTTGCGACCTAGTAAAGTTTACAATTCCGCTGATGATGATGATAATTCTGCATTCTGCAAACGAATGCTTTAAGCAAGCTTTAATTTTGGGGCCAATTTTACTTAATGCATTTATTTATGAATAATTTCATATCTTATAGTACAAAAATTTATTTATATGATGATAATGTACAAATATATTTTTCATATTCGAATAGTCGTTGTAGCGGTGAGCCGGTGAGCTAAGTCACCCTTGGATGTATTCGTATAATTAAGTATGCCTAAGTGCATACGATCGCCATCGAGCGTTGTACGTTGTTTCCAGAAAGACCAAAGCCATTACCACCTCGTCTACGGGTCTCTTATACATAACCTTACCTCCTTCCTTACCTAGGACAGCAACGGCGACGACTGAGATTCAATTTGTTTTCATTTCAAACTGAATTCAGGACTAAAGGCTTGTGATTGCATAAATTACGCAACTTTGTAAATATATAAGAATCATAATATTCTAATAAGAAAGGTCTATGTCATTTTCCTAATTAGGTAATTACTTGTCGTATCGTCCGTCTCATTTTCTGCAGGGCTGGCTTATACATGCACAAAAAATATATCGCGGTTAGCTACAAACAAGTGCGCAAGGTAAGTAAGTGTTTAATAAAAGAAAATATGGCCGCATATTTGAGCTTTCATTAGGAATGCTCGAATTAGATTTGAATCCATGCTTAAATGGCGGAATTTTCTTCTTTATTCGTGAGATTATTTATACACAGGAGCTTCAGCATGTCTATTGCAAGCTAACATTTGTTAAATCCAAAAGTATTAGGTATCTTATCTTTTATCAGCAGTTGGACATTCGGACGTCTTCAAGACTATTCTTTATTCTAATCGACGAGATAGTGAGTCTACTTAATAACGTAAAATCGATTGGGAAATAATAATAATAAGTTTTTTGCTCCCAATCATCATTGCTTTTAATTGGGAATGCGGTTGAAAGCCTTTTCAAGTATCATAATTTCAGTATTCGATATGATACATAAGAGCATATGTGAATGTATAAAAGATTGTATAAAATCTTGGCCATAATTTAGCATGTCGAAATATCATTACTCAGCGACTTTACTCGAGAAAATTTGAAAATTACAATATTCGAACAAATGGAACGATCCGAACCCTCGGCCAAAGCCCATCAGTATATGAAATTTTATTAACGTATCTCAAAAATTCCGACCTGTGGATTGAACATAATACAACATGACAGACAGACATACGGAGAGACAAGCTTAGATCGATTCCGAAAATCATTCCGAATCGATCGGTTCAATCAAAGTTGGGTCTATCTGAAGTCCTTTTGGGTTTTACATATTATCGCACTAACTTTATATATCCTTTACCCTAATTGGCATAGAGAATAATGAAAAAAAATTTACGAGCAAGAACAAGCAATATATGCTTTTGTCTGTCTCTCCGATTTTATCAACCCAATGTGGTCCACATTGTGGACAAAGAACTAAACGCTTTTTTTTATTTTGAGGTAGACTGGAGTTCAACATAATTTCACTTAAATTATGACTTTTTTTTTTATTGATTTCTTTTCAAAGTTCTTTTCAAGCGAAATCGTGGCTTGATATCTAGTATACCGTGAAAGTGTGAATACGCTCGCAATCACTGAAATCGTTCTCACTGTGAGTATTCCAATAAAATTTTCCGAATGGACAGACAATATTAGAGAAGGGGTGGAAAGGTGTGGAAAGGTTAAATATAAACATTCCGAACAATGTCGAATTATGAAACAATATCTGCGATTCAAGACCGCACTGGATATTGAAAACGTTGTGAAGAACAAAAAGCCCAAGTATGCCCTTGACTTTAATTTGATTTTAATTTTGATTTTAAAAAATCAAGTAAAGTAAATGAAAATCAAACAAAGTGCAATGTATATCGAATGAAAAGTCATCCATCAGCTGTATATATATATTCTTATAATTAAAATAATAGAATTGTCTAATAAAAACACAAGTTTCTCGGTTGATTGGTCTGTCAAACGTGTTTACATTGAAAAATCGAAGATAGTGTATCTCAACACTTCAGCAGGAATTTCGAAAAGAATTTTTCTTCCCTTTTCAGATTATTTCAATTCATTTGAACTGTAATTTGAAATTTATTTAAATTGAAATCTTAAGAATTCATTCTATAAGAAGAATGAATGAATGAATCCCACCAGTTTTCCCCTTAAAGAGTTTATAAGATAATATTTAAAGAACACTTTACACAAACGCTTCTCAATGTACATTACTCTATATATAGAGTACAGTAAACATACAAACATACAATATATATATATGGCAGTGTCTATGCCGGTGAGTGTTAGTGAAGTAAAATGAAATTCAGAAAGCAAATCGAATTTCAATTGTTGCTATTGTGTAGGCCACAACTCTGACACTATCTCGTATATCTCTAAAATCATTATCAATGAATAGAAAAGGTGTTATATATAGTAGTAGTGAACTCTCCAAACATATATATATATAAATGAAATTTATTAGGCGTAGGGGAGAGAAACCATTCAGACATATTGTACACACACACATATGGCACACATATGAAGAGTTGCTTATGAAGCCACCAGAATAATATAAGCTTTTCACAGTGGCCGTATTAGTTAGTTGATTGAGGGGACTAGCATGATATAGCTTATCGGTGATAGAAGACGGTAAGTCGATGAGATGCGAAACATAGAGCGGGATATAAAACATACCGTACAATATAAACATACCAATACAAATAGAGTTACTATCGCGTGTAGGAAGATAGTACCGATGAATGTGAACGTGTTGATGTGGGTGGTGTTAATCCAAACAAACAATAAACGAATTTTAGTAGAATAAAGTGTAAATATATGGAAAGGTGTACATACCTATGCACGCGTATAAAGTGAACCAACAAACCAGGACCAGAAACGGAAACACCGTTCGACAGACGGACAATAATCAAACAATTGCAAATGCACACACACACACACACACACACATATATATATATATATATATATATATATATATATATAGATATATGTATGTATGTATATGTGTGTATGTATATGTACGTATGTATATGTATGGATGTATGTACAGTTCCATACTATACCAAAAATTACAAGTGTGACAATAAATATATGAAGTTAAAAAGCATAGAAAAGAGGAACACATACCGATACAAATGAAGAATGGGTTAAATATCAATATTCAAAAAACCAAATAATAAAACAAAAACTGTCATTTCCAGTTAATATTCAAATATATATGTATACAAATGCATACAACATTCGAGAACATACTCTACTAGCCATCCATTCATTCATTCATTCATTCATTCATTCATTCATTCATTCATTCACTCGCAATAATCATTCGAGTGCAAATAATATTCGATATAAAGTTTCCTTCAATATATAACGTTTTTAACAAAGCGCACTAATATGAAGAACTACGACCAACCCGTCCTTACGTCCTTATATATACGGCAGAGTTAAGTAACGAAACTTTTAGAAAATGGTTACGATTTCCTTTTGACTCGGAAAAGGGAAAAAGGGCGAATTGGTAGAGATGAATGCAAAAACCGCACATTTGGGTGATGTGAACATTTGTGATGGTAGATAAATTAAATTTTGCGGTTAAGTCTACTTACAAATGGTTAATCAATTGGGCAAAAAATTCATGCACACATATCTTGTGTACATACAAATAAATTACATTGAACGGATGTAATACACAAATTAATCGTATGAAGTAAAAACTTTAACGTTAACTCGGAAGCAATACTTCAAGTTAATGCGGAAATTGATTTCGTGAAATTTCGGTTAAATAACTGCACTTAAATTATCAAAATTATAGTCACAGTTAACGGCGCCTGCTTTTTACACGAATAATTTAATCGATTTAAATGCAAATTTCCAAACTCAGGATTTCTCGTAATCGAACTTGCTTTCCATAATAATAAACAGTGTAATGGTTTAAAATAGCATCTGATTGGAAATTAAATCAAAGCGGACGAGTAATATTTCAAAAGATATGAAATTTACGGTTTACATCCTATCGCTGGCTTCCGATTGCAGCATGTGTGAATGCATCCGACTAATCTCATCGGAAAATTGAATAGCGATTGCTTTTCAATACCGTTCTTCAATCCGAAATATTCCTCAAGCATCAAATTGATTTGTTATGTTTATGGAGCGATGTCACGGAAGCGTTTCGCTGTAATCGCAAATGTACAAAAAAGATGGCAAACAGAACTGCCAATGAAGTGAGTGAGATTTTTTCATCAACTGGGTTCAGGTAGCGCCGTTCTACTGAAAGCGGAAATCGTCCATATCAACAACGTTGATCTAGAATATAAAATAAAAATCTTTCAACATTCGCTTAGTTCTCATTCACTTAGATTCATTCACTGTAACGTTCGAAGCAATAAAATTTTCGAAAAAGTGTAGTCCAATCACATCGCTGGCTTAAATACTAAGCCCCAAGCTTCTGGTATTCTTTAGGGTTTCGAATTGTATTCTTTAGTGTTTTGAATTGTTGTACTTGTTTTACATATCAAAACGCATCCGAACCATTTTGGTTGAAATCTTGTTCTCGCAGTATTTCAATATCAATTTAACGAAGGTATTTCAAAAGAAACCTCATAGTCTTTCACTTGTCAAAGATCATCGCACTGATAGTTGTATGTTGACAGTCAAAAAAAAGAAAAGAAAAATACTAAGAAATTTCAAAAAATAGCTTCCGATGACTGTTTCAATGCAACTAATTTCCAAAGCGTCGATGAAAATTTGGTTCATTATACTTATTCTGACATTTTAATAAATGAGCTTGTTAGTGTGGTGGTGGTTTTGTATTTTCAATAATCGACGGAACTTGAAATATCTATGCGCGAGATCTATTGAATTGTAATCAAGAAGAAGAGCTCACAAAGATGCTTCAGTCTATATACAATTGCAACTTTATTCCGAAAGAATGCAAATAAAATTCATTTTCATGACCGCTTTTTAATCGAGGCATTGCCTTAACGCTGTAACGCTGAATTGTGATAATTACAAATGTTAGAAATTACAAAGCAGTCAATGTGTTGAAAATAGACTTAAAATGTCATTTACTTTGCCTAAACTAAACAAGTACCTAAATTATATTCAATCGTGACCGAATCTGTTATCCTGTTATCACTGTTATCCTAGAAAAAAATGTGAAAAAAGGAAGAGAACTAAATTTTCATATTCTATAATGTTCAATGGGCGTGTCTGTCTTTTTCTATTTTCGGAATAAAATTGAATAACAAGCAAAAAACACGGAAAAAAATGCTGTTCACAATTTTTGTTGCGTACGCCTATGGGCGTTGCAGGCGTGTTCCTTGAATAGTTTCGGTAAGTATTCAAATTATTTTGGAAATTTGTAGGCGATGTCTTCATTTTTGCGAACGGGAGAATGTTTACAACAGACATTATACAGATAGGCAGACACGCATATGGGCAGGCGGACAGACGGGCACGCTTAAGTCGATTCACAATTTCATGCTAATCAACCATATATATACAATTCATGGGGTCCCTAAAGCTTCGTTCTGGGCGTTGCAAACTTTTTGACGATTCATGCCTCGGCGATGGGTATAATAACATAATTTAAGGAGATGTTATCAACACTAAAACTACAGAATGGTCATGAAATATGTAAAGTTCCAATATTTTTTGATCATTTTTATTTATATGAAAAGACCTTTAAACACCTATAATCAGTTGTCCCCTACGTGACGTAGCTTTCGAAATACCTATTCCCAACTTTTGTGAATTCGCACAGCTTACAGTCACGAAAATGGAGATAGGAAGCTAGAATTAGGCAAAAACATTGCTTGAGCGATTAAAAGCGGGACAAGTTGATGCCGGCAATATGGAAGAAATTGAAATAAGCGTTAAAAACCGCCGAAACTGTTTTGAAATTTTTGCTTATAATTTTCGATTCCATGGAGATATTTCCGCAAACCTAGGACTAATCGTCAGAATTACCTTCACGTTCATTATGAGAATGGTCTTGATCGGTGTGTTAATACAGTCACAGCTGAGAATAATATGTAACTGCAGTCGGCAGTTCTAGTGTCAAGCTCACATTAGATATTAGGTTAAAAAAAAACATGAGAATAGCAACAAGGAATGTTTAATTTCATGAAGTAGTGAAAAAAAAAAAAAAATGGAATCCATCTGCATGCCTATGTTCAAAGCATTACGCAGAGGATAATAAACAAAATTATTGTTGTGCGATTGGCGAGTGATTAAAGGAAAGAAAATTTAACTTTTCAACTAAAAAACGAAGGGTAATAACATGATAATAAATAATTAACTTTAACGATAATCCCGTAAGGCCTGCACACCAAGATAGTATCTTGAAAATATCTTATAAGAAATTCGAATGAAAAAAACGAAAATTATGGAGATCATGCTACAGGTCACTTCGAAGAATCATGTTTCGGGGCAAATGCATTTAAAGTTTTATAGACATCTTTTTCCTTTTTATCTCTCATCATTTCTTCAGTTAATCTGCAATTCGAGGACTAAGATGCCTTGCCAAGTCCGAATACTCTTTCCTTGAAACTTTTTTACTTAAAATTAACTCTACTTTTTACACTTGACGTGTAGGGAAATGACAGAGAAAGCGGCAAGAAAGTAAATATTCTATAGACGAGTTCATGATTAACTCACAAAGCGTTTGTATTTAAACTTCTACTTTAGCTCTTAACGATCGTCTTGATGAACCTACGCACTAATGCACTTTCATTTAAAATGAACATTCCAAGGATGTTTATTAGTGTACCTGGAGAGGTGGAAATCTAGTGTTGCAGACGTCCAGGAGAAATTCATCTGATCGAGGCAGTCATTTTAAAGCACTTGGAGAAAAATCCACTCAATCCATTTCCATCCACCTATTCTGGAAGGGTTAAACTATTGACTATTAAGTCAAAAAAAAGAAAAATTGCTTTTTTGATGAAAATTCTACAGTGGTATTCTTCTTCTTGCTTCTTCTTCTTTTCGCCGCAAAGTATGCATAGTTTTAATTAATTTACTTGCATTGCTCGATCGTTTGCTTTCATTTAAAAATTTTCAAATATTTGATAATCGAAAAGATTCGGTCGCTCGGTCAGACCGTAATAGTCAGATGATGGAAAAAGAGATAACTTTAAAATTTTTATAACGCATAAGAATAAGTTATGAGATACGCTAAAAATAAAGATGCGATATGATTGATTTGTTAAAGCAATTGAAATTATATTTTGGAATCGAATCTAATCGAATCCTTGACACGTCCACGACTAACAAAAAATGAAGATATTCATATTCAAATACGATCACATAAAATGCGATGAAGATGAACTCCTTCTATTTCATATTCCTTTCACTGGCGAATTATTGACTGATCGATTTCCATAGTCGGCCGTCGGTTTACATATCCCGCCTTTCCCAAGTTGCGATGTTTTCTTGATAAAAACCATTCGTTTGTAATGAGCAGGAGTACAATAGGCTGTGGGACATGTAAAGTAAGCAGCGTTCACGATGTAAAGGAAAATTTATCGTCCGATGTAGAGCGAAGCTTGTTGATTTGGCTCCAGTGATCATTGTGGCGACTGTTTGCAATTATGGTATGGTAGGCGAAATTAAAGTCCCATTCGTTATACGTTGGATAATAATAATGAAAACATAATAAAGAGTAAATAATAAAGACTAAGAAAGCACAAGACAGTTATTCACTACACCAAAAATTATACATTATTTTAATGCGAAGGCATACTTTGACATACATACAATGAAGTGAGTAAGAATTTTTTATCAACTGGGTTCAGGTAGCGGCGTTCTACTGAAAGCGGACATCGTCCATATCAACAACGTTGATCTAGAATATAAAATAAAAATCTTTCAACATTCACTTAGTTCTCATTCACTTAGATTCATTCACTGTAACGTGCGAAGCAATATAATTTTACGTCAAATTTCTATCATGAATAAATTTTCATCATGAAGTGGGGTCCAAGTGAGGGACCCATGTTATTCAAATTTTTACGTCAAATTACTATCATGAATAAATTTTTACCATGGAGGGGGATCCATGTCCCATGGAGCGGGACCAATGTTATTCATATTTTTTTTTCACCATAAAATATTAAAAATTAGGCTTTTTTAACATAGAAGGATTTATATTTTTAGAAGGTTCTTATATGCGGTGGTAACCAAAATATAGACCTACATGGTAAGGTTGATTTCGTTGTCAATCAATATCAAGATTCAATTTTCGTAGGAACGATTATTTGAGATGGGGTTAAAAACATGCTCCAGCCGAACCAAATTTTATAGGGAAAAGTTAAAACGTCGAAATATTATTACTCAGCAACTTTTGTCGGAATATTTTGGAAATGGCAAATTTTTTTCCACATGAAGACTTTTTCAAACTAATGTGTTATATGGGAAGTGGTCGAAAAAATTGCTCAGATCCGTACCATTTTCAATAGCGTTAGTGCTTGCGTCAAAGCACAGTCATTTAACAGACGGATAGAGGGACAAGACAGAAATGCTTAAATCGAGTCAGAATTTGATTCTGATCAAGAATGTACACACACTTTGAGTGGTCTCTGATGCTCCTTTCTGGATGTTGTAAACGTTTTGACAAAATCTATGTATTTCCCTCATCCTTCGGTGATGGATTTAAAAATAGTTTTTGGTTCTTTTATACTCTAAAATTAATTAATAGATAAATAAATAAAAAAAAACGATATCTTTATCGTCGAAATAGCAAACAATTAAAATCGGTTGCTGGGTCATTACCCAGCAAAAAGCTGCTCGTGCCCAGTTTCTGAGAACGGTGTGCGGTTCCCTCATTGAATAAAGCAATGTATGAAGGAGTAGATTCACCTTTTGTATCAAAAGACACCCAATTGTTGATTTTCGACTACGGTTCACTACTATCAACACATTGCAAAAATAATATTAATTTCAGGCAATGTGCTACGTCCTTTCAGAATCAAATTATAATACTCTTCGCTATAAGTCGATAAATAATCCATAAAAGCAATCATTTCGCTTTGCTATTTTATTTTATGAATTATTTTAGATATTATCCTTAACTGTTTCTTTTCGCAAATCGCAAATTATCCTCATTAATATACTTTGTTTTTTTCATCCTTTTTTTTTTGTTTTCGTTGATTCGAATAAATTTCTTGAAAATGTCAGCTTCAAGATGATTGCAAAACTTTTGCATCAATCATTCATCGTGAAACCTAAGAAGAATAGGAACAATATTTTCCCACTCCAGCGATAGCTTACCACAAATGAAATCATATATTCAGCGTTTTCAATGCGTTTTGAGCATAGCCACCCATGTACTTATTATAGTAGTAGTGGTAGTCGAACGATAAGATGCTCTCGAATGCTTTTATTTTGTACCAATACACATTCCTCTACATCAAGTGAGGAGAAGTTGAACTAAATTGATGCACACACATCTTAACAACTTTCCTATTTTAGAGGCTGGTGAGGAGGAGTGGCAAATCATAATTAATAAAGTTGGGCATTTTTTGTGCAAAAACAAAAAAAAAACCGAAATCGACTCTAATAACTTAAAAAGAGAAATAGACATATGACTGTACAAGTTTAAAAGCTCTCGCTCTTGCCACTTGTGTACTTAATTTGTATATTAAAAAATATCCTTTGTCACTCAGATAAAGAAGAAGACTTCAAAGCGAAAAATTCCATTATGTTGTTGTGCTTGTTGTTGTTGTCGTTCTTCTTCTTCTTCTTCTTCTTCGTATTGTTGTTGTTTTTCAAATCTCGCTAAAAATAAGACGAAATCGTACAAAAAGAAAATCCTTTACATATCTTTTGTTGCTTCATTATCATTCGAAATATGCAAAGGAATGCTGTCAACACATTTTTTCGTCCACATATAAAGTTATATAGATAGATAGATATTTTTGTATATATTTAAATATATGTGTACATATATATACATATATACTCCCTTACATACGAATGCCTGTTTAAATGCATATCCCAGCCTAGCAGCTCAAGGGTTAATGCTCTGCTTACTTACGGATCCACATATGCGTGCATGCGAATGTATATCGGATGCATATGTTGATGCACTTGGGCAATATCATTTGGCAAACGACACGAATCTGTTTTTTTCCCTTTTATTTGATGCAACAACAGCAACAGCAACAGCAACAGCATCATCAAAATCGTCATCGTCGTCATCAACATATCGTTTGAATAAAATACTTAAGTTAACATCAAAGTAATATGCTGACACAAAAAAGAAAAAAAGAGAAAACAACAACGACAATAACAACAACAAAAACGACAACAAGAGAACTTTAGCTTAAATAAAAAAGAAAACCTTGTTGAAAAATACAGCACATAAATGTTTAATGAGTGAATATCCTTGTGCGTTGGAGTATTTGCATATGTATGCTTCATTATATGTATGCATATATATATGTATGTGTATGTGTTAAGCGGGTGTGGATGTGTGTATGATACTCTAACTGCGTCATAGAATTTGAGTTTACCAGTTTCGTTTTTTTCTAAGCATTCACTTCTCATATTTGCGCTTTGCAACGCTCTTTTACTTGCGTGTGTACTTGTTTAAAAAGCCAATTAATGCTAAAAACATACACACGCCCTTACTTGCATACGGGCATACACGCATACACGCACAAAGAGCAAAGAGCCGCTTTATTAAGAAAAAGTAAAGCGCTGAGAATACAACAAAGAAACAACTTCTTCTTACAAATGGACTTTGCTTTGATTGCTTTAGACCAAAGAAAAAGAATGGGAGGAAGAAAGAAATGTAAATAAATAAAGCAGGAAAATGCATTTTCCCTTTTTTTTTATTTTCTCTCTACGCTTCGGAAAAAATCTAGAAAATGTAAAATAAAAAAATAAATAAATTCACTCTTCCCCACAATCTGCTTTGCTTGCTCATCCCATTCGAACAGAAAGATTGTACGAAGCTTTTGTTTGTCTCCAGTTTCCCATGTTAATGCGATGTTTTTTGCAACAGTTTTGCTTTACTCGCAAATAACGGAATGTGTTGTTTTGTTAGCTTGTATGCACATTGTGCGCATAGGCTTTGAAGTTTTCCTTTTCTATGCACTCGCGTACATACGCACACACAAGCATTTGCATTCGTATACATGTGTATATGTTATATATCTATCTATCTATATATATATATATATATATATATGTGCGTGTATGTGTATGTGTGTATTCAATATCTCCTAAACCAAACTTTATGCTCTCAAGTGTACTTTCCTTTTTCGTCAAGTTTCGAGAAAGTGCCACTTTACTGACAACAACAACAACAACAACAACAACAAAATTAGGCACTTACAAGAAAAAAAAAAGAAAATGATAATAATAAGTAAAAGAAAAAAAATTGAGAAAACCAAGAATGGCAGCGTAAGAGATCGTCGTAAGGAGAATGAAAACGAAAAAAAAAAAAAATGATAAAGAAGAAGACAACAAAATTGCAGTCAGTCAGCAGGCTTAACAAAAGTCAATTTTCAGTATCAATTGCCTTAAGGTAAAAGGAAACTATTTTTGAAAACTAACAATAAATCAAAGTAAACAACGCCTGTCGTAAAGAAAAAAAGCGTTAAAGACTTTAACAGATTTTCCGATGCACAAACGAAAATTTCTTTTCCATGCACATTTGCACATTTTTCTAAAGTTAACAGACTTAAGCCGTAAACTATGCCACAAAAAACTTTTGTTTCAATTAACATTTTATGTTTTTCAATTTCCCTTTGACGACCGCATAGGAAGGGAGAACAATCCGTTTTTTTTTGTCTTTAGATTTCTCGAAAAACAAAAATAAAAATATTTCTCCATTGGAAAGTAACATAAGTAATTTGTTGTTGCTTTACAATAGCAAAGGAAAAACTGTTAAAGCTAATTTAAAACTATTGTTACGTGCATATGACAACATCAAAACAACAAGAACAATCCTTATCATGCAACACAAACGCAATAGTAGAGTTTTAATAACAATTGAAAAAATCATTAACTTCTCGTATACGTAATCGAGAATAATTGCAATGCTTTTTCATTGGAAGGCAAAGGGAGTGAAAGACGGATCGCTCGGTATTAATATACTAAATGGTATCTCGGCGAATAACGAGAGTTAAACGAACTCGGATCTCGGTGAATGAATTACAAAAATCGATATATTATTGAAAAACCAAACGAACCTACGCACAAGCAATTTGATATTCTTTGCGATTCATTTGATTTCACATTCAATCAACAAACGTAAGGCTAATAACTTACTGGCATACCCATGATCAGCAAGTCAAACGCCTTACGTCACCGTTTACCAGTTATTTTCATAGAACAAGTTCTTGCTTTTCTTTGAAAGGGGCAGTAACTGAATTCAACTGTACCTTCTCGATTTGAGAAGCTCGAAGCTCCATCTGCATCGTAGACGAAAAATAGTTTTTTGAAAAAAAAAAACACCATTTGTGGGAGCCATTAATTTTCGTTTCATTTCAGAAGAAAAAATGCAGGCAAATGATGACGAGTAGTGAACAGTGGTGATTTTGACGTTACGCGAT
Organism: Glossina pallidipes; assembly: GCA_000688715.1. NCBI lineage: Eukaryota > Metazoa > Arthropoda > Insecta > Diptera > Glossinidae > Glossina > Glossina pallidipes. The sequence goes on from KK499766.1 coordinate 483,514, forward strand.
ATCTAACGCGCAAATAATCCTAAAGCAGACTAGGCGCACTAGTAATAAAATAATCAGCAATAATGTTAAATATCCATGACGGACCTATTCGGGCGGTCAAATGGGTGTGATGTGCATTATATTATAACTATATACTATAACTATAACTATAACTTATAACTAATATAGATGGGAAAAAAGCGGATGCAATATGCTGAAGATCACGATATCATGCTTTCTCAGCATGATAAACATCGCCCCCATATAACGAGATTCACTCAGGAAATGCGAAAGCTACCCCAACCGCTGTTATCAGCAAATATTATTTGTCCTCATTAACGGTCGGTACAATCGATGACCTGATGTTTCCATAAGCAGAGTTTCCTTCTGTCAATGATGATATGCAAAGAAGCGGTTCTTTTGCTGATAGCCCCAAAGATCCCTTTGTCCTTCGGGCACGGAAATCATACTCTGTCTATAACCTAAGACAAGCAGTGATTAGCAAGGGAAAATACTTTGACGGCACTAACACCGAGGGGTGGGCGTTACAATGGGTTTAGGCTACAAAATGAAATTTGGAAGAAAATGAACACTTAACTTAATCAAGTTTTTGTCGTCAACACATCGGTTAACAAAAAAAAAAAAAAAAAAAACCGCTGTTTCATGACTAATTTTTTCTTTGAAAAAACAAACATTCTGGCTGTACAATTTTTTTTGTTTGCTAGAAAACTTTTTATGTAGTCCTTCGTTCCGCTTGATAAAGTAAATCTTCAAATTTAAAGTGAAAAGAAAGTTGAAAAATGGTTTTAGCATAAATGTAATGTGGCGCCGTTAGAATTCAAGTTAAAACTTGTTTGGTGACATATCTTATTTATATGTATGAGAGATGGCGTTTCAATAGCAAGGTTGCCCTTATATGAGAATGTTCGTGCAATGGATTGCAGTGGTTTTCAAGTGCAAGAATTGCCCATATAACCATGTTACCGACGATTTGAAACGCATCGCAACTAAATTTCTTAAGCATTACCTTTCCTTCATTACGACATGCTCTTAGTTTTCGAACTACTGTTGTAGTTTATCATATTATAGTAATGGGTGAACCAAAGTGAGCCAAGCTATTCCGCTTAAGACTGCTTGATTTTCACGACAAGATAGATGGATATGAATTTTATTTTAACTGTTCATCAATATTCGTCAACTAAACAAGCGATTTCGCGATTTCGATCCTAAAGCAGCCGATTAAACTAACATTGTATAATGATTCGATGGCTTGATCACCAAAAAACGAAATAGCTTGCTATGCTCATCTCCATTGAAAATGAAAATGAGAAGAAAAGCTTTGAAGTGCAAATTCTTGAAAATTTATATCAATTATTGGCAGAGAGAAAATTTTCACATATATATAGAATTAAATTAAATGCGATTGAAATGACGAATTGTCATATCAAGTGTCATGAGTGTGTACGCCATGAAAAGTTGTAAAATATCTTATAAATTCGCATCTATCAACTTGAGAGCTGTCGCCTTGTAACAGATTTCGCTTTTTCTTTTGTACTTGCGCAAGCTCTCTTTGTTCATTTTTATACCCATCCTCGAAAGATGAAGGATATATTCATTTCATCGAAATGTGTGCAATGCCCAGAAGGAAGCATTAGCGACCCCACAAAGTATATATATTCTTGATCAGCTTCAAATTCTAAATCGATTTAAGTATGTCTATCTGTCCGTCTGTTTGATATCTGTTTTACAGATTCTCCTTGCCGCAAAAATGAAGCCATCGACTTCAAATTTGGTAGAAACATTGGAAGTTTCTGCACACAGGTTGCTATTGAAAAAGGGCCAAATTGGTCAGAGCAGAAGCGCGTAGTGGAGCGTAAACAGAACGCAACTAAATTTTTTTTTAACATCAAATTTTATTTGTTTCACTTTTTTGAGGTTTTCTGATTATTTATCTAAGTAAGACCGAATGTTTAAAGCTATTTTGTGCAGTCCTTGAATGAAGATATATTATTTGCCTAAAAATGGCTTAATTTTAAAACGAAAATGGTAGACTCCGGGATTAATATTTTCTTAATAATACCAGCGATATGGGTATCAAATAAAAGAACTTGGAGAGTAGAATGTGAAAAACATAACGGTGGGCGTGCGAAATTCCCCCTCCGCTGAATATAGCTTTCTTACTTATTAAAAATTTTTTTTTTTTTGTATTTTTGTATTCAATGCGCACCCGACAAGTTAAGAGTCGTAAAGTTCCTTAAAGTGGAGATGCCCCATTTCAGTTTTGCAACCTGTCAATGTTTTCCAAAAATATATACATTAAATAAAATAAAATATACATATAGTATAAATATATATATATTTATATATATATATGTATATACATCGCCGGCCTAAATATTATTTCTTGATTACCATTTCTTTCATCTTAAAAAAGTTTTCATAAAAAATGTCTAAGCTGTATATTAATGACATTAGTTTTATTTCTTCAGTTTAATATTTCCACACCCATCACCGATAAATAAGGGGTATATTAATATTGCAAAATGTTCGTAACGTTAGGAAAAAACTCAAATCTAATTTCATTCCGGCTAATTGATTTACCCAGAAAATAAATTTCCGAGAGAAGGAAAAGCCAAATGCAGTTGCCGGGCGACGAAAAAGATTAGCGGAAAACACATCAATTATGGTAACTTGCTTGTCATAGGTAGAATATTTGGACAGAATGAGTTAGTCGGAAAAAGACATTTGAGTCGAAAAGAAAGTTGAAGTTGAGAATGCTGTCAAGCTAAGTGCACTATAAATAATCCCACCACTAAAGAAACTGATTGTAAATAAAGCCGCGACCTAGTGATATGAACTGCATCAAGAAAGGCAGTTTCGTAATAATGTTATTGATCAGCATTAAGTTCTAAAGTGATTTAAGTATGGTCATCCGTCCGTCCGTCAGTCTGCCCGTCAATGCAGTGTCTGACGTAGGCATTCTCCTGGTCGCACAAATTAAAGTTTCGGCATAACATTCGCCAAAAGCTCTGCAAGTTCTTACATGCAGATTGATATTGAAGATGAAACAAAGTCGTCAAAGTACACGACAGAGTAAAGCTTAAAACTTATCGTTACTCCATTTATCTAAATCAAAATTTTTGTTTTTATGGATTATTTTTCTTATCACAATATCGCTGATATCGGTATCAAATAAGAAGACTTGGATAGTAGACATATATAGGATAAGGCCGATGGGCCGAATATTATTTCGTTCCTTGTTTATTATGCTTGTTTAAAATGTATAAATATTAAATTAATAAATTAATAAATTGAAACCGTTAAGACAAAGGGCAGCGAAAGGAAACGATAAATCGTCCGATATTGAAGGATAAGATTGCATTTGCATGATAATCGCAAGCCATTCGTTATATGAAAAATTAAAAAAAAAAAAAACAAAAGTAAATGCATTTGTCAAATAATTATTTTATTAACAAATAACAAAAACAATTCATTTATGTTAATCAATCTATAATCAATTCATTTTCTTACTTCTATTAATTGAAAAGAAGAAAAAGAAAAACCTTTGAAGTTTCCATTCATCTTTATTTTCCTTTCTCGCACATACACATTTTATGTTCCAATAATTTTGGTTTCATGAGTTTGAAGAAATTTTAAACTTCTTAACCTACTTCGCCGATTACTTCATTAATATAATTATTATAAATCGTTTATAATTTGTGTAATGGATTCTTTTCCCTTTTCATTTATTTTCTTTCTCTTCGTTTCCCTTCGTTAAATGAATTTTGCTATACTTTGCCCCTGTTTATTAGGCACATTATTCTGTATGCATCATCTGAAAGTTTAAGATGGTAACGTGCGTCCAGCATAGGATATGTAGAATATGATCGATCGTTTTTTTTTTTTAATTTTCAAAATTAAAAGAGATTCAAATTAGAATTGAAATAGTAAATCATTGGATCTCGCTATACACCAAAATTTGAGCGTAGCTGGTGCTTTTCGTATTATTAGGTACAAAAATTGTAATCTCCACCTAATACCGATATTAAAGGTGTACATTGAAGATATTACTCTTCAATCTCTTTTACATTCTTTAACTTAGTAATTATTGATAGGAAAGTCCATTGCATTGCACCAATACCTTCCTGATCGAAATTTCAAAATCAACCGCTGCCGTTAATCAAGGCAATGTACATCACACATCCTTTCATTTCTCAGTCGATAAAAGTCTCACTCAATGATTTTCTATACAGGCGTATGTGTGCCATGGTTTCCAAGGTTTCCATGATGTTTCTCCTAAGAGAATATCGATATCCTTTTGAATGAAAAATTATATTTGGATTATTTAAAGATATTGATTAATAATGCATCGGAAATTTATATAGAGATTGCGACTGTGTGCAATGGCCGACTAATTGAATTGAACGTAATTTCAATGTAATTAATAAACTTCTCGTATTGTTCCAAAGAATAGACTTTGGACAAAATTTCATTTCATTAGCCATGTGTAACGCATTCCATAGAAGAATAAGCATAATATATAAGCAATAAATTTCTAGGATATTTTTCCGTTATCAGTTCAATTTTCTTACTTGTATTCCTGACTGGTTGGTTGTATCGGTCTTTCCTCGTTCATTGTTCACGGGCAGAGAACCTACATAATATATATAGAGATAATTTTAAGTACTTATATGGCTTTGGCCTCTTCTACCACTCGATTACAATTACATCCATTGAACACTACGCTCAACAAGCGAACTTGGAACGAATCGTTTTCCTCGTTTTCTCAAGTTTACCGTACGCCAATGGTATAGTGTTCTATATTAGTTGACCAACACCACTTGTATATGTAGCTATCGAGATGTTTATAGAGAAAGAAAGAGGAAAGATTGTAGATGGAGGCACTGGGAAAGAGTTAATGGTCTTGGTGTATGTTCGACTTGGAAGCGAGAATCTCTGAGCGCTTAACCACTTGCGGATGAGGAAGTGGGATAGAGTCGAGCAGTCCTTTTAAAGAACTTGATTGACCCGAAAGCTCTCTTTTAATTCCATAGAAATTTACCTGTAGACGTAACTATGTATAAGCACAGCGCAATATCGCACGTTATCTCTACGCTCGATAGTTTCTATCATTTTGGATACATTCTCGATACCGATAAGCATTTGACTGAGATCTTCATTGTACGTAATCGAGTGCTGCGAGGCATGAAAGCGTCCGACCAAATGTGTGAATTGCGTTTTAATTTTGTCCGGAATGAAGTCTTGCTTGCATTATCTTGAAAATCTATCCCCTTTAACTGTTCTTTTCCCGCCCTTCTTACTGGTTTTCTGTCCAGAACATCAACCGATAACGATTCTTGTATATTAAAACTATCAAAGGCACTTCTCTGGTGCGATAAGAAATATAGTATTGCGCTTCGTTAGCATTGAAATTGATTGCATTCACCCCGACTCCATTCGCCGACTCAATAGTTTAATGAAATCTCGATTAAGTCTAAGGTTATTGTGTAACCCAATGTTGCAATGAATTTAATCGAAGGGGAAGGAGTGACATACGGCGGTGATAAATAAGCATGATTTTTATGTCGCATATGGAAAGTCTTTAATGGGAAAGGGAAAGTATACGAGACGGTGAACGAGAACAGAGTCATGTAGTATTCCTGTATTTAAGCGAAATCGACAACAACAACAACTATTATCGAAAGATACGTTATTACTGACACCAAATGCAATCAGCTTGGAAGTGACGAATAGCTCAGCTCAGCTTTATTTTGCTGCGAAAGAAGACCCGAAGCCCCAACCGGTGAGCCATAAAATCGATTGCTATATTATGTTTTCGACGGTCTTGGCGATAGGCCAATAAATTGCCACTGGCGTGTTAGGTATTGCATTTGTTATAGATATATACATAATATGTAATCGATGCATAGAAGAAAATGGTCGTTGCTTTATTCTGCAAGCAAATATCGCGCCCAAGTCAACGGTAGATATTAATAGATTCGCTCCAAATCAAATGTCAATTTTTTCTTACTTCTTGTCTAAAGCGCTACGTTAACTGGAGTTTTAAGGAATTTAATTTAAACTGATAGACAATGTTTAGGGCCGACATTTATTATGTTCCCAATAGACTTATTATCAATTAAAAATTATTATCCGCTATTCGTCATTCAAACACGGACACTAACAATTAGTTTATTAATTATATATAATAATTATAATTATTATTATTATTATTATTATTATAAATTTAGCCAGAGAATAAATTCTAAGACTAAAGTCTTAAAGCACTAGCATCTAAGGCTTTCGGCTTTATTTCTATTAATATTATTATTATTATTATTATTAAAAACTCTACCGCACTTGAGGTTTGAACCTACGACCATTGAATTGCTAGTCGAGACTCTTGCCCACTCGGCCACTCAGGCGGACTAATTATAATTATTATCTGTTTAATAGCGCTTTACCTTAGTTATTGTTGGTGTATTCATGTTTTTCAAAAAAAAAAAAAAAAAAATGTGTTTTTTAATTCGCATACATGGCTTAGCCTTATCCGCTATCGACTTTTTATTCATATTCCCAATTTTTATGTTCCATAGCTTATAGTCGCCATTTGTGCTTTCGTCTTGTTGGAGCAGTGATAAGATTATTTTATAACTATTGTATACCCAACTAGGGTATAAGGACGACGTTAACTACCATTAATGTATGTTCTTAGGTCTGCTTTTATTTTTGGTATTTTTTCCTCTTCTGTTACGGATTTGTTAATGTTGTACAAATTTTCTATTAAAAAATCTGTTTTAGTTTATTGTAAGTAATGGGTCAACTTTTTTCTTTATTTATATTCCGTTATGCACCACTTTAGTGTTTGTACTTTGAACAGCGTTTACCCTTGTAATTGCTATATGAGAATGCAATGCAATGCCCAACCTACTCACTCTCGTAATCCTTTAAGGATTGCATAAAAGAGCTTGAAAGCAAAACGAGCGTTCCGCATACATGCTCACAAAGAGTGAAAGAATTCACAATTGCGAGTAACTATTAAATACCATCTACCGACCAATACCAGAGGAGGAAATTAAAGGAAAAATAAAGAAAAACTAGGGTACGTCAGAAAAAAAAAAATATATATATATGTAGAACCTCAACTCAATTCGTTTCGTTTTACTTTGATCTATGTGCTGAAATGAAGGCTCAAGTGTTTCGTTTCTAATTAGAATAAATATACGGTTTACGTGGATTTAAATAATTTTTGCTTTATCATAGGACTTAAAAACAAAAACTAAAAAAATAAAATGAAATCTTGGAGGTGTTAAGCATCACAGCGTTTTTTTTTTCTTTTTTTTTTTGCAGTTGTGTTGTTTTTGTTCGTTTGTTCGTTTGTTCGTTTATTATTATTATTTATTTTTTTCGATGCTTTGTGCTCTCCTGTTTGAATTGAAAGGTTTTGATGCTGTTGTTGTTAAAACAATTGTTTAAATAGGCGACACTTGTTGGGGAAAGAATTAAGTGTTGACAACTTAATATTGATAAATAAATAATGCTGGTATATATAGTATGGTATATATATATTTTATATATATATATATATATGCAAGTGTATATATGTTCGTGTATATATAGGTGTTTGTGAAAGAAAAAAAAACTATAACAGCAATCGTCATCACCATCATGTGGTGATATAACACTTAATATCATCAGAGTAGTGGTTGTTGCTGTTGTCGTTGATATGACAAATGTTTTAAGTACTCGCTAGTCCGCACTTGTACTTAACTCTTCTGCTCTTTTCACATTTTAAGTGTTTTGCGTATTTATGTATACTTGCCCGTATGCGTATGCGTGCTTATGTTTATGTGTGTATGTAAAAATCCATACAATATATTACATACACACATGGCCATATTTAATCATAGATTTATATTCACTTACGGTACAGTCAGTGATAATAGATGCTGATGATGACGATGATGATGATGATGATGATGATGGTTGTAACACTGGTGGTGGTAATGAGGGTACTACTAGCATTGTTGTAGCATGTTGCTGTTGATGATGATTTGCTGTTGTTGATTTTGACACTTGAAAATGTCAAAGTCATTACACAAATAAAGACATGTATTCTTCTCTTCCTCACACTTTGTCTGTCGCAGGCTCTCTCTCTCTCTCTCTCTCTCTCTCTCTCTCTCTCTCTCGCTCTCTCTCTTTTACTCTTTATATTTCTCTTACGTTATCAACGTAAGCACGCATACAGACAGACAAACAGATAGACAGACTTTACGATGAAAAGCCAACTCATTTATTTCCTTACACTTTTTAATGAAAATTTAATTTCATTTCATTTTGTTAATTAAGAAAACAACAAACGAACGTCGAATTTCGAATAATTGGAGGAAACACTTTATTTAATAAAGAAAACTTAAGATTTCCTTCAAAGTTCGCTTTCCGCACTTACAGAATTCATTTATTTCTTAAAACGCACACAAAACAGTCTATAAATCTGTCATAGTAATATTTAGCATTCGCCACCCACCAGCCTGCGCTTTAATAAATATTTCAATTTTTTGTACATTTTCACATCTTAAGAACATTTTTGTGTTTACATTTCTGTACAAAAAATAAATTACCACCACTGTTGCTCGCTGCTGCTCATAAAATAGCAGGTGATCTGTTATTAAACGATTGCTGAAAAAGAAATTTAAATACCAAAATATCTTAATGGTTATATAAACATATTTCAAACTCGGTCAGGCGTCTTCATTCAGATAATTTTTATAGAAAAACATATTCATATAAAGTGCCGCTAGAAAAGCAGCATCTAGCGGCTCTAGTGGTTCTACATACCGCATACGTATTTTTCAATTTAGGTAAACGTGTAAGCGATATAAGCTACTTTTGAGCATCACAAGCAAATCGCGTCTTTCGAAAAACATCTGAAATGCCTTCGCCGAATTCAAGAATTTGTATTGAAGCATAACGTTTTTAACGTTTGAAATAGAAAGTAAATGAAAAATCATTCTTCACTTCTTATCTTAATCTTTAAATCTTTACCTTTCCGAGGAGTGAATCGAATAAAACAAGAAACTATATACTGTTTGTATTGATATACTGACGCTTAGGTTTTTTGTTTTGTTGTTGGCGTCAATGTATTTTAGGTACTCTTTAAGATTGCTCTTATTGTTATTGCTATTGTTATCACTATTACTGTCCCAATTACTATTATTACTATTACTATTACTGTTATTACTACTATTACTATTATTAACACTTTTACTATTGTTATCACTATTACTACTGCTATCACAATTGCTATTCCAATTACTAACATTATTACTATTACTACTACTATTACTATTACTATCACTATTACTATCACAATTATTATCCAAATTACTTTTATTATCGCAATTGCTATTACCGTCACTATTACTATGATTATTACTATCACTATTGCTGTTATTATTATTATTACTACTACTATTGCTATCACTACTATTATTATTATTATTATTATTATTATTGCTACCACTATGACTATTAGCATCACTATTACTATCACAATTACTATCCTGATTACTATTATTATCATTACTACTAGTACTATTATTATTACCATCACTATTGCTGTGATTAGTGTTATTATTACTACTACTATTGCTATCATTATTACTATTGTTGTTACTGTCACTACTATTATTATTATTATTATTATTATTAATATTGCGATCACTATTATGACTGTTATTGCTATTCCTATTGCTAACGCACTTACTGCTCTTACCACGTGGGACGAATACCCACAACGGTTGAGTTTGCTGAAACAGCTTCTTCATAACCTCTACGTAGTCTGCCGCAAATTAGCGTAGGATGACGGTCTTGATTGAAGTGATATTGCAAAATATAAAGAATTTTTCAGAATTGTGGCTCATTTTCGAAACGCAGTTCAGTTCGAGTGAACTGTCCAAGTTCCAAGTATTCCCCCATTCCTTTTAAATCAATGAATCGTCACCTTTCATATTTGCTGTGGTATGGCTTGATATTGCAAGCTTTCTATGACTCTAAAGCCATCTTTTGGACGCCATGAGCACCATTGATATTTCTTTATTTTCCTTTATGTGAAGGCGTTTTTTCTACATATCACTACGAACGGTATAAAGCAATTAACAAAATTGCAATTTTTGCTCAATGATCTTAACACTCTGAAGTCATTTCCTTTCTTTACCTAAACTTTGGCTGCTGTTGTAAGCAAGTATGCTTAATTTTATTATATGCTTCCGTAGCATTTCACCAAGTAGTCGATGGCTAATACAGATATTGCTGTATTACTGTAAAAGCAACCGAACACGTGCGCAATATGGTCTCAAAGAAAAGTTGTGAGTTTTTAGTGAGAAATCTTTATTCTTAAAGGAAAAAATGACTTATGATTTTATCGAGAGGCAAAAATTTCATCTTGCGGGTATCCAGAGGAGTATCAAATTCGCCGTCGTTCGCCTTAGTTATTTTCCACTGCAACAAATTATGCCTCCATTAGGCAAAGAGGTCTTAAGCAAATTTTGCAGTCATATTGAGAACTGATAGTTTAACTTAATGGGTTTGTTATCATCATCATTGGATGTTACATGTACACGATGTCCGTATATGAGTTCTAGGTTGTGTTTTTGGACAAAGATACTCTAAGTAGAAATCCAATACCTAAAATTTTGACAATGATGAGCTAACGCAACTTCATCAATGCACTTTTTTTATGCATACACCCATCAACAGACGATGGCACAAAAACAAGCAATTTCATGACGGTCCGGTTCACGATAAAGAGAGAACTTACGTTTCGTATTAGGTTAGTGCATAATTATCGGGCGTTTATTATTAATCGGGAGCGCAGTCACAATTTACTTTAATAACTTTTCAAGCTTTTCGAGGCGACAATCGATGAATGGTCCAAATTGCAGTTTTCGGCCAGCATTCGAGTGGTCAAGTTTTCTGCCCCTTCCAAGGCTGTTCATCGAAATCCGAAGGTCGACTTTTTCCTGGCTTATTTTGTAAGCTAATGTCGCCAGATTTGAAACGGGCGAACCTTTCCCTGCATCGACTTTCGCTGACTGTTCGCTCACCGAAAAGTTCGTTGAGATCGCGGAATGACTGCGCTGCTTTCCATCCGTTCTCAAAGTGTTCTCGGCGTGATATACACGACGAATATGGGTGCGATTATCGTCACGCATTTTTACATAGTCTAAGAGTAGAAGGACATTTTCATTCATAAACTTATAAAATATTGTACATTTTTATTACAAGCGCGTACTTACACGGAACCAGTAAAAAAGCTTAAATAGCGCCTTCATCCATGAAATGGATACCTTTGATGAGACCGTCAAAGCAAAAGATGAAATGAAAGATGAAATTTAGACAAGTTTAGACAAGTTTGCCAGCACTTTGCTAATATCTGTCCCATACCTACAGTTGCGTTGCAATATCTCGTAAGTGCGTTTAATTACCGAAGTACCGTAAATGTAAGTATTTAAGTTGGTATTCAAGTTTCCCATGCAATGGAGGGCATAAATAAATAGCCTTTGTACCTTCAAAAAATTCATGCTTTTCATTCATCTGTGGTACATGGATCTGAGTCTCTTTTACGTTTTCAATGTAGTTTAGCTGTGTATAAGCGCGTATTGAAATGCGAATAATCGTTTGAGCAAAACGAGAACGTATTGTTTGCTTTGCTTCCGGTAATCGTGACCATGAGCTTTTCACAGCGATAGTGTCCTTAGATTTTTTCTCCTATTATGTTCCTATTCGAAACTCATGATGCATTTACGTATTTAATAGCACTTTTGTTTTTCCATTGAAACGTATCGCACGCGGAGGATTAACGAACGCCAATCTTGTCCGAGAACATCTAAAATCGACTTTAAAATTGAAAAAACATCTTAGTATGAAAATGCCAAACGCCAAGGTAACACATGTTGCCTTAAATGGGAAATATTTTGCAAGAAAAAAAAAAAAAAAAACAACAACTTGTATATTCGGTTGAAGCCGAATCTCGCATACCCACCATCATTAAACTAAAACCTTTGACCTTTGAAAAGTTAATTTACCACATCGTGACATCCACCATAATTAATTTAGCATGAACGCACTAAGCTTATCGCATTCTACTCTCTAAGTTCTTTTATTTGATACCCACATGGCCGGTATTCATTCTTATCTTCATTTGAGGAGTGTACAAAATAGTTTTAGGCATTCTCTCTTGTTTGCGTTATGATTAATACGCACAAAATGTCAAAAGAGTCAAAAAAAAATAAAATAAAATTTAATTATTCGTAACTTATTGTGGGCGTGGCGGATGTTTTTCCCTTCTGCACATATGTGGTAGGCGGAAAATTTCAACCTTCTATCTCTGATAATTTGTGAGTAATGAGCAAACAACTCACAAAGTTTTGTTAGAAAAACGGAATTGCGTTTAGCTTATGTCTCATTGCGAGCTTGTGCTCCGACCAATTTGACGCTACCTCAATATCAATCTGCGTGCAGAAGCTTCCAATGTTTCTATCAAATTTAAAGTTGATGTCTGCGCTTTTGCGACCAGGAGAATACCAAAAACACATACCACACAGACGGACAAACATAGCGTTATCAATTCAGAATTTCATGCCGATCACTTTGGGTGTTGCAAACATTACCACAAAATGACTATACCCCCGTCCTTACGAGTGGTGGGTATAAAAATTGTAAAAAGAAAAAATCTTCACTTCTCCTAACTTCATAAATTTTCATTAAATGCTAATAAATCCGAAGTATTTATGCAAGGCGGTTAACTGCTGTAGAATAATGGATGCCAAACCAAGATAGCAGAAAGATGTTTACAAAGAATGTATATATATTTATATGGCGAAAGAAGCAGGTGGCTCTAGGGAAAGCAATATGTGATGTATGTTCGGTTACTTTGTGTGCGGTAAGGCACATATGTCTGCGCTGCCATAAAGTGATTACGTAACACGAATTAAAATCAAAATTAAAGTCTTGAACAACAACACATGTTGCATTAAGTAAATAATTGATTCCATTATGAAGCAAGGGAGAAACTTTCTATTTACATATCACTTATAAGTAAACATCATGTAGCATATGAAAGGAAGTAAAAGGACAGTGTTGAGCCAAGTGTAGTGTGGCAAAGGTGAACGCTGCCAACGAATGAATAAATAAATAAATAGTAAATGATAAAAAGAGAGCAAAAAAAAAAAAAAACAAAAACACTATACAAAAAATTATGAAAATAAAACATAATAAATATGAATGAATTGCATTAAAGGAGAAAAAAGAAAATATTTTACTCAATTTAAACCGACCCGTCAGACATCCATCACCTGTTCGTTTTTGTTGCTTTTTAATAAATCCTTTCTAAAGCTGAGCAAAATAAAACAGTATTTACCACAAATGGCAGAACGTGCTTGGCAAACGTAAGCATCCAACCGCATAGCATATCGAGAGCAACAATGCTGATAATCGTACCATCGATGCTATGTTAAATGCAAGCTTTTGCATGAACATAACATGTGGAAAGCTCACTTAATATAATCTAATCGAGGAAAGTACAGGCGGAGGAGTCCACCTTTCAATATTCCCAGTTATATATAAAAAGAAGAAGAACTGCAAAGAAAACAAAAACCTTTGGAACAAGTACAAACTCTTGCGAAATTGAATCGAGATACAATGAAAGCTGGGGCCTGTTTACTCCTGCATCTCCTTATCGAGCGATCGTACGATCGTGGGAAAAGCAAAAACTGTAGGATCGCATTTTGGCCTGATCGTGCTCAATTGCGTACTCGTATCGAGTTGGACGTGTCAGTCGTTGTATTTACAATGGAATATTTGTGATATCGAGCCTACTCGATACCGTGGACCGTTAATCGACCCCAAAAGACAATTTTTGCTTTCTTTTTTCTTTTTTTTTTTTCCTTGAATGCGGCAAAGAATTGCACAGATATTTCAAAATGAACTCAATGTAATAAAGCCCTTCGCCTTCGAAATACTTAATTACAATGACTTTAGGGTATTGTAAGGAATTTCACTTCCTATGCAAATATCAAGGAAGAAAAATGACGAGCGACGAAACGAGTCCATCGGTCATAGAGTTTCTAGTTGCGATACCGAATGATTTCTTTCCTTCAGCCCACATTTGAAAGCTACACTACTTGGGTAGCAAGTTTCTCTAAAATTTTGTTAAAGGATTTTCTTGATTTTATTTACTTAAGAAAGACTTCCTTCCTTCCTTCCTTTCTTCCTTCCTTGAATTGAAAGAAGCCTGGGTGGATTACAAAAGATTTTTTACCCTTTTTTTTTACATTTCTACAATCAGCGAAATAATCATTTAAAAGAGAAGAAAAAAAGAAAAAACGAAACAAAACGGCCACATTACAGTACTCGCGTTTTTTACAACAACTCCTTCTTAATTGCTTTCAATTTTCCTCGGCAGCTTCTGCCGTAATATCGCTTAACAAAATCTATAGGACAATTTTTTTTTTTTTTTTGAAAAAAGTGGCGTCGATTTTGGTAAAAAACTTCATTCAAACTATTTTTCATAAAAATGAATCAAGAATCGGTTAGAAAATTTAAAATGAACTTTTGCTGGACTAAACCGTGTTATTATAAAGCGAAAAGTTGAAAATTGAAATCAATCGGTTAAGACTTGGGACATATTAGAAGTATCGTCAATGCGAAAAAACCTAATTTCGAGCCAAATGTCATTAACATTAGAACTAACGCCGTTTTCCATACACATATCAATTTCTATCGTTTCTATGGATCATTTGATGACCCATAACTTTTGTGCTATCGCTACAGTCATAAAAATGAGGGAAAGGGAATTGAAACTCGGCAAAAACATTTCTTGATCGATTAGGAATATGAAATTAAAAAAACGCTAATGGTCTACCCACACATCCACTTGCACAGACGATTAATAACTGAGCCAAGCAAAAAAATTTACATTTTTTTAATATTTTCGCCTACCTACGTCTATTCCATGATGATATTTTCTAAAGACCCTTGTATTCTTTACATAGTTCAGTTTATAACGATTCTTTTCAAATTCAAATGTCTTTTGAACTTGAGGTCATAGTGACCCACAGTCGGCTAGCAGTAGTTCTAGTGTTACAGTTTGAGTT
The DNA here is from genome assembly GCA_000688715.1 of Glossina pallidipes. Lineage (NCBI taxonomy): Eukaryota > Metazoa > Arthropoda > Insecta > Diptera > Glossinidae > Glossina > Glossina pallidipes. The sequence goes on from KK499766.1 coordinate 498,648, forward strand.
AATGACTTCACTTTTTAGTACTTAACTTTTTGACCCCCCGGAGGATTTAACTTAATTGAAAAATGAAAATCTTAAAAAATAAATACAAGGTATAGTAGTACCTCTTACGGATTACCTAGTTCGTCGTACAAAAGCAACTACTGGCTGGCAGTATGTAATGAAATTTTGACATATTTCGTGGTATTCTTATGTCGTGTGCAGAAGATCTACACTTTATGTCTATTCATTAAAGAAGATGGCTTTCTGATTCCATTGCACAAGAATGGGAATAGGCAGCTAGCTGAGAACTGAGAGAACTAATGTCGCCAAGGTGAGTATTCTATCAGCACTTTTTGAAAGGATTATTACTAAACGTTTACAATTCGCTATTAATACGTCTATCTGTTCGTTTGTCAGCATGGCTTCCTCAACGACAGATCGACTATAACTGTAACCGATACGTTAGAATGTAGTTCTCATATTTTCAACGCATTCTCGTCTACCTCACATCCCAGTCTTGTATATATATGGATTTTAATAAAGCTTTTGATGGAGTTAATCATAAGTTACTGGCCTTTAAATTCCAACCCTCCCATTTCCTCGCAGATTTATAGAATCAGATATTCCTCGATCTGCAGAATAGATCCTTTAGAGTTTGATTCAACTCTGTCTCCTCGAGCCTTTCTTCCTTTTTCGAGGTTCTTAGTGAGCCTGCGGAGCACTCACTTACGACCCTTTTCATTTATCCTTTGCATCAATGATCTTCGATCGGTGATTAAATCCAGTTATATAAAAATATTCGCTGATGAGGTTAAACTGTTCGCTTCTTTCAAAGTGGCAACGTAAGGTCAACGTCATATGACCTACAATCTGATTTTGACTGGAGCTTAACTTAAATAAGTGTAAGAAGCTCACATCACAAGGAAGAATACCTTACCTAGGGAATGCTTTATAGATTCGCAAAAATTGGAAAATATAAGGTCATGCGTCGACTTGGCGACTGTATTTGACCAAAAAGTACGTTTCAATTCATATATTGAGCAAGCAATTATTGTTGCTCTTGGCTTTATCACAAGATGGTCGAAAGAGTTCGATGATCCTTATATAACAAAAAGGGTTATATATGAGTTCGATGAGGACAAGATTGGAATATGCCTCTGTAGTGCTGTCTCCTCACTAAAGGATTTATATTGATTGAACAGAAGCAGTTCAGTAGCAATTCCTGCTTTTTGTTTTGAGGATGCAATTCGTTAGTTATAGCAGCTAGATTTTTCACCTTAAATTAATTAGTATTTTGCGTAGCTTTTTATGCACTATGAATATATTATAGAAGTTATGTTAACACTATTTAAAAATCACATGGATTCGTTAATAGTGACGATATTTGTATGGCATAGGCCTACGAACTTATTGAGTGATGTTATGTTATTGATCAACTATGTCGAAAAGTTTTCATTAATTTCTGAACGTTATTTCCATATATGATCTGTCCCGGACACTTGATCACACATACGTAGGGTTGCCTACAGTTTGTGACTTTGAAGATTTGAATAACAAATACATCGATATAAGTAGTAAGTTAAGGTAATTCATGCCAATCAAGAATACTATATATAGATCTGGTGCACGGGTATACAAGGAGTTAATTGAATCATTATATATTTTCATTTTACATTACCATATAATGCTAATGAATGCAAATAGCATAAAATATAACAATTTTAAGTACATTCTTCCACTACAAAAACTAATAATAAAATAATTCATTTATTATTTTTGTTATTGTTGTTACATATAAACAAGTATGAAGATTATGTTCGATGGCGGCCGAATCTTTCATACCGATCGCCGTTATCGTATAAAAGATTTGAAAAAAAAAAAAAAACAAATTTATACAAATTTATATATTCTATAATATTAGATGGGCGTGGCTTTTTTTGGATTTTTTCTATTTTAGTGAAAATTTATATCGTGTAGCCGTTGTAAGTTATCAGCAAGGCGAAGAAGACCCGGCAAGCAAAGCTGTTGTCAAATGTGTGGGCGTTGTAGGCGTATTCGCATTGGACCTGTTTAGGCCATTTTCAAATTGTTTTGCAAATTTTTCTAAGCGATATCTTAATTTTTGCGAACGGAAGAATGTTTACCACAGATACTACCAGCAGTTACGCAATGGGCAGACGGACAGATGAATGAATGCACATGCTTAGGTGCATTCCGAATTTGAAAGCAGCCAAGAATTCATATACTTTATGAGTTTTTTGAATGTTGGTTCTGTATGTCTGTAAAATTAAGTAGGCGTGGCCAATCTTTTCCCCATTTTGTAGAGGTACTACAGTATCGCCCATAGAATATACCGTCAAATTTTTGCAGATTTATCGGCTGTAATTTACATGTAATGAGCAAAAAGCCTAATTCTGATTCCTTTTGAAAAACAAAGGTGTTCTCAGTTTACATGGTACTGCAGGCGTGTCTTTCGACCGATTTGGCCCATTTTCAATAGGAATTTGCGTGCATGAGCTTCCAAAGCTTCTGCTCAATTTAAAAAGTCGATAGCTTTGCTTTTGAGACCAGGAGAATGCTCACAACAAACAGACAGTGAGACGTGCAGGCGGTACATGGTTAACTCGATTCAAAAGTTGATGCTAATCAAAAATATATACATTTTGTGGATGGGTCTCTGAAGCCTCCTTCTGGGCGTTGCAAACGTTTTAATGCAATGAATATACCCCTCATCGTTCGGTAATGGGTATAAAAAGAGTAACGACAATTGCGCGCCTGTTCTTCATTCGCGTACAGAATTTGCTTTATCATCTCATTTCCATATTTTCATTTTGAACGGTATGTTACAAGTTGCATGTCACGCACAACTTATGGCAAGTGTTCGATAGTGTGAAAAGACATCAACCGATAAAAACAACAAAATAGCAAGGCAATAAACATTATATTGTTGCACAATATTGTTATAAATCATTAAATATGTACAGCAATAATTGTTACTGGGAAAAAAGCGCCTTTTTTACGCACAAGCAATTTTTATATGAAATTAACTCACATCTGCTGGCTTTAATTAATTTATGGGTCATTCCAACGCAAAGCTGTTGAGTAGGCAAAAAAAACAAAAAATCAATAAGCGACAGATAGATAACTAACTAATTGAAAAAAAAACAAAAAAAAGGAAAAAAGTTTGCTTTTGCCCAAAGTTCTTGTCATTCAAATTTTTGGCGGAGTCATAAAAATCCAAATAGGATTAGAAATCATAAAGTTTTGCTTAAGAGAATAGGATGCCCACACTCGACAGATTGCTATCATTCACATGCATAGTGGGTCTCTCTATAGTGCGACTATCGCAAGGTGGATATATGGAAGTTCATGCGGGTATTGAAAAAGACGAGATGAAGTGTTATTCAAAATTTTACATTTGAAACATTTTTACAGAATTTGTCTGGAACGGTTTCCGATAAATGTTTACTTTTTTTTATGTTTATTTACATGAGAAATTATTTATGTTTGTTTTAAATAATTTGATTATTCTGGGGGAAAATAAACGAGAACTTGTTCATTAATTAACTCTAATAATGAAAACACTTTATATGGTAATTTCTATGTAAATAAAATTTAAAAATAATAAAAAAAAAATCACGTTACATCAGCAAGACACAAGCTTTCTCTTTTCATTCTATCATTCATTGCACCGACCGCAGAGAGTGTATTTGATTTATCGAATAATTTATAACGTAAACAAATATATATCGATGATAGCGATGCTTCACGACATACCTGATTAGATCATGAATAGCGAACTGGATTTGCCTATGTAATTGAGTTTATGTTTACTGGCCTGAGATTAAGTTTGAAATTTTTGAACATTTTAACGAAAACTGGAAGTTTGTCAATTCCCGTTCGGTGAATAAATTTGATTTAAATTTTTTCTTGTCACTTACGGGAGATTGCCGTATATCATTCAACGAGTCTTCAGTCTGACCCATATTTGGATCAACACGGTTGATAAGCCCGTCCTTCAAATCATATAAGCGAAAAATTTCATGACATTCTGGCAATTAATTGATAGATTACAGTGGCTTTAATGACGACGCGACTGTTCAAATTGATGCAAAACTCTCTCACGCATTGGCTTGAATCGATGAAACGTGGAATCATCACTACACTTCAGCATCAAATCGTTAGTCAATCGGGTGGACAAGAATCAGCGAAAACGGTTCAAAGCGACCAAGAACATAAAGGATAATGAACATTATATGGAATTGTAAGTGTGTTGAAATGACGAACTGTCGAAGACTTATCTTTATTTTCGCAGAATTTGTACATTTTTTTACTTTGGAATTTCCTATGGTTGAAATGAATGAAAACAACATACACGGTATACACCACTTAAGACATTTTAAAGTGTGTTTGTCTTTGTTTAACTTAACTATATTAGTCTTTTGATACTGCGTTGGAGATAGGCTTTCCGTTACAACTCCAGCAACATTTCAAACATTGTAAGACAAAATTAGAGTTGCCATTGCCGAGATACAGTTGTCATTGAGGCCCCAAATTTCATCAAAAGAAAGATGGCCTATATTACGCTCCTCTGTGCTACTAGCTTCAGAGGTTGTATTCTCTTGTTGAAGAAATCCATGGATCTAATGCACATGCGGTTAAATCAAGGAAAAAGTTGAATTTGACTAAAATTATAGTCATCATACAACTGTGTGCGATATTCGATTACATGGTAGGGAATGTGAATCCGTGATATCGGTTAAGTGAATGGACAAAACTAGTGGTGGATGATATTCAAGGTTTCACCTGGAAGTCAGAGATCGTTTGTTTGTCGATGCCAGTGCATGCATGGTACAACATAAAATTGATATATCAATCGTGTGTCTTATGTTTTCAAATCATGCCTCATATACAATTACACGTTTGTAGGCTTTTGCAGTACTTTGCAGATATTTGCTTAAACTAAGAGCAATATTTACTTATTTCGCCGTTTATGAAGATGGTCTTTAAAAGCCCTGTAGAGGATCTATGGTTGATAACGGAATTGACTGAATAAAAATAACGGCATTGATTTAGCTGCGTCAATTTGTCTGTTATTGTGTGTGTGTGTCTGTGTGTGTGTGTGTTGGTGCCAGGGCGAACTAGTGAAAGTTCGCTGGAAATATCTTCATCATTAATAATTTTGTAATTTTGTTTAAAAAATCTCTGTTCATGCATTTTCGGCATTTAATGGCTACACGACGTTGTACGTTGTGATTTGGACAGAAAATGCCTTGTCGGTTACTTTCTGATATCCCCTACTCTTGTCTTGAAGCGGACAAAGCTCGCCTTGTTTGCCACGCGTTCGGCTTGAGTGATGATATCTTCAGCTGACCCGAAGGCCCGAAGATTAGGAGTTGGAGTTACTACATGATTTGACCAATCTGAGGCGTTCGAATTTATTAACTAAATTCACTATAGTTGTACGAGAAGACGCAAGAGAGACGCAGAAAGCGAAAGTAGTAACTTTATTTTTGTAGCGTTGTGCGAGTATGCATCAATTTGTGTCGCTTCTACTTGTCAAATATCATCCTAATGATCTTGTATCTGGTCACTTTAACAATGACTCGAAATTTAAAATGACATCTCTGGTGGAGGAAGCCTGTATACCTATCTATCAATATGTTGTATACTGGGAGCAGTATTTTGAAATTGATCTTTTTTCAATTTTTCCGACTGTTAAGGCTGCGCATGTGGCCCGCTCATGGCCGTTCTATCAAATTTACAGGTTTCCATCTCAATTTATGAGCATTTACGTATTTATTGCCTACTTTTGGGCCTTTCAAATAGAATGGAAAGCTACAGTATTTTCATGCAAGAAATTATTCTAAAATGTATCATAGGATTTACTCTACAGCTACATAAGTAATTTTTGTAAATAATCATTCGCGCTTAAAGAATATTTTACGCAATATTAAGCATCATCATTCTGGTCCGCACTGCCACTGAAATGTTTACCTTTCTCTGTATCTACGGAATTATAGAAAAATTGAATTTAACTTGAAGCTTCTTTGATTGCTGGATGAAAACTATCAAGATCCACATCAAGATGATGTTTTGTTTCTAATCAATTATAAATTTTTAACCGTACAATAAAGCGTACAATAAAATAAAAAGGCAAAAGAGAAAAGGAAAAAATTCTTCTTAACCAATATATCATAAATTAAGCAAACACATGACATGTCACTTTATCTTCTATTTATCATGTGTATACACAGGCAGGCGTTCATGTCAAAGTATGTGTGCATGCTAAGGATAAGAGTTAATGCCGGCCAGGCCGGCAAAAATTAAATTTCAATTTAAATCACAGTAAATGATATATGCGTATGTATGTTTTTGCAGTTGTTCACTATATTTCATTGGTATTTTTTTTATTATATTTTTTTCATTTTTTGTAAATAAGAGCATTAGAAATGTACGCATGTCCAGAATATAAGCATAACAAGAGAGAATTTATATTCGATTAAAGGTGAATCGTTTAATATCCTACCAAATTATTAAATAATAGTAAATAAAAGAGTAGATTATAATAATAATAATTTCGCTTACTTAAAATTCCTTTCTTAACTGGAAAATATTCTTTAAATGCAATGTCTGGCCCGAAGTGTAACAGAAATTTTATGCTTTACCATTCTATAGGAGCAAGTAACTGTTTGAAATTGTGAAAAACCTTTAAGACTCATACTGATCAAGAATGTTTATTCTCGAATATTGTGTGTAACGAACGCAACAACAAATTTAATTGATAGAATAAAATGGATGATGAATATGAAATGTGAAAAGTGTAGAGAGATGAAGAGGACCTACTTGGAATTGAATTTCAGAAATTATGCTGAATTTGAATATGATCAATTTTTATTTTTTTTCTTTTCCGATACGAACCGGGAGAAATTCCATACATGAGTTTGAAATGAAAATTTTGACCAGGTTTTCAGGATTGCAATTCAATATATAGCTTTTTTGTTTTTTTTTTTTTTTAATTTTTTTTTGTATGCATATTTAAACAAAATCTAATTTTTCTACGTTTGCCACGGCCATTTATCATATATTAAGTACGATAATCGCTGAGAAATTTAAGCTTTTGATAAAAGGCAATAAAAACAGCATTCATTTATTTAGCTAACTGCGAGAAAACTATAATAACTTTGGAGTAAATTTTAAATTGTCCAACATCGCGAATATATAATATTTCTTACATTTTCTTTTTTTTTTATTAATAATAACGAACATTCCAGTCGCCGGATCGCAATCATTTTAGCGCCAAAATTCAACATAATATCGACCCGAATTTTTTTCAAGTTTTTGTTTGTTGCTTTTTTTACATGTTTATCTTTCGTGTTTATCAGCAAATTTAATTTACTCTGTAAAATATTTCAACGTTCTACGTTAAAATTTGTAATGTTGCAAGAGAAAAAAAAGAACAAAAATAAATTGAGAACATTACGGCACGTTACGTTAATTAACAACAGTTAATATAATATAAACTTGTGATTATTCAAAAATAAAATGTCATGTTAATCAACTTTTTTCATTCAAAATTATAACATGCGATAATCATTCTCGTTTGTGCAAATTTTCATAAACTTGGCAACATTGTTGTAGTAAAATAATATGATTGAGCTTTTAATACATTCGCTAAAGACACTAAGTGCTAGAAATTTGATGAAAATGAAACATGTGGACAGGCGTACAACGCGTGTCTCTCTTTGATATTCGCTCAATAAATTGCTCTCTTAGTGTAATGTGCGTTTTTACAAAACAAAATAATCCCCTCACTCCCGAGCACAAAACAAATTGTGTGCAAATACACAATATTATTAAAGACAATTTTCTGTTGTGATGACAACCGATTCAGTTTAGTTTAGTTTTACTCTGTCAGAGATACCTTGGAATGCTCTTTACATGGCATCATATAATCAGGTATTGCTGGCATTGTTTTTGTAAAATTTTACTTCAAGAGAGAATTTATTCTCTATTGATTGATATTTACTCTGAGAATTGATTTTTTTTTTTTTTTTTTGCAACTGACTGATTTTCGATGTATATTTTTAGTTACATATTTTCGTTAACGCAGTTAACGCAAAATAGCGGAAAAGAACGGATGGAACGGATAAACGTTTTAGGGGAAAACTGGAAACTTGTATAAAATATTTTAGTGGAAATGGCAAAGTAATGAGAACCTTTAAACTTGGAGCATAAAAAAAATGGAAAAACAAAAAATCCACTGAATGATAGCAAAATGCTTATATGAGAAGTGCTATGCGTCTAATAAATCAGTCTGCGGACAACAATGGAATGGAACCGATGGAACCGATAATTTAATGTACGGTTGCCAAAGCGTAAAGGACCCTTCTTCGAAGAGAAAATTTATATTAAATTAATTAAAAAAAAAAAAAAAAAAAATACTCGAAAACAGAAAAAAATTTCCAATAAAGCAAAATCCCGTAGTTTCTTGTGTCGCATAAAAGTAAGAAGTTATGAAAAATTTCAACTATTACAAGTAAAACCACCGGCTGATGTACAATGCCTGGTATTGTATATCAGAGAAAGTGAATGATACAAAAGCGCAAAGTTCTTTTAGTTGAACTAAACCGATAGTTGTATTAAATAAAAAATAAATTATTTAAAAATGTTTTTTAAACATTTTTTTAACCAAAAAGTTAATTGTTTCTAGATGTTGTGATTTGTGAATGCTTGTACTGGCAGCAAAACAAATCTAACAAGAATCTATGCAAACTATGCAAAGTGTATAAAAATATTCTTAGTAGAGTGTTGTGCGGAGTATGAGAGAGAGAGAGGCTATATTTATGTGAGTAACGTCTCTTTATATACACGCAACCACACGCACGTACACGCGTATCGTCGAGTGACAAACAAACGCAATAAAACGTAAGTCGTAAGAAAATAATGCATAAAGAATACATAAAGAAAAATTTCATTCAAAACAAAATACACAGCAACAATAATACAACATTTTTATATAATAATTGTATGCATAAGAGCGAAAGAGTACACTCTAGATGTTACATACACGTTATGCACGCAGATTAAATTTCACATGTTTTCTTCACATACGTACGTATGCATCGCTGAATTATATTTGAATAGCAGACACAAAAAAATTAGGTTTTTAATATAAAAAAGAACAAAATAAGAAAAAATATGTAGTTTTTCTTATTAAAATTTTTATTTAATTTCGATTTAAGAAAATTTCTCGTAAATTCTACATTCTTTACTTTTGAAAGAAAATAATCATTGAAGTGTCGTCTTTTCTTTGTGAATGACTGCATGTGCATATGGATCTATACATATATATATATATTTTTGCATATATTTAACATGTGTGTGTGTGTATTTTAACATTTTCTCTTTTCTTATTATTTCTATTAATGTGTATTCGTGTTTTGTGTATTTTACGTAGTGGTTGTTGTTTTTGTTGTTATTGCTAATGCTGGAGCTTATGTTGTTGCCCTCTCTGTTATTGTCTGTGCTAACTAACCAGACAGCGCCAACGTCGTCACTGACACTGACTTGTAGTACCACAGTCTGCTGCTTCTCATCTGTTCGCTTCATCACGTCTATTTGTTTGGACAATTATTTCCCAAGTACTTAGTGCTTATGAAGAAAATAAATAAGAAATATGCTAAAGGAGAACGCAAAAACCTTTTTACTTTATAGGCTTTTCTTTTTTCTTTTTTTGCCATATAATGACATTCATACATGAAAATTACCTTCAAAGAAGGATAGTTATCGCGTCATTATCAATTTACTCATTCGAAAGGATAACAGTTAGATATACAAATATAAATATATATATATATATACATCTCATACCATCTCAATATATTAAATGAAAAAGTCGTGTTTTCTCTGAATAGCGAAAGTATTCTGATTTTGAGTTTTTGTCTTTATTTGCTATTAAACTTCTGAATAACCCACCAGTTTGGCTGCATGTTTGGGTGGAGAAGGAAGAGGCCAAAGTTGGAGACGATTTTTACAGTCTGCCCATCTGTATAGGATTTTAAATGTCAAGACCCTTCAGTCTTTATTCGCTGAGTTCGATAAGGTTTAAAAATTTTATTACGGAAAGTTATGCTTTCTATTTTAATCGTTCTGGCGGGGATTTTGTTCGCCATCCTCTCTCAACGCGCACTGCCACTCCATCTTATCTTAGTAAATAAAGAAATTTATGGTTTTTGGTGTGCGTGGTAATCGATAATTGACTTCTGCGACAAATTTTTTACATTCCATAAAAACTAGCGTTTGATGTGGTTTTTGGTGCCCTGATGATATAAGCGGCCTTTCCTTCATTGATAATGAGAAAGTAGATGCCTTTACCCTATAGATCGATGGCGCGAATTGGAAGGCGTAGTGGTTAAGCAATTGAATTGTTATGTGATAAACTTGATTGATATTGAAATGATTGCCAGAAACTCCGGTATCGAATGGTCTCTAAACGATTGTGATTTGACGTTATTTCCTACTTCTCGTTGAAGCAATCAATCGAATTTTTCTCACATATTAAGGAGTAAAGACATTATAGTGGATCACCGCCGATCATGCCACCTCACAGGTATTCATATAATGACTTTTCAAAAGTGCTCGGAAAGAGTGACCCGATCCGAAACATTCTCAATAGTGTTCGTTCGTAGGCCCAAAAATATCGGTATACAAATTTCGTTAAAATATCTTAGAAATTGCGGATCGGTTCAACGCGACAAAGCAAGCGAGACAGACAAGCTTAAATTGATTCAGAAAGTGATTTTCGGCGGATCGGTAAATTAAAAGATGAGTCTATCTTTAGTCCGTTTGGACGCTGCATATAACCATCCGAACTTAGTAAAATATAAAAATGGATGCTGAATGGATGACTCGTTGGTGGAATTAAGCTAACCTTAGTGAACAAGGAAATAAATAAAAAAGATATTGTATTTACTGCTTTATTGCACCGACTATATACCAAAAGAACGGGAAAAAAAAAACCGGAAAAAACACTGAAAACTTAGAATTTATAGAAAGCTACTCTATATATTAAGGCTCGACATATATCAGTTTGTCGATTTAATCCATTATTATGTCGTCACTTTGCTTACATAGTTATACAGTTGTAACATATTTGTGCTAAACTTCCGATTGATTTCCGTTATCGTAGCTTGGATTACAATTAACTGGAGATATCAGACTGAAATTTTAAGAAAACAATTTTTTTGCCTACTCTGGGTATATTCATGAGTAAACGAGATCTGCGCACTTAAGCCAACAATACATGTTTCAAAAATTTTGGTAGGAAAGAGACAGACACATGGACAAGAATCCTCGACTTAGAATCTAATGTTGCCATGGATTGCATGCGAAGAGCAGTATATTGTAAAATATAAGTGTATAGTTCATTCCGTTATGCAGTGTTGGTTGAATTAAAAATAGTAATTGAAGTCAAGTAAGCTTGTTATGGAGAAGTACACACCATCAGAAATCGGATGAACTTTCACAAATAAAGGATATTTTCATGTATTTATAATTGTATGTACGTACACTTAACAACAGTTGCTATAAATTAGGATTTTGTTTAACTTTTCACGGGCGAGTATAACAGTGGTATAGTATTGAAAATGGCGGGCAAGAGTTTACACCGAGTTTAACTAACCAAGAATCCATCCAATCTGCAGAGAGCAAAGCATTTTTAGGAATGTTTCCGTGTAGGTGTTAGGTTAGGCCGAAAATTTGATACAGAATTTTTTGATGGTTCAATGTACAATTTGCCCCGACCACCCAAGCGAATCTACCTTATGCTTAATAAGCATTAAGAAAACGAACAGGAAATTACTTAACCGAGGTTTAAAAAACCAAGTGATTGGTAAGAGTCAGTAGAACGGAGTTTACTAGCGATACCAGCGACTGTTAAGATATCCATCCCATTAACAAATATAGTTTTGTCATGTTTGTAATCTCCTTTCAAAAATTGATATTCTCAAGTTAAGCAAGGGAGGAGAGATATGTAGTAGATATGTCTTTCACATGCAACATTCACAAATACAAAATAAACGTACATGATCTAGATCCGTTTACAGTTCTGACTTGCTTTAGTAATCTTCGTCTGTCGGTCCTGTTGGTATTCCTCAATGGAAAAATTTAGATAGCAAAGTAAAGCATTCCAAATATACCTTTAAGCACAAATCATGCTTGGATCAAGCTTGAGCTCTGTAAAAGGGTGACTGAGCTTTGTCGTTGCCTTCATTGTTCAGGTCGATATTTCGCTCCTTTAAAGTTTTAATAGTTTTATGTTGTTAATGCAGATATATGGATAGATAAATGGTAATGCCTTTGAACTATACGTTCTATTCAAACTGTCCGCATTCCTCCAAATGCTACATCTGTTTGATAAAAAAAAATTATGTATGAAATTATTCTTCCCTATACAAATACTATTGCAGGGAAATTATTTCGATTATATTACGATCTAGTCATTTATATATTATAGCAAATCACTAAACGTGTTCGCAGCGTTCTAAACTCAAGCATGACTTTGTGTTTACCAATGAAAAAAAAGAAAAGAGAAGAAACACTGCATTGTAATGTTAATTGATTTGTCAGCATTCACCATTGTTTCTCTATATATTATTCGTAAACTATGGACATTGTCTGACGAATTCCATACACATATTGCCCAAGTGTTAGTCTGGAAAATATTTTCTTCATGCACAACTTTCACTTTCACTTTGATACTGACGCAAAGTCTGTAATAAATAGAAAACTTCTGTCAATACAATAGATCCAAATGATTGCCAAACGTTATTGTGCCTCCGCACTGTTTTCGCTCCTTTACGCATACATGATGGAATTGATGTAAAATCCATTGCTAGTGAAACGTGAATTCAATTCCCTGTAGTCTAATTGAGTTTGTCTGCTGCTATTAGTGTTACTGTCTTTTTTTTTCCTTCATTTACTCTCCGCTCTTGATTTTGACTCCTATATATGTGTTTGACTGCCTCAGTTAGCCCCATCTATATAAGTATTGTAGTAAAAGAATGTGTGAAACGATTGTTGTCTTTTTTTTTTTTTTTATGTGTAATTGCAGTAGCTATTGCTGATATGATGGCTGCTGCTGCTGATGTTGTTGTTGTTGTTGTTGTTGTTGTTGTTGTTACTGCCGCTACATTTTGTGGCTGCCATAATGGCGTTTGTTGTCGTGTTAGGGGAAAAAAATCCAAACCAAAGCAACCCTCTTTTCCCGGCTCGTATAGAAAGAGTCCAACAAACGAAATAAACAGACATCTTCTGCTGTCCTTTAGGATAAACAAACAAAACACTGCCAGAAGGAAGACATAACAAAAGAGAGAAAGCAAAAAGCGTTTTGTCAACACACCTGAATAAAAACAAAGTGACACGCGACAAAAGTTGATTATAGCAAATATTGGAAAAAAAAAGAGTAGCAAGCCACTACACAACTGCTAACTGCTAATCTTTTACTTCTTTAGGATAACGAGAATTTCTGTGCGAATGTGTGATAAAGTGCGTCAAAAGAGAGATCGAAATCTGATCAACTCTTTCAAATAGAATCCTGTCAAGCGAAGAAATGTTAAAACTTCTTGAAGTGTGAACTTTCAATCAATCAGTTTGATTATCATATTCGCAGCTAGAGCTATAGCTAAAAAGAGTATTGAACTAAGGCATTGATGCTAACACTGATTACACTGATTCCTTAATTTGTACGTTTCTCAAATTTTTGTCTTGAAAGCGGTCCGGCTACCTTGGAAACCTGTACAAATCTCAAATGTATTTGTATAACGCTCTAGGTACTCGCTCTAGGATGCATCTAAAGTGAATTAGTTCCTCATGACTTGCTTTGATCATCCATCAACTAATTACCCACCAATCGCCGATGGATCCCCGTAGTCTATTATAAAGAATAGCAAGGAATTTCAGAACAATATCATCCTCTTAGCACATTTCAATTCGACGAACAGCGGACTTTTTTTTTTTTTAAATACTTTCTAAATACATTCGAGATAGTGAATATTAAAATGCAACCCTGTCTTCTTGTAAAAACTTGTGCTCTTTAATATTAAAAAAAACATTTTCTTGGTGAAATAATTTCAGCTTGTATTAGCCGCGCCACCCTCTCTGTGAAGGATAACAACTGTCAATTGGAAAACGTAGAGACACCCTTAGGTTGTAACAAAAGAACAAAAAAAAAAAAGAAAAGGAAAAACGAATTTATTTATTGCTAAAGTCACATGAGATTTTTCATCATCATAGCCAACATCATCATCATCATCATCATCGCCGTTGTTGTTGTCGCCGTTCTCGTCTTTGCACACAACAAACTCATTGTAATGTGCACTGTAACACACAACCACCCTTAATTCAGATATTTCACATATGTAGAGAAATCTTAACAACAACAACAACAACAACAAGAGCAGCAACAGCAACAGCAACAGCAACAATACAAACAACAAAAGCAATTCAACTGGCGAAAGTGTTTTCATAGAAGGAAAAATCAAATTTCATCAACGAACTTTAGGTCTATGGTTCACTTTTTTTTCTCATATTTTACCCTATTCTTCTGCTTCATATTTAATGTAAGCACATTTCATTTTTTGGCTCTTCCTTCCTTCACTTTTTCTTTCCATATTTTCATTTATTTATTTATATATTTACGTACATGTGTATACTACTTCCCCGCCAGCTTCAATGCTAATAGGATACGTAATTTTTCTTTTTCGATTTCATATAAAATTTCGTTTTATTTTATTTTATTGTTTTTTTTTTTCTAATGTAATAATAGTGTCTTCAGGGTTTTTTTGTTTTTTTTTGTTTTTTTTGTTTTTTTTTTTTTTTTTTTGGGGGCATCATTCCTATTGGAAATGCTGTTATTGCACATATTTCTTATTAAAATTCACCCTTTTTTTCATAACATGTATATGGCTATAGATAGGCATATATGTGTACATATACAGATATTCAGATATTTACATTTGCTCCGTACGTGTTTTTTAATATAATTTTTGGCAAATTTAAAAGTATAGTAATCGCTTTCCGATGATATTTTTAATGCGAAATTTCATTTTAAATAAATAAATATTTTTTATCAACAGATCCAGCTGGCACCACCGCAATCAATTCAGTTTTGTTTCGTCTCCATTTGGTCACGTTTCTTTTTTCATATATTTCCTTTGATAACAAGTTAATAATAATATGAAAATATGAAATTCTCTTTAGGTTACTGGATAAAAATTTTAAAATTGCAATTAATGCATAGCTTGGCTTTCGATATTTGCGACAGAGACATTATAGCATACGTTGAGAAAAACGAAAAAATATCGAATGGGCTCAGATCAGCAATTTATAATTGGATATAGATAGTAGTCAATGTGAATGTGATGTTCGCTCATTAAAAACGGTTTGAATTTCTTAAGTACGCAAGTCTATGTTGCAAGTAGCTCAATACCTAAATTATTTACAGTTAAAATATTTATCTTTTGTCATAATACTCGCAACACCCAAAAGGGCGCTTGAAAGACCCTATAAAGGAAACATATACTCGAGATCAGCAGGAAATGCTGATTCAATTTAGCCATGCCGGTACACCTACGCTCCTGTGTGGATGTGCATTGTTGACGCTCTCGCGAAAATGTCGGAAAAATTAAGATATCGATTTGAATTTGATCTTGCACATAGGATGATGTTGAAAAGGGGCCAAATCGGTCGAAGCGCACGCCTCCATTAAAGTGTAAATTGAAAGCATTTGTCTTTCTCGAAGCGAAAACTTTTTGGTTTTCCTGTTCACTGTTCATAAATTACGAGAAATAGAAGGCTGAACAAGGGAAAGGATCCCACTATTAAAGCTCAAAAGTGGAAAAAATTGACCACGCCTACTGTACATCACCCTACAGGTATTCACATTATGACTTTTAAAAAAAAGCCTTTATATGGAGACTGGTCGAAAAAAATGTCGGATCTGAAGTATTTGCAACAGTGTTTGTCGGCGGGCCAAAACATGTTAGTATAGCAAATCTCATCAAAAGATTGCAAAAATGCCAATCTGTAGGCTGAATGCAAGAGAAGAAGACGAACAGACGAACCACTCTCATGCTCTCTAAATCTTGATTCATTGTCGATCGTTTAGCAGTATTTGGTGACTATGGCCTATGTTTCCTATAGATCCTGCTAAGGACCAGCTGCCATCATGAGATATTGAAAATTAGGCCTAAAGCCTTATTTTTCATTAGAATTCTTTATAAGTTTTCGAATCTAAAAAATAGACCTACGTGCTCGAAATTCGATAACGTTAATTTTTATGTCAATATATTATTATGAATTAATTTTGATCAAACAATATTGAAAATTAGGCCGTAGGACCGGCAAAGGATTAAAAAAATCGCCCCATCCGGTGTAAAGTTGTCATCCCAATCTAAAATGTCGAAGCGATTTTTATCGCGAAATTACGACTTATCAAAATGATTATACGGGCCGTGGTCGAAAAGTGGTCGAGTGATTCGAGCTACTTTCAATATCGTTCGTCCTTCGATCAAAACAAGCTCCAACGTATCAAATTTCGTTAAAACGTCTCAAAACTGGCAGGTTGAGAAATAAAATATGAGCAGACATCAGACGGACAAACAAGCTTAGATCGATTCGGAAAATGATTCTGAATCGATTGGCCTGAAGTAAAAGATGGGTCTATATCAAGTGCTTTTGAACGTTGTATACATGCATCTAAGGTTAGCCTGTAACACAAGTGGTGTAGGGTATGAAAAGAATATGTGATTTTCTTAAGAATAAGGACCAAGTCGTAGCTTAGCCTATTTTGACAGCTTATGCTCGAACTCATTATTTGTGTGTATTTTGTATAGCACTTAAGGTATTCTTCCTATCTAAATAAATTACATTTTAATTGTTATTGGTTTCCTACTTTCTTGATGTGTGTGTTACGTATTCGGAAACTTTGCGAATTGTTCGAGCACATGCTAACGCTTTTTCTGTTTTTCTGTTGTTTTTTTTTTTTTTTTGTTTTTGCGTACATTAAGAAATATTTTAACCCAAATTTCGGTCTAAACATGCAAAGCCAATAAATAACTGGCTACTTACTCAGCAGGAGCTAGCAGTATTTATTTAAGACAAAAAAAAAAAGAAAAGGAAAACCCATAGCAATCATCATTATTCCCATGTCCTTCCCTTTTACAATATTTATGATGGTATATACAGTTGGCCCATTTACGTCATAATGAAATTTCCTTTCCTTTCTTTTCCTTTTTTCCTGTTCTTTTTCTGTTTCGAGATTATTTTTGTTTTATGTTTTTTGTTTTTTCTTTTCATTCTTCGTTATGGTTTTTTTTACTCCCAATATTGTCCAATCTTGTCATAGGGATAAGAAAGGTAACAAAAAATCCCTTTTTGATTTGATATTACAACCATTGTCTTCCTTGCTATATACATCGTTTAGCAATTACTTTTCTGTGTGGTACGGTATAGCAAATATTTTTGTTTTTCTTCTTTCTATTGTTTATATTGCTTAATTTTCATTGTGTTTGTGTTTATGTTTTCAAAAAAAAAAAAAAAAACGCAAAAAACACAAAAAATACATTGTCGTACAGAAGCTTTT
Organism: Glossina pallidipes; assembly: GCA_000688715.1. Taxonomy (NCBI): domain Eukaryota; kingdom Metazoa; phylum Arthropoda; class Insecta; order Diptera; family Glossinidae; genus Glossina; species Glossina pallidipes. Next base: position 516,271 of record KK499766.1, read on the forward strand.
TCTTAAATGTCTTCTGTATCATCCCTTACATTGTCATCAAGTTTTTTGTTTGGAATTTTTCCTCCGATTCATTTTAAGGCATTAGTTTTAAATCGCCGTCATATTATTTATTATGTTAGTATCTATTAATTTGCCTCTTAATTATTATTAATTTCAATTGCTTTCATTGAAGCTTCGACGAGATCAAAAAACCGATTCGTGTTGTGCGAGAAATTTTATTTAAACTTTTTTCAAAGAACTTGACGAGAAACAAGTAAATATAAGTGCACTGAATATTTTTATGCGTCAACGGAAACTAACATGAAATCATATATTGGCTTAGTCGAGTAGTGTACGAGTAGATGTGAATACATCCCCTGTACGTAGCAAATTGTCTAATGGCTGCCAGTATTGATAATTCCTTAAGTGAAGGTGCAGGTATGTACTTCTTCATAACTTCATGAAAAGTATCGCACGCGTTGGTCTGGTCAGCTATGCAAAAAGTTTCCTCTTTCCACCTCTACTCCAAATGAAAGAGCTTGATTGACTGATGGGCCCAGGGCAATGAAAAGCTGCCCTCATGAGCAGAAAGTGACTCAGAGAAGTGGTATGATTTTGATGAGTTCAATTGTTATGACGAACGCTTCACCTTTTCGGACATTTGTGACCATTCTCTCTTTCTCTCTCTCTCATCTTTCTGTCCTTCTCCTATCCTATTTTCAGTTACCCGAATTATTTCTTATCCAACACAATTTTGCGCCACTAAAATGTTCTGTTTGCAAAGACATAAATGGAGAAAGGGTTCCGAAAAAAGGTGAGAGGTCACCGGACCATGATAAAATGACGGTAAAAGAGATAAAAAAAACAGAAAGTCTCGTAGTTAGGGTCTAAAACAAGGTGCAAAAGAACGCATAGATGTTACTTTTTGAAGAGAAAAAAATTTCATAATTAATTTGTAAAACGAAACGAGGCTTATTATATTTCCGGTGTATTGGGACAACACTTAGTTCGTTAGCTCGTTTTCAAAAGATGACTCTGACTGTTATGAATATACTGCATAGTGGCGGCTGCTTGCGGTGTCTTCAGAGAGAGAGACATCTGTCGATAATATTGACTAGGTATCGCTTTGAGTTTCATACACAAACCTTGCTTTCTTATTGCGTTGAAAATCACAAATTTTGTGTTGACTTCGCATCATTTGACGGAGGTGTAAGTTTTCTGACTGATTTGATAGAAAAGTGCAAATGAAGTACATCGAAAGGTAAGGAAAGCTTATCGGGATTGCGCTTCAACGGCTAAAATGTGTAGGGAATGGTTCCGAGGTTTCACAACAAAAAAAGGTGATTTCGCCCTTGAGAATAGTTCTTGGTCTGGAGAAAAAAAAAAAAATTCGAAGAAAAAAGGTTGGGGGCATTATCAGATGAAGATCGCAGTGAGAACCAAGCGGACCTTGGAGAATCATTGGTCGTGATTCAACAAGTAGGAAAGATTGAAAAGCCAAATTATTGAATCGTATGAATTGAAACTGAGAGAGAGACAGAGAGAGAGAGAGAGAGAGAGTTTGAAAGACGATTTTCACTTGTAAGCAGCAAAGAACGCATTTTTTACATCGCCTTGTGATTAGGGATAAGAAATGGATATTCTACGACAACCACAAGAAGAAAAATAGTACGCAATGTTCGAACAATCGTTGCCATCAACGTCAAAATCAATCCCAATTGATTCGAAAGGCGTGCTCTATATCTGGTGGGATCAAAAGGCTGTTCTGTGCTATGATCTGCTAAACTTTGGCGATTCTATTACGGGCAATCGGCATAGACCACAACTGACGAACCTTTGAGCCGTGCATTGGAAGCAAAATGGCTGAAAAATGAGCAAAGACATGAAAAAGGCACTCGTCTGCGTGACAACGCTCGGCCTCATCTCGGAAAAGTCGTAAAAAATTGCTTGGAAACGCTCAAGTGGAATGTTTTACCGCACCTTCGACAGATGCAGCGTGATTTTACAAGCCACTGCCTTCGCTGTAGTCGAAAGTCGCTCGTAACATGGAGCGATGAAATAAACATATATATATATATATTTTTTTGAAATGGACTGAATTGGTTTTTCCTGACCGAGCGACAAAAAAATACGTGTCAAAAATACAAATCAATTGGGCCTCTCAAAAGGTCTATGGGCTTTCATAAGCGATCATGTGAGCCTTGAGCAACGTGGTGTTACGAATCCATAAAGATTTTCATTCTTTCACATTTTCGATTCGCTTGTAAGAAAGAGATTTCCGCCCTTGCCGGCTGCCGCTTACATTTGCGTGGTGAGTTAGTTTTATCGGAATCCTAACATATTGATATCGAGACATTAGTGAATCTGCGATAATTAAACGAAAACTTCCACTGAAATCGCCAGAATTTCGAAACCCTCTGGAACGGTTAAAAAATTTCGCCCTCCCTTTTTCAAAAAAAAATATCTACCTGATCTAGAAAAAAACACACCTGCTCTCAGACTAGTATCCTCCTTTCGTAATCACCGATCTACAAAAGAGAATCCGTAGATGTGCGACAGTCTATGAGGAAAACAAACAATTTTTTGTTGCTGATGTGTCAGTCGTTTCAATATAGATTTGACGACACAACCTACTGCAAACACTTAAGAGAAAAGTTGCAAAAAGAAAGCAAACTTGTCCGGCCTTTCTTTTGTCGTTCATAAGAATACGAATAGGTAAAGAATAGAATAAGAAATAGGTAAAGAACAGTTAGATCTTTGAAGAGAAACTAAATTTTTCTACATATGGATGACATCAGCTGGCATTGTTGACGTCGTCTTCTTCCCTGATATGGCAACAATTCGTAAATCTGTTCTCACTTTTTATCACAAGAGTAAAGTAATAAAGAATTGCATTAGATGATCGAGTCTGTAATGTTTTCCTTTTTTCCTTTTCTACAAAGTGCTCGTCGAATCGTGTTCAAGCGTGTGTATGTGAAATAAATGCGATATATAAGGAAAATCCTTCCATTATCTTGCTAGCAAGAGTATCGTGGACTTAGGCCCAGGTGAATATAATTGCTTTCGTGTTCTTCGTGTCGTGTTCAAATTTATTGATGTTCCTGACGTTGATGATGGTTTGAAAAGTGGAAGACCTGCCACGTTAACTTACCTAGGAACGAAAAGATAATTACAATTAGTTTAATGTAGCAGAAGCTCCTTTTTTCCTTTTTTCCTTTTTTTTTTTTTTTTTAATTTAATTTCTTCCTTCGTTGATATTCCAACATGAAACATGAAACTTTTCGTCTTGTTGTGGCGCAGTGTAGGTAATAAAAGAAAATTTTTATTCTCTTCGTTTACCTTTTTCCTTTTTCGCGCTTGTCTTTGATTAATGTTATTTTCTCGATTATACGGTAGAGCATGTTACGAGTGGGTGTTACATTAATGACCATAAGTACGTTTCCCTTCTTTACTGGTCACTCACTCAATTGCTTCATGTTGAACGTCCACTCGGAAAAGTTTACGATTGTAATAAACTACAACAAAAACAGAAATGTGTTTTTTGCGTTCTTAGTAATCAATCATTGTCAATACTGTCAATGTCCGAAAAATTGTTGTTGTTTTTCGCTGTCACCGTCTGCTCAAATTGTACGTTTTTCATGATATCCTGGAAAAAAAACCAACTTGTAAAAGTACATTTCCTTTGTTTAGCTACGCCGCGACTAAATGGATGAGATGTACAATGTAATGAGTTTTGATTACGCGACCGGTGATTATGCTAAAAGAAAGAGTTAATTGTTTTCCTTTTAATTAGGTTTCCATACTAATGTTTTTAAGGTCTACAAGAATTGAATTGAATTGAATTGTGTGGCGAGCTCTTTGGCACATCTTTCAAATAAAAACACTTAAATATCTAGAGCTGTCCACAGCTACTAGAATGGCTTAATTAACTGAATTGAAAAGCATCGCTGTCCCTTTATTTCCAATAACCTGTGACTGAGACGAGTATCGAGCATGCGGTTAACACAAGCTTGTTACTAAATATTTCAACTGACTTCTAAAGGACAGGAAGTTACTGAAAAAAAGCAAATGCCGGGAAACACACGCACATGCATACATGGATGTTCGTTATAACTAAAAATCTAAACGAAGCGGACGGTAACTACTGAAATTGGTTCGAAAAACTTGCAAGTAGTTATGTGAATTAAAAAATATGCAGCAATCGGTTCTTTTTATATGTAGCATCGAAGCACGGGACTATATACATTTTGCCAAACGTTTGAAAAGTGTATGTATTGTTGGTCAACTAGGTTGATGTAGCTTATTAGAGCTTATTAGATTTCTTATATACCCGGCCTGATTCAAATTTTTTGCAGAGCGATATTTCTTTGGAAGAGTATTGAACTGACAGCAAATGGGCGCAAAAGTGATTCGATCCAAAATTTGTGAGAACGTGGTCAAAAACGAACTGGCCAGTATTGTGAATCAGTCGATATAATGAAAGGTAGCGCTTTCTGAAGTCCTGGATGTTACATGCATCCGCACAAACTTAATATGTTCTGTATTAATCATCGTATAGGGTATGAAAATCAATTCCGCTAAGGAAAACTAATTTTATTTATTATTTGCTATGTCGCAGCCTACTTTTTCGACAGGACTTCTTCTTAGTCATGTCTCTCTCTTTCGATGTAGAATACCAAGCTTACTTGATACCTTTTCATAGTCAATCGTTATTGTTTTAACATTTTTCGCCCAATCTTTACTTTAATAATTCTCCACTGCGCCATGCGTCCACTCTCTATGCGATTAAGATCACTAGTCTGTGTTAATCATGCGAAAACATTCGAAATATATTCTTACGTAAATCCAGTGTTTTCATGTAAACTCTGCAGCAAGTAAACTCTAATTGATTCGTAACAGTTGATCTTCCTTTTAGAAAGCCATGCTGAAATGGCGAAATATAAGACTTGATAGCGAAACCTAATTGCTGAGTAACAGTTCGCTTAAACAATTTAGCTAAGACACTCAACTTGGCAGTGCCTCTATAGCTCCCGATGAGATGTCGGAAAACACATGAGCGCATAGCTCGTCACACCACGATACATGAGCATACGTGATGCAGTGCCATCAGGCCTAGGCGCACAACTATATTTTAGAGATATCGAGCCATATAATGACTAAGAGTTAGGCATCGAGACCGAGTTAGTTATCGAATATGGATAGTTAACCTTTAAATTGGCATCAGCAGTTGAAAAATTTCGTCATAAGTTTGGTTCAGCAAAGAGATTTGAGCTTTCACTATCACCAGAGGACTCGGAGCCATCAAAAGAAACATGCGAGGGATATGTGGAGATTTTTCTTTTGGAGTCGACAAACTTCAAAAAATATTTAGGATTAACAAGCAGCGAAGACTTTATCAACTGAAAACATCTACAATAACATTTGAATCGATGCCGAGCAGCAAATAGACATAAGCAGAGCCACTTTTCATAAATTTTTAAAAAAATTTATTTTTCCAATTTTTGCAATATTTAATACTCTTGTTAAGCCATGGCGTGTCCATGCTTCGAGGGCCGAATTGCTTGATCGGAACGGACGCAGAACTAGTTAGGTTTACAGCCGTATAAAACGACAAGATGAGATGAGCGAAAGATGAAATTTAAGCGGTAAAATATTGGCTTTATTTAAGGAACTTGGTTTTGACATGTTAGAGCGGTCCAACAGGCCATTCTGCCCGTAATGAAAGGAAATGCGAATTGCTCGATTAATACGTATTATGTGATATCTCAAGCAATATTTTTACGTTCTCATTAATAAATATTTTGACGTCTCATAAACGTTTGTGGATCTACAATCTTTTTACGAAGATACTACTTTCAATCCATCCGTCCAAGTTGATGTCTATCATATACAAGTCATTTTCCCTAATCTACACGACACATCACATAAATCAAATACTTTGTCAATTTTCTTCACCACTTACTTTTGCTAACAATTACCTTAGTATTGGAATCAGTAGTCCTTCTGGTTGTAGGTTCGAATGCTTTATTATAATATTTGTCATCACTCATTTAATACTATTATGAACCTCTTCCTAGGAGCTTTTTTCCTCCCCTGAAGCGTACAAACTAAAAATTAATTTTTTTTTTTTTTTTTAAGCAATGCAATGAAATCCTCTATCCAGTGCAGCTTTTAGCAAAACTAAACATTAGTTAAAGACCCAAAACAATCAAAACAGGACTTTTGTTTACTTTAAAATGTACTCCTATATCTTTTGGACTATTTTTATAAGCAATTGGAGTCCACAACACCATCTGTGCACATAAAGCGAGAAAGTGAGAAAAAATAAAAATATAACGGCAATTTTTGTAATGGAATATTTTCCTTATAATAGCTTAGAATAGAAGCCCTTAGTTACATATCTAACAAATTTTTATACCCTACACCACTTGTGGTATAGGGTACATTAACTTAGTGCAACGCGTATGTAACGTGAACCCACTTTTTATTACACCGATCGATTCAGAATCATTATCTGGATTGATCTAAATCTGTCTGTCCATCTGTCCGTTTGTCCATGTAAATTTGTGTTCAAGCTACAGGTCGCAATTTTTGAGATACATCGGTGAAATTTGTTACAGCGACGTGTTTTGGCCCAAGAACAAACGCTATTGAAAATGTTTCGGATCTTTCCACTTTTTCGACCATCCACCCACATAACGCCCTATTCTGAAAAGTCGTTATATGGAAAAAAACTGTAACTTTTAAAATTTCTCGGCAAAAGTGGCTAAGTAGTAGTATTTCGGCATTCTAAATTGGTATGTAAAGTGTGGACCGGCCGGGCCAATTTTTGAACATCCTCTTATATAGCGAAAATTGGAGCTCATTTTGACAAAAACGTATAATTTTCAATTCTTGATGATGAAAAAAAATTATATCATAATCGTAATTTGACATAAAAAAATAAACTGTGGCAAATTTGGACCATCTCGGCGTATTATCAGCATCCAACCCTAATAACAATTTTCATGAAATTTGATTCTTTCTAGCGCAGAAAAGTCTTAAGTTTTAACAAGTGGTGATGGAAATTGATCCATAATATTATAGTAATTTCATACAAGAATGAACTCTACAAAATTTGGACCTATTTTTTCGGATCCTGACCTATGTAAGGATTAAACATATACTGCAGTAGATTGTGTCTTGGGACCGCTTCTCCAGAAAAACGCACATGAAAATAGGAATTGTGCTAGACAATGTGGTGTAGGGTATTTAACGGTCGGCCCTGCCCGACTAAAATGTTCTTACTTGTTTGATTTAAATTTGTACTATTTATATATGTCCACGTTCGTATATATCTTCTATGCACGCAATTAAAATAAATATCCATTTGTCTGATCTGCACTGCGTATAGTGTATCTGCACATAATATGTTTCCACACATCTTACTTACGTACGAAATGAAATCATATTCATATAATTAGTAAATAGTATGTTTAAAAATAACAATTAATCTCTTGCTATATGTGAACCAAAGCCATAAGTCGATTTTAATGATTTGTAAACTTTTAAGCCTGAGGAGAGTGATGATAAAAATATTGCAAAGCTTTCTGGTTCATTTAGATAGCATTTTGAATTAGTAAGTATACTTTAAATATATAGACAGACAGACGGACAGGTATTATGATATTCACATTGATGGCTATATTTATGTTCAACATCTTGAATTTAGGTCGATGGAGTTATTCTGATACAAAAACTGCCAAATTAGATATATCGGGAATCAATAAGTCGCTTTGGGTTAAAAATTAATTATAGTCTAAAGTCTGATGCATATTTCTACAATAGATGCAACCGGTTAGGAGAAAACAACTTAGTTTCTTTGAGCTTTGAAGGCAGTTTTGCGCCAAAAAATGAAATTTATGGTGAACTTCACTTTTGCTGATTAATTCAAAGGGATCGCGCGATTAAATCATTACGAGTGACGAACAGTGGAGCTGAAGCCTAAATAAACATGATAGCGAGAGCATGGGAACAACTAATGTCGACGATATAACTGAATATCCTTGATCGCCCCATTTGAGGAAGCGAGCCGGGCTTGATGTATTAAACTTAGTTTCAACTAAATCCTACCCCGTCCCTTAGGAATAGGATTACATCCAATAATTGATGCAATTGCGTCAAAAAATGAGCGTAAGATACCAACAGTCATGATATGGTGAACGGATTCGGTAAAACTCGTTTAGGAACTGTTTACCCTTTGTAACCTGAAATATACTAACCTTCGCACTATTATCAGCAGACATTGCATCTTACGATTAACACTGGTTTCAAAAGATTTACTTATTTGCTTGAACAGTGTTTTGATTGTTACGGCGATGCCCACATGTAGGTCCTTCTAGGAATAGCCTTCAAAGTTTCGATTTTTTTCGAGATGGAATTCGAAAATTGCTTGAAAGATGGGGGGAATGGGGGTCGTACCTAACGATTGACAATACTTTGAAACAAGCACATTGTTCCAATTTCTTTCAATAAAGCTTCAAAGTTACAAAAGAAAAGCCCTCATAACTTATTTGCACACGCAATGTTGACCGATACGTTACCCAATTTAAATTTAAATAATGTGGGAATGAATGGTGATTAGCCAAAATTCGATTTAAGGCTGATAAAATTGTACACCTAGGTTGTTTTATTTTTCTTTAGCTTTTTATTTTTTGGTTTTTTTTTTTTTTTGCTTTAATTAATTACTTGAAAATATTTTCTTAATAAAATCTTGCCAATGTATGTCATTTTACTTCTTATAGATAGATATATGTGCACCACCTTTATATCTAATCAATCAATCACTTTCGCACATAAGCACAGACATATACATTATTACAAAATTATTTTAAAAATCCCCCTCCTTTAGAGCAACATGAAAACAATTTTCCTTTGATTGATTGATTAAATTTTTTTCAGAGGCAGAGAGAGGGATTTATTATTTATTGTGTAGATAGTTGTGTGGATATCGGTAAAAAAAAAAAAATAATAATAATAATAAAAATAATCAGCTGTCGGTGGAGGGATAAAACGAGAACATGTGTTTCGCTGATTTTTAATTTAATTAGACTGCTGTTAAATGTTCGCTGCATGTCTGAATATAAGTTAATTAATAAAATTGTCAACCGAGAGGCGAACAAACAAAGTAGTGAAGGCGCGAGAAGCTATTTTAAAATTGCACACGAATTGTATAAACATTGTTTTAAATGTTAATTGTGATGAAGTTTCTATATAGGTATATACCTAACCTCGTTTCACTCATATAACGATTCGGTTTGTAACGGTAACGTTAATCGAACATATCAGATTATATGTAATTGTTTCAATCAAAAATGATAGTAAAATTAAATTTACAATCATCGGCAACAATCTTCAACCATGTGCATCGCATATGGTTGCTTATGGTTATTGAAAATTCAATTTACAAAGTTTCTCGTTATGTTTGCATACAAATGAAGGCTAAAATCGGGCATTGATCGGAACGTTGACATTCCCTTATTCTTGATTTTCAACACCTAACTCTAACGCCAAGATGTTGGGTATTAAGAATTCGGCCCAAAACAATAAACAGTGTCTTCACTTGCTTACATAAATACTTTTGATTCCCATTCATTCTTAAGCACACACGTTTTTTTGGTGTGAACATGTTGAACGTCATTTGCTGTGTGATGGGATGTTATGATGTGCATTGCTCGCACTTCTACAGCCATACCTACATACATACATACATACAAATAGTCTTCGACGGAGGCACCTGCTACCATTTAGTTCAGTTAGTTTCTTGCTATATACGTATATGCTGTGATGTTTAACTTCCGTTTGATTATTCGCAGTTCTTTTCGTTCTTCCTGCTTTTCTTTCACTTTCAATGTGTTGATGTGATAGTTTTTCATTTTCTTTTGCATGACATTTAAAATTGATGCCTTCTCAGTAATCTGAATATTGCGCGAGCACTTTTATTGCACTTGAACTGACATTTTTGCTAATTTTTGACATTTAAAAAATCGTATTTTCTCGCAATTTCTTAAAAGAATTATTTTTAAATTCTCTCTGACAAGTAAATGCACTTAAAATTTTTTAAATAATATTTGCAATGATTCTTGTTGTCATTCCAAACCATGTCAACTTCATGCACAATAAATCATTAAGAAAATTGTGTTCAGACCGAATCTTAAAACGGACTTAAAAGAAAACAAAAAAAAAAACAAAAAAAACGAAAAAATGCAATTTTCATACTCTATAATACTGGATGAGCGTGGCCGATTTCCTTTCCTTTAGTCGTCTTTAGAGTAAATGTAGAAATTTATTATGTTACATTGTTTATTTGTAACAGTTTATAGAGAGGAAGCCAAAAAGCACGAAAAGCAAAGGTTTGTTTTTTTCTTATTCTAGGCGCGTCCTTTTTAGGCGCCTAGGTTTAGGTGATTTTCATAATCAAAGACAGAATGTTTACCACAAATACTAAATATTTTATCAGATGGACAGACGGACATGCTTAAAGACATTTCGAGTTTGGCATTAGTGCCACAATGTATACGCTTTATGCGATTTTTGAAGCTTCTTCCTGGGCATTATAAACGTTTTCACAAAGCAGTTAACTATTGATACATTGTAATATTGTATAGTATTCCCTTTTTTATGCACGAAAATTTTTCCAAGTTTATCCAAACCAATTGTTCTTCCATTTGGTAAGGAAAGATACAGTTTTCGCTGTATTGTAGGCGTGTCCTTCTGTCCTCCATTGTGCAAGAACTTCCCATGTTTCTGCTAAATATGAAGCCGATGGCTTTATTTTTGCGGCCAGGAGAATATTTACAGCAGACACATACTTAAATCGATTCAGAATTTTATGTTGATCAAAAATATATATATACTTTGTGGAGTCTCTGAAGCTTACTTCTGGGCCTTGCAAACGTTTCGACACAAAATAAATGTACTCTTCATTCTTTGGTGATTTGTACAAAAATAGTGGGAGTTGGTAACCCTATCATCAAAGAATGGTGGAAAGTACATGTCAGTCAATGATGAATAAGTAAATAAACCCAACATCCCATATAAAATATTGCCACGTCAATATGTGCTTGAACAGTGAGCGGTGCTTCTGTTTGGTAAAAATTAAACATTTTGTTTTTAACCACATCAATGACACACACTTCGTCGTTATCAAGAGGAAGAAAGAATATACCTTGAAGAGTGGAAAATTTGAAAAATTTCACAGTGTAATAAATTCAAAAGAAAATTTTACTTCAGATAATTAATCGAAAAGCCGTCTTCAAGCCCTTCACACGATTTTGCCGTTCAATTGCAAATAGCAGTTCAGGAAGTGAATCAAAATATAGACCCTAGATCTAGGGAATGTCGCAAAAGCACGAACTATAAAACGTTTTGAGATTAAGTTTAATGATTGTTGATGTCTAAGATTCAACAAGATTTCGTCTATGAGACCAATAAAGTAAAAACTGCTGCGAGCCAATGTCGTGAACTTATCAAACAAATTGATAAAAGTAATATAAACAATGTCATCGACCTGAAAAGTCGTAGAATGCTTTAGTCGGGCGCTTAAATAGATCAGACATTATTGTAACAGACCTTCCACAAGCTATTCCTAATATTGCAGTTTTACTTCTAAAAATTGCTAATAGATATCTCAAATTGGTGTAAGCGACAAAGGCATAAATCAGGGCGCATGAGTATAAAAAGCAAAAAGAAAGTATCAGTCAAATAAAAGATGTAATGATAGAACATAAAGTGGCTGATATTGATGGAAGCTTTTTTTTAAGTAATCAACTTTGGACCCATGGCCAGTAAAGTTCCTTATATTTGTCGCAAATTGAAAAGAGAAAAGCGAATGTAGCGGGGATGTATCTCAGGCTGTGCTCACCAAGTTGAACGCTCGCACATTATCATGTCGTTGTCAGTTTGACATTCTTCTTTGGCTTGTAGGCATGCGTTGAATATTGAACCAGGAATGCCACTGACATCTGCATTCTTTATAATATGTACGTTTACACTTTCTCCTCTTATAAAAAGCCAATGTTATCTTTCACATAATGCATCTCCATTGAATAATTTTTTGTATTTTCTTTGAAAAGTAATTCGATCACTTCGATTACCTTAAGTTTTAGGCTTTGTTTTATTAATGCGTCCTCGGTCATTGGTAAATGGCAATGTTCAAACCAGAAAATCTGTGGCAAACTCAGTTTTGAGAAATTTTATAAAAAATTCTACTTTTTTAGTAGTTTTAGTGCAGTAACTGAGACTGGCTAAGTCTTTTGTCGCAATGATCGCCTTCAATACTACGCATATATAAATACAATATTCGAATATTTCATAGTGAGAAAAGCGCATATTGGGTAGGGAGGGCGGGAGGTGTTAAACGATCGTTAAAGTTGACTGAGTATTACTCTCTTAGTTATTTAAATCCCTATCCCATACGTCCAATAAGTCTTCGAGCATAGGCCGACCAAGAAAATATTATGGTTAATTAGACATGACAAAAAGGTAGACAAAATATCAATGAAAGTCTTTAATGATTTTTGCATTGCTGTGAGACGTGAAGAGCAATGTTATTGTGGATGCCTTCTTCCTAGATTTATGCAAAAAAGGCAATAATTTATTTGAGTAAAAGTGTTAAACGAAAGGCTTACGCTCTTATTATTGTTTTAATGTTTTAATGTTTATTTTCCTAAATTAAAAAAAAAAAAAAAAAAATGCAATCACAGTTACCTAAATCGAGGTGTATGTATAACATTTATTTACCCACTTTAGAGATGGAAACTGTCATTAAATCTGAAGCATTAATTTTATACGTGTGCCAAACGTATATCAAACATTTTATGAAAATTATAGAGAAGCAGTCGCTTTTCATACTTTGTAATTTGTTTTTTCTCAACTATTTAAAATTTCATTTGATATTCATTATTGTAAAGTATGCGCATCAAAGGAATATCATAACATGTCTCTGGATGCCTGCCTGGTTAAGGTAAAATGTAATTATTTTTCATATTTTTTTTTTTTTTTTTTTTTTTTTTTTTTTTTTTTTTTTTTTTTTTTTTTTTTATCAGAGTTTGCTTCTATTAAATAAAATTTCTCGGTCTTTTGTTTTTCTCTCTGCCACAATCTGTTTAAAAAAAATGTGTGTATCTGCGTAAAATATTTCATAACTCAAGCTGACACAACCGCAGCAAGAGCAACAGCAACAGCAACAGCAACAGTAACTACTACTACAACAACAAGAAGACCAACAACAGCAACATAATGCTCCATTCAGCTCAGACTCAGAGCTATATTTAATAAAATGCTCGTTGCGTTTTTTTTTTAACATTTTATTTATTTATTTATTTTTTTATTTTATTTTTAATTTTTTTCCCTCTTATTTTCTGCTGTTTCTTTCTTTTCGCCATCCAAGAACTCTAAAATAAAAATTTATGCACACTTTATGTAAATTATGTTGTATATAACATACACATAAACGTAATAGTAATGCACAGACAGACAAGCAATTGTAAGCATAGAAAAATATGCAAAAATTATCATCATATGTAAAACACATAAACATTAACTTCGGGTTACACTAGTTATTATGTTATGGTTAAGGTAAATGATAACGATGGTTATGTTTCTCTCCGTATACTTACGTACGTATGTACGTGTTGCTGTACACATGCTTGTATTTATTAAAAGTTTTGTCTACTTAGGAAACAACATTTTTTATATATATCACAACTGCTGCTGTTAATATAATTACATAGAAAATATATATATGCACAAAGATGCAGTAAAGCATATTTTAAGTGGACAAGAGATATTTTATGAAGTTGCATTTTTATGACATCAATTACGTATGTTATATAATATAAGTAATGTGCACTTAATAGATAAACCCTTATGTAAACTGACTGACTACATGTGAAAAATGATAATCGATTTGTATATATGTATGTTTGCCTGCTGATCTAAGAATTTTCTCCATGTCTAGGATACGATACGATACTATAAACTACGAAATTTCATAATTCATTCAATCAAATATTATTGGGTATCAATATATAAAAAAACAACAAAATTTTATATATAAATTTTTTATTTTTCAGTTCACGAGAAATTCAAGATTAAAAAGCTTACTTCGGTTACACCGAGAGTTTACTGTTTATAATTTATATTATTATTTCTCTCAAAAAATTGAAAAAAAGTAAAAGAAGAAAATAATGAAAAAACTTCAAAGTCCTTCTTGTACCATATACTGGTATAGTTATAATAGGAAAAAGTTTGCCGTGCTGGTAATTGATTTTGAAATTGATATGCCAAACAGCGTTTTCAAGTGTTAACTTGAACACTAGAAAAACTTTTGCACAACAACACCTGTGTCAAATATTTCACAAAAATTGTTTTTTTTTTGGTTTCTTTTTTTTTTTTTTACTTCCATATCATCTTCTTTCTGTTTATATAACTACATATTCTCATAATTTCAAGCCACATTTAATCCAAATTTTCCTTCTTTTTTCCCTTTGTGAATATTTGCATTTCTCACTCGTGGCACGAGAGATTCTTTTATTTTCTTAAAAGATATTCTAAACAATCTGTCTGTATCTGTGAAATGTATTTTTTTCACATATGGCCAATCCCTTAGGGGGGTCTTCTATGCGGTTAACATTGTACTGATCAAAAGGAAGTGTGGGAACGAGAAAGACCGCCTTAGCAGCTGGGCACTGAGAGACCAACGAACCAACGTCACGACTCTTATGTGCTCGGCCCTGGGTCAGCCAACGAGATATTGAAAGCCATGAAAGCTTTTGGTTCATTGAACCGGATACAGATAACTCAAGGCTAAAACAAGCAATTTTTATAACGAGGCCCGCTAATCAGAATTGAAAGTTAACGCGAAAGAATCGGCTTACAGCGAGTGGTAAAGCTGAAGGCCAAATCATAGTCCATCATTAAAGTCTACTTATTTTACAATATCGGAAATGAGTCCAGTTACTCTTCTGTGTAATCCGTAATAAGCGAGACAATGGTTATTATTATTGGCAGAAAACTAATTCGCTAAAACCATTTTTATACCTTATGTACGTCACTTGTGTTAGAAGAGTATATCAAAATTTGTCCACAAGGACTTTAGATGGACCTACTTTTTATTATACCATTCTTGTATTCAACCGACATGTCGTCATAGTTGAAATATTTTTTTTTGTTTTGGCTCAACGATGAACTCTACTGCAAGTGGTTCGGATTGGACCACTTTTGCGATCACTTCTCATACAATGTCTTATTTTCAAGGAGTAGCTATGCTAAGTGAAATGATGTAGGGTATTCAATGGTAGACCATCGCCCATTATAATGTTTTTGCTGAACCTTAAATAATTCTTATTCCCACCACTGAAGGAGGAGAGATATACTCACTTTGACACAACGTTTGGAACACCCAAAACAAAGCTCCAGAGTACCTATAAGGTATACACGTATTCTTGATCAGTGTGCAAGTTCGAATTGATTAAGCCGTGACTGTCTGTCTGCCTGTCTATGTGGTGTGTGTTATCGGCGCAAAAATGAAGATATCAACCTCAGATTTGATAGAAACATTGGAACTTGTATGATTCTTAAACGCACATATATTTTCTTCGTAAAGATGCGTTAATTCTAAATTAATTATGGTCACGGCGTCATGACATAGTGTACCAATCTTTTCCTTTCAATACCGTTGCTATGGGTATCAAAGAGAGATTGGAGAGTAGAATCCGAAAAGCTACGTGTCTTAGTTCTAAATAACTTATGGAGGACGTCACGAGATGGTGCATACATTTTTTCTTGAAAGTACCGTCTGTAGGGCCTGGACCTAAATTGGTTAAGATGGACGCCACGATGTGGTAGATTAATTTTTTATTTAGCGGTATGCCAAAGACTTTCAAGGTGGTGGGTATGTAAGATCCGGCCCCAGTCGAATATAGCACTCTTACTATGTGTTAAATTAGAATTTCTTAGGCACTTTTATGGAAGCGAAGAAATGAAAAAAAATTATATGTTCTTTAAAGTTGTTGCTGGGAACTACCTTTCCGTGTTACCCGGAACTACGGTCAAGTTGTATTGAACTTGGTCAAGTCCCTTTGAACGGAATACGTGGAATCGAAGTCTTTGGTCCGCCTGTCCATTAGAGTCGCATATAACTGTTGACGTTTTGTGTGCATCTCTTTCTGTCGAAGTGAGCCAATCAGACACACTTTGCTAGCAGGATTAACATAATTGAAAAAATGAAAAAAGTAAGGTGAGATTAAGGCGTATACTTTGCTTAAATGATTGCAAGGATGGCAAGGCTGGAAAGTGCATATGATCTGGCTATGTACACGCCAATAAACGATAACAATATAAATAATGAATTTTTTTAAACTTCTTTCTCATTTCAACACAAATCAGTTAGGGATGTTAAGAGTCTGATCTTTTCCTTAAATTATATCGGCACTACATTTGAGTTAGTTTATCTATGTCCCGTCACTATCTAGAAATGCAATGTGTGTGGTTGAGAGTAAATGCGGGAGCATTAGTGCACCGATCGGGATTATGAGTATCGGTCCTGACGGATACGTGGGTAAAAGTTTTTCGAAAATATTTTCGCGGGCTCGCATCTTCTAGATGACAATATAACAAAGAAAAAAAAATTGTCGGATTATTCCAATCTCTTATCAATTGTGGCCGAATTGGCGATAATACTTGTGGTATTGAAGCAAAAAAAAAAAAAAAAAAAAACGAAGATGGATTTGGAGATGAAATTGAGATATGCCGCTAGAAGAAGGCTTTGTAGATCAACGGTAAATTTGAATAACATTGCTTTGCTAGCTACGAAATCACTAAATCAAGTACACGATTGAATATCGTTAGTACCGTGTTATAGCAGGTTTATACGCACTCTAAAGGAGTGCGGTTTTTCTTGTTCTTGATTTGCCTTGTTTCCTTGTCTTTGCCTTTTCTCTTTTAATTTTTATTTATTTAGCATTTTTCCTCCTTATCTTAAAACTTCACATTGAAACAGCAATCCTCCCTATTGTAGTATTTAATCAATAACTGACAGCAGCGTCATTAATCATCAAATGGTTGATTAATCTGTACAGCAACCGCAAGTAAAATTGATTGACACTGGAGGAAATACTAAGCGCGAATCAGTGAGTGAACGAGTAGTTAGCTATTGGGTACAAGAACTATAATCCCAAAACGCTTATACCAACACGTATACAACATATCTGGCATTTTAGACCGGGAAATCATGTTAACAAACTTAACAGCTTGTATATATGCACACACATCTATACACATATAAAGAATATGTTGAAAGAAAGAGAAAAATAGAAAACAATTTTTTTTTTTTTTTATTTATTTTTTATTTTTTAAACACGTAGACATAGTAGAATACGAAGAAAAATATATTTGTATTTCTGTATTATGGAAAAATGTGTACAACGCATACAATCAATCAGTGACGGGATGCAAAGAAGCGACAAGGTAAAGACAGCATTTGGGATTTTGATTGAAAATAATCAATAAGAGGATTAGTTGTCAACGGAAAAAATAAGCAGCATTATTGACAACTAAAATATATGTATGTCGGCATTGCATATTGAGGGGGATAGGCAACGAAAAGAATTTAATATAAATCAGTTTAATTTTCTTCTTTTTATTATTATTTTTTTTTTTCTTTAATGCAATAAAATGTGAGAATATGTACATTTTATTCAAACTTAAGCCGGTTGACTGGCTGGCACGTCCATTAAAATCACATCGCAATAAACGGTAGAAGAATTAATTTATTTCATAGCACTTTCTCCAATGGCCTAAAATGCCAAAACCAACCAGTTCGGTCATCAGCCACACTGCCAGCCAGCCAGCCAGCCAGCCTGTCTAACTGCTCTATGGCTTATGCTCCTTGTATGTCATGTCGTGTCGTGCTTTGCGCCATGCCATGCCATTCCGTACTATGTGACAAATTCTATATTAACATTCAACTTTGGATGATTGTTTTCCTTTTCTTTTTTCCTTTTCGCCTCCTTCTACATTTTAAAACAAAATTGTCTCTCTAACGAACAAAAAATGTCAAAGTATTGGTTGTATGTGTATGGACATGAGAGGAATAAAAAAAAAAAAAAAAAAATTAAAAAAAGAAGAAAACTGCGTTAAAAAAAAAAATGAGCCGACGAGAGAAAAAGTTGAAATTAGTAGAGCGGGTATTTAAAGGAAAGTGTGATTTTTTCTCCTTGTTTTTTTTTCTTTTGTTCTTTTTTGCATGTTTAAGTGAAATAAAATTTAATTATGGTTGTCGCTTGTCATTCCTCATTAAAAGACAAACAAGGATTTCGAAATGTCGTTTGCAGCACCATAGCGACGAGTGTTAGCATAATGAGCGTATCAGAAGAAAATTAAATAGAAATAGCGGCGCAAAGAAAAATTATCATATAGTTGGCAACATTGTTACCGGTCTTAGAGATTCGTTAGCCGTTCGCCGCTCTCTTCGCCTGCATAGTGTTGCTATTGTCTCCGATTCAATTAGTTTAAAGTATTTCCCTCTTTGTTTTTCCGCATTCGAGAGTTTTCTCTCTATTACTTTTAATTTTTTAATGATTTAATGCGTTTTAAAAAAAATCTTATTCAATTTTTTTTTTGTTCACACTTAATAAAAATGGTCATTGAAATGTTATGAAAAACAGACAAAGCAGGAGCAAGACATATTGAAGTATTTTTAAACGTAACACGCTACACTTTGTATAAATGCTTTATTTACAAAAAGCAAACTTAAAATTCATAAAAGACTTTATAAGCTTTTGGAATTTCATTCATTGTCTCGTCGAGTTTCGTAAACGCTAGTTGAATTCATGATGAATGTGAAGCGCTTACGATGCCACAGGATGTAAAACTGATGTAATCCATGAAGACGTACTTACCGGATATCGTCAAAGTAAAGGGTAATTGATTAAACCCTGTCGTCACTCTGCCTAATGAAAGAAGAAGAATAAGGAAAAATGTTCGAAAAACAAAAAATTAACTTGATACCAAATAAGAATTGACGAAAGCTTTCACCACATTAATCTCACATTTAAGTATATTTCCCAATCCCACATAATCACAATACATATATATATATATATGTATGTGGACAGAAGAATAGGTGCATGGTCTATTTTTCGATTCCATATCGTAGAAATTATAAAAGATAACTAACTTCCGCAAAGCTGTTCAAAATGAACTCTCGGAATCCCATGTCACCAAGGCCTTGCAGTAAACACTTGAGGGCTTTTATCTTGTTTTGGTAGTAGCTTTCAGCTGGACCGTGCGTCCTAATCCAAGTTGTGAAAAGTAAAGGGTTTTGCAAAATTTTCCTGTGACGGTGAACTGTATAGGGATTATTTCTTGAGAAAGAAATGCATATTAGATAGGTCGAGCACATCATAATAGCCGGGAAAGAGGATGGCACAAGAGGACATCAGCTTGGAAATCAGGGAAAAATATACAAATTTAATACCACGTCACAAGGTTGGTCACATAACTTTCTCACGGATGCGTTAAGCTTCAAAAAAAGTGCTAACGAGACGCATAGCAGTTAAAAAAACTTCTCCTGCTTGCGATAATCGCATTACAATTTTAGCAAAGCGAGACGCCTCCAAGTTGTCGAGAGCAATTTCCAATGAAACTGGGAATGTTGAATCATCTCGGACCAGGAAGAATAGTTTGGAAAGTAACTTGGACAGAAAAGTTAATTTGGAGAAGAAGAAAGACCTTACTTTGGTGCAAACCAGGGGGTAAAGAAAAGTCCCGAAATATACTTATATCTAAAAATTTCTTTCAACACGATGCGAACGAAAAAGTCTACTTCATTCGGAAAAAAGATCTACATTATTTCTACTAAAACAACAGTGAAGCATGACGGAAGAAATCTGATGGTATGTGAGAGGGTGTCTCAGAAAACGCTACGGACAGATTTGTACATAAAAGCTGGCTGGAAATTGTAATGTTATCACATGCCAAAAAATAAACCACAGCAATGGAAATTTCAGCGGGATAATCTTCTGAAACATTTATCCAATGTGGAGAAAACCTGATTCCGGGAACATAACTTGGCCAAGTCACTCTTCCGTCCTCAATCCTACTGGGTAAATTCGGGCAGAATAAAAGCGTCTGTTTCCTGTAGCAAGAATCACGGAAAAATATTTAAAAAGTCTGCTTCAATATCCCAGTGGAGACTTGCGATAATTAATTTCATGTACGTCTATAAAAATCGAGGATGTAATTAAAAACGATACCGATCATTGACTCTTTGAATTGATTTCTATAAAAACGATTACGTTTGGGCACAATATGTCTTTAAGTTATCTTTAAGTTTATAGATCGACCCATTTTACCGGGGACGTGGAAAAATGCGATATTTCAGGAACTGAACTTCTCTTTAAGTTTCTGTTTATATTTAGCATGCGTAACTCTAAAGAAATGTTTCTATTTTATAAAAAAATAAATTAAATAATCGATATAATATATAATAATAAAAGAAAAGTGGAAAAGACTACCCCCATCCATATAAACCAATATACACCTACGTTCCTATATGCATACATACACGTTCATGGACAAAATTATGTTCGGCTTGGATCAAAGCTGTCAATAGTCACTAGCCACTTGTACATATATATGTAAGCTTCGATCCGAGCCGAACATAACTTCAATCACGTGTTGGGCGACAACTAGTAAGTCAATCCTCCTCCTCGTCAAACCTTTTTTTTCATCAAACTCCTGCGAAATAATAGCAGGCATACAATATATTTTTTCAGATGCCAGTGCGTGTCACTAAATCAAAAGGAATGCTTTTCATCTACTTTTCGAAAAAAAAAAAAAATGTTGACATATTAGTGACTACCTCGCCATAGGAGACTTAGTTCATTCGTTTTCACTAGATTTCGCAGAATACATTATGGAATCACATTGCTTTCACAATAGCACATTATCACAACAAGTACAATCAGTCTGCAAAGGTCGGTCTTTTCTAATGCTTTTAACAAAGGCAAGTTTGAAACCGTCATTATCCTTTTCTAACAAAGCCAAATAAGCTTTCGGACTGTTACGCTGCTTGAGAGAATGTGTCGGATTTCATAATTATTGTTATAAAGTACGGGTTAACGCATGCAAAAATCAATGCAACCTTAAGCCAAAATGCTGGAATGACAAATGTGTTGACATAGTTTTTATGAAGTAGCTGTGCATGCATACCTGCACACCTAACCTGCACTTGCACAATTTCTAATAGTTTGACGAATTGATGTTGATAGAAAAAATAAGAATGATTCAACCTATATATTAACTGGGCGAGAAAAGCGAAGCGATAAGAGCTGATGCAATAACATCGTCATCATCATCATCATCATCATCATCATTATCATCGTCATCGCTATGATCATCAGTTTCCCTTACGATATGTAACTTTCACTGGTTACCTACGAAAGTAGGACAATCAGGAAACATTGTATGCCTGCGGAGAGCCAATGTGTTCAAAAATTAAAGTCTATTCATTCGATGTGCTTAACCAATAGAAAGAATGCCAGATATTTTCGTAACAGCTTTTAGTCTTCGTTTTTGGTCATTTACCAAAAAGAAAACAAAGAAGAAAAAAAAAAAAGAGAAAAAGGAAAATCAAAGACATTATAATCCATTCCATTCAGCGTAAAAGCCCACTAAAGAGCCATTCAGTAATGATATGACACCACGTTTGACTTTTATATACACAAATACATTGCAAAAAAATGACATCAACTCCCACACTGTAAGCAGAAAAACAAGAAGACGAAGAAGAAGTAAAATGTTTCTTCTCAGTTTGTGAAAGAAGCTCAGATGTCCCTGATGATTGTATTGTATATCATTATATGAGTACAAAACAGTACATAATATGCGTTTGTATGGTTGGCTAATATGAAGACGTGGCGCGAAAATTGCAAATGGCCACAAAAAAGGCGGCCAAAAATGCGAAATATGTACTTTGGGCTTAAGTGTCACATAAAAATGACTTATTATCTCCAAAAAAAAAAATTAAGTGTGTATCAAGTGACTAAATTTAAATGATATTTTATATCTACGAGTACATATATGTTTATGTAGTAAGTGCTTGAGTTGAAAGTTGGCTATAAGCTTAATCTAGTGAAAACGGTTTATAAAGATATAAAAGAGATAAGCGATAGGAAGACGTAAAGTCTCCATTACTATCATATAATGTGTATATATATATATATATATCTATATATGTATATATATGTGAGGTAGATTTTTAGGCCTTCGAGTTTTTCTATTAAAATTCAACAACGGAACAGTAATCTTACTGCATATCCATGAAGACTGCGGAGCCGGGTAAAGTTTGAGTGCCTTTAGTCTTATCGTTGCCTGTGTATTATACATTAGGGATTAATTGTTAAAACGCAAGATAATCTGTGATAAGGACAAAAAAATGCTTTTTTTTTCTTGTAATTTTTTCTTGCAAAAAAGCAGAGAAAGCAATATTTAAATTACATATTTTTTTAAACATTCTTTGGTTTTTTTTTTCTCATTTTCATTTTTTTAACTTTAGTCTTAAACAGTTCATTATAGAGTGCCATTTATTGTTCATTATTCTAGTTGTTATTGTTGAGTAGAGTAAATGCAATAAAAAAAAAAAAAAAGAGAAAAAACGAAAAGAAAAAATGAATAACATTTTAGTGTATGTTGTTTACCCACGCAAATTATTACAATTTAGATTTTATTGCCACATGAAAATAAAATAAAAATTTCCTCAACACAATGCGAACAATGCGATGCGTACATCTTCAAGTTAAGGAAACCAATAAAGATGAGAGGGTGTCACAGATCTATTTGTATAAATCATAATTAAGATGAGTTATGGTTAGTGCTCCTCATATTCATATCCATATGTAAATAAATAAATATATATATATATACGTATGTACGTATATATGTATGCATATATGCGCGTATAGATGACTGACAATTTTATTTTTTATATTTCGGTAGACATCAACTAACTGCACAAAGATTTATGAACCATTTCAGTTTATGTAAAAATTTAATAACCAAAAAAAAAAAAGGAAAATAAAATAAGATATACGGGTTCATAGACGGCATACTTTAGTTCTTGAAATAAAAGTGTTGTTTGCTGCACGCACTGCTTGCCATAGATGGTTAGTTTGCGTTAAGATTTTTAAAAAAGCGTAAAATAAGCTAATTCTCTTTGTCCGGCAATACTACTTAAATGATTCATAAAAGAATTTATATAAACATATATCAGATTAACTGGCGCATATGTATCAACCGGGTTTTCTCTTTAAAAGCATGATTATTGGAAAATTATCAAACAGAAAATTTGGGTCAAAAGTGACTTCGGAGTATAATCAGTAGCTGAATAGCAGTTGAATAGCAGAAATAGATACCTACCATAAAACCAGGGATAGTGATTTGTAACCGACCTAGTACTATTCATTTCATATATTGTTGAAGTATAACGATCGAGGGAAACAGCTTTGCATTGCACCAAGAAAGTAGAATAGTTCTTCTTCTCCTATTTACCAAATCAATAATCGAAAATTCGCTATGATGTGTAGAAAAGGAGAAAGTCGAATAGCTAGGGGTCCGTTCTTGTTAGAATAAACTGTTTTTTATATACATTGTTTATACCCCACGTCGCGTGGGCTACAACGGTGTATTCAGTTTGTATGGACGTATTCAACATCCAAAAAAAGTTTAGATAATCACTTTCTGCTCGTCTACCCGTCTGTCCGTCTTTTTTATTTTGGTGAAATTTAGGCAAGAAAAATGATTTGGATCGAAACCATTTTTCGTAGCGCCTTAGTGCAGTAGTCCACTATTGGCCTTTTACTTGTTTTTTATTTATTTCTTAAAAGATATTTAAAATTATTTCATTTTCAAGCATAAGAAAAATTAGTAGAAATTTGTAAATCAAATCTTCAGACAGAGAGTAAATGATAATTTTATAGTAAAAAAAGAATTTGGAAAAAACTGGCTTGAAAATCCGAAGGATATTGAAGTGCTAATGCAAAGTTTACTCCCAAAAAAATGTTACCTGTTACTTCTTGTTTGCCAAATACATTCGTCCGTGTTTCAAATGAATGCGGAGAAGATATTTAAATGTATCTCCAAAATGTGAGGTCTGCAAACAATAAATAACTTTTGGAGATTAAAAATAGATACCCGGCTTTTTACTTTTTATGGGCCAATAATTTGTCAAATACGTTTAGTAATATAGAAAGGCGCCTGCATATATATATAAATAACGGCATACAAATGCCGTTTAAACGAATGACAGCTAAGTCAGAGTGCCTACATACATACAAATAATCGTTTTGTAAAACATTTAACGGCCCCTTGTAACCAACACAATAAGGTGTATATAAAAATACTTGCCAACAACAAGCTGCTGTGAGGCATAACGTTTTTACCGTAATGTGATGGCGACAGCGGCAAGTGTATAGATATTAATTTGGCTGTCATTAGCCGATAATAAAGTTGACACACTTTAAAGCTGTGATTAGTGACCATAAAAGGCCAACACAGATAATTGACAGTTTAAATAATGATCGGCGAGAAAAACTGGATAAAATATAAAACTATTAAAATAAACAAAAAAAAGAAGAAAATTGAAGAAAAGGAAAGGAAAAATGAAAACCAATGAAGAAAAAATTTATCTGCTTTTGCAAAATATTCATTTAAAAAAATATTTACTTATTAACGTTTCTGGCGCGAACACAAAAAATCAATCCGCTGGCACCTTATCAATTAAGCTATTAGGGGAAAAATTCCTACCATTAACACAGAAGCGATAATTACAACGTAGATGGTGTGCTTTTGTTCATCTCTTGCAGAAAAGAACGGCAACCTTTAAAAATCATAATTAAATATTTATTTTTTATTTTTATTTTTTCATTTTTTTTTTTTTTAATAATGATGTGGTAAACCATGCAGAGTTATGTATACATACATACATACATACAAACATTCATACATAGATATGCTTAATACATATGCATAAAGACAGTTATATATTAACCGCACAATGTATACAGCGTTATGTTCGGTGTGTTTTTGTTTTTCTTTCGGTTTCGACTGTCCGTCCATCATGTAGTTGTGCACTTTAAGCTGGAGATTTACTATGAAATCACGATACTTTCATGCATATATGATGCATGTATGACCTCAGATTGTAGCCGCATAAAATAAATGCAACACTACATAATACTCCATGTACACCGCATATATATACACAGTATATATATGTATATATATATATATATATATATATACATAATACATATATACAGAAATACATACAACAGTAACAATAATAATGACAATAAACAACAATAACAAACATCAGCAACAATAACAACGACAAAAACAATTACATTACAAACACGTAATAATAATCGGCCTAAATACTGTTTGTGGTGCTATGGTGCGGTATAATTTGGTATAAAATATATACAGAGACTCTTTTTATATAGGTACAGACTCCACGATATAAGGTGACAACGTACTTGTACTGAACGAAAAGCATCATTATTGTGGTCAAGTTTTTTCATTTATTTTCTTTTTTTACAATTTGCGATTGGTTTTTCACTATACCTGTAGGTGTAGGTGTACATATATATATATATATATATATATATATATATATATATATATATATATATAATAACAATTAGAGCAGAAGCTTTTTCCAGTCTTTTTTTTTTGTAAAAAAAAGAAGGAGAGCAGACACAACAGACAGCATAAGAGGCTTAAATTAAAAGTGTTTTTTTTTAAACCCTAAATAAAAACAAGTAAGAAAGCTATAATCGCGTTGGGACGAAACTTGACTGCACCCATTATTTACCTTAGTCTAATATATGAAAATATTATACGAAATTTTTACGCGGTCATAAAGTAAACCTTAAAGATACTTGTGTAGATGCGTGTGTATGTGTGTTTATGTGCTTTTATTGAAATTTTCATTGAAATTTTCAATTATGTAAATTTTCCTTTTTTTTTTTTAACTATAACTAGGCGTGTTTATCACAAATCATTTTCAAACTCGGTCTGTTGAACTTAAGATCGGTAACCGACCAAATCAAAATTTTACAATGACAAAATTGATGTGGTGTGGTGGCGTGAATAGAAGATAAAACAAATAAAAAAAAAAAAACAAAAATAGAGATTAAAAGCAATAAGTTATCAAAGAAAAGGGAGAGTCTGTCTCCTAAGCTAGACAGACTTATGATGTATTAGAATAGTTTCGTCTTGAAAAATGTGATTTTTACTGCTAGATGAAATAATCGCTAGTATATGAGTCTTATGTGATGTTTCATGTCTCATCTAAAAAATTACGTAATTCATCTGTAATCTGTAGTCTGTAACAGTTTATAAAGACGAAGGCAAACGAGTCGTAAAAGTAAGCTACAGATTAACTAAGGCATCACTTGTACTTTTCCCGATAATACTTACTATCTTTTCAGAGAATTCAATTCGAATTTAACTAGCAAAGATATCCACTATTGCCTTTAACAGAGCTCGTTAAACACCCTAACAGGAATTCGGAAGTTTACCCCTCCGTACGTAATAAAAACGCAAAATATTTTTTCTATCACCTCATCTCTTCATTTTCATACAGATTCATGCGTGATTTGAGCGGCATTTTCTAGTCTTACCGAACTGCAGTCTCAAACTGGATTGTTTTCCATAACTATTTTTTAACAACCAGATTTCAAAAAGTTTTTCCTCTAAGCCGAATTTGTGTTTGTTTGGATTGTTTGAAAGCTATTTTCATATAGATAGACAGATGGGGTGTGCCCAAAAATATTTTACGTTTTCTGATATGGATAAGAGCAGGCTTCCAAATCCAGCTATATCTCAATTTTAAATGTTTAACAGAGCTCCGTTACGTCGGCGTTACGGCTTTTACATAGCTCTGTTAAGGGATATCATCGTAGACGTCTTTCCTTGTTAAATTCGTATTTATCTTCACCCCCACTGTTGTCAAAAAAAAGGAATGACTTTCTGAAAATCCTAATAAGAATATTTTACTTCAAAGATTTTATATAACTATCTTGAAGGCTTTTGCAAAAAAAAAATTTGAAATACTTTGCGATTCCATTGGTTGAATTATGATTTTTGTGCTAAACAATGTGGCCTGACTTGTGCAAAACTGTCCTACTTACT
Organism: Glossina pallidipes; assembly: GCA_000688715.1. Lineage (NCBI taxonomy): Eukaryota > Metazoa > Arthropoda > Insecta > Diptera > Glossinidae > Glossina > Glossina pallidipes. The sequence continues at coordinate 543,487 of KK499766.1, forward strand.
TCATGTGTTTAGACGATTTCATCCGGATCACGAAAACAAATTAAATTCACTAACCTGTAACAAGTTGGAAGAAGATACAAAAACAAGTAAGAAAGTTACATTCGGGGGGGATCGAATCTCGCATATCCAACATTATGCTTTTAACATTCTACTCTCCAAGTGTTTTTATTTAATACCCATATCGAAAATATTAATCGCGCTCGTTTTCGAATTAACCCATTTTTAGGCAGATAATACATCTGCATTTAAGGAGGAATGTATAAAATACTTTTAAACATTCGGTCCTGTTTATCTTATGATTAATACGCATAAACCCTTAAAAAAAGTGACCTTGTATGGGCATGGCCGATTTTTTCTAGAGTAGAGTGTTTCGTAAAGTAAATGTGGAAAATTTCATCCTTTCTTTCTGAGTTACGAGCGAAAGTCCACAAATTTTTGTTTAGAAAAACGGGGTTGCGTTTTTCGGCTCTAATCAATTTTGAACCATTTTTAATACCAAGCCGTGTGCAAAAACTTCGAATGGCTCTATCAAATCTGAGGTCGACATCTTCATTTTTGCGACCATGAGAGTACCAACAACAAACACCAGACAGACGGACAGACATGGCTAGATTAACTCAGAATTTCACGCTGCTTAAGTGAGTTGTTACATACAATATGAAAAAAAAAAAACAAAATGAGTAGATTGCCATCTTACAGTGCTGGGTATAAAGACAAAAAAAAAAACATTTTTAACTTAAAATCGAGTAATCAGAACCTTGAACTTCCACCTCTCCAACTCTCAAATGACATGCTTTATTTTATGCTAAGAATTTATGCATAAATTTAAAGGGTATGTTATAAAGACTTTAAGGTTATGTAAAAATATTTTTAAAAAAAAAATTTTTTTTATTTAACTTTTAATTTTTTTTTTTTTCTTTTACAGTTTCACTCAATCAACTTTTGCCAACAAGAACCCTACTAATTTGGTAAGTGTAAATCTACGCTATGTGCAGTTAATTGACAGGTTGTTAAAAAAAAAATAGAGAAAAAAATAAAAAGAAACTCCCGCCTTCGACTTTTAGTTTCCGAAATGTTATTTCGAGAGTTTCGCATTTTTTGTTTTCTTTCGTTTTATTTGAACATTTTTTTCCCTCCCACTAATTGATTGATGGTCTTTTATAGAGTTTTGTTTTTTCTATTTCAATAAAAAAATTCCCCCTATCTCTGTCTCGGTCTCTCTTCGTCATTTTTTATTCTGTTTGTCTATTGCTCTTCATTGCCGTTTAAAAGGCTGCTCTTAATCATTCGAAAACGTTTAGTTTAAATTTAGTCTTATAAAATATTCATAAAAATTGGCCATTTTGTTATATGCAATATAAACGAGTCGAAAATTACCGCTATTTGCCATTTCATCGAATACAAAGTACGTACTTTTATTTCTCTTTCACGTACTCCTTTCCATTTCCATTTCCATTTCCATTTCGCTGCACTGTTATACAAATGTTACATTTCTCAAATGGTCTGTTATAAGTTTGTTACAGCATTTGAAGCTGAAATAAGCCAATTGCATGCATGCCAGACAATGCTTATATAAAGTCAGTTAGGATGTGTTCGGTGCACTCTTCTATTTTCATTTGCTCTCAATATCTTCTCAACAATTGCGAGCTCATTTTGCCCGCCATAGCAGTGTTAGTAGTTCGTTCGTTTCGTGTATATGTTCACTTACCTTCGCTTTCAAGTTTTGTTTAGTTCTTTTCGCTAAACTGAACGTTAAAGTTATTTTGTTATTTTAGTATTTCATGTAGTACGTTCGCCTTAAATTATTCATGAATTGAGTACGAAAAACTACATTTATCATATGACAAGCAAGTGGTGGTGTTGGCTAGTCTTGACTGGCAACTCACTGCCAAATAAACTGTAGCATAAGGTATAGGAGGCGAAGAAATGTCGCAAAGTCTTAAGTTTTATGTTCGAAATACTTGCATATATGATATACTACAGAGAGAAGTTTGAGTAAAATTCAAAATTAATAAATTTATGCATAGAGTAGTTGAACCGCAAGAATTACGTTAAGGCGGAGAAGATTAGCTCAAGAAAGTAGAGGTTTTAAATTGGATTTTGAGCATTCAAGTTGACTGACTATCAGCGGACAATTCCTATCGTGTTGATAGTACATTTGTTAATGTTAATGTCTATTGTCAGGAAATTTGCCACAGATGGATAAAGTAAGGGATTTGCCTCTGATTACTGAGAAGTGCTCCTCTTTCGAAAGGGAATCGAAAACTTTCTACACTATACATGTATTTGATTTTGTTACCAATAGTGGCCTAGTGCTTCGCCTCGCCCACATTTTGATTTTTGTCTTTCGAATTGTACGATAGTATTATGTTCATTTTCAATATAATCTGCCATACTTTAAGCGCACTTTCTTTGCAAGAATATCAATAGAAAAACGAAGATTGCAAGCTTGAAACGACCTCTGCCGTTGCCATCATATGCAATGCACGATAAAGTGTAAGGTAAGGGGAGAAATCACAGTATCGTTCGTTATGATGTGCTACGAGTTCAATGTGAAAAGAAGAGAATACAAGAAGTTTGAGATGAGGAGATCAGCTTCTAATCTAGATTCGAATCTTAAAGGGTATATCGCAAATGATAATTGCTGATGATAATGTATTTAGTAGACTCACTTCATATTAGCATAACTAATCTTAGTAAGCATAAAATTAAGTGGGTATATCAAATACATTAGAGCTGAGCAGCACTTTTCTTGTTTTGAGCGAAGATAGTTCCGAGATTGATTGCCTTCTGCACGCTAAATTTTTTGCATCTCAATATCAATATGGATAGGTTTGAAAAGAGTTTCAAGCATCGTGGGGAAGATGGGATTCAACTTTGCATTATTCTACAAAGTTTTCTAGCAAATGTGTTATTTTGATTTGGTGATCTTTTCAGCAGTTTTTTCATTCAATTTTGTATTCCATTGGGATTCTGAGTTATTAAGCTTCTGTGCCTATTTACTTGGCTACTTAACCGCAGTACACTTGCCTTATAACTTTTTACGAAATGATACGAGGAGACAAAGTGTGGGTAGATAGATTTTCAATATTCTTTTCTTGCTTCCTTGTCAAAGTTTTCCTAAAAATATCTTTACGTTTTTGGTTATGACTTGAAAAAGGCTAACATGTTCAACATGTTATTAATTGTAAATGATTGATTGAAAATGTAAAAAAAAAACGTTATTTTGTAAACGTTTCAATTGAGGCATTAAATTATACAACGATTTAAATTTTCAATTGTTTTTAAAAACAAAAAAAAAAAATTTCCTATTCATAGCATGTGGAATTAATTGTTCCTTCAATTGCATTTTTAGTGAACTAATAACTTTTGATGTCGAAAATTCATAAAAACCGCACAAAATTAATATTACATAATTACGTTCTAAATTAACTAAATTTTAAAACCACCTAAACTCTATTAAGAGGAGTTTTCCATATAATATGCAACAAAAAAGAATGAAATTAGGCAGCATAAAATTCGAGTTGAGTGTGTGTTTGTAGTAAAAGGGTATGAAATTTTAATTAGCAAAATTTTAGTGGCGAACAAATTAAATTGTTTTTAAGTCGATTTTATGTCTATCACGTTTCTGTAAATTAAACGATGCCAATAGTTTCAATTTTTGTACGTTTATGTGAAGTCAAAGAGTAATCGCGTCCAACTTTTCGGCAACCGGTGTGTATTAAGTTAATCATCAATTTTATATACATCCCAGGATATCGAATAAGTCGTAGATAGATGCTTCGGCGAGCCCATAAAGTCCATGCCTATGAGGTCGAGGTGAATTACGAAATCCAATAAGTCATGTCGATCTATTTTGATCTTCTTATCATTTCTCTCAGGCTTATTTCGAAAATTCGCCTTGTTAGTTGTGAATGAATGCTGTTTTAAAGAGGTTCTCGTTCTAGTTTATAGCCATGAGCTGCTACACAGAAAACAGATAAGCCGAAGAAAATAAATATGATTTTTGGCTTAGTTTACGTACGTTCAGGTACGTACTGAAGCAGGTTTGCCAACCTTTATGAAAATATGTGCATTTCATGATACATCCTAGACGAAGTATGGAGTTTATAAACCTTGCAATGAAATATCGTAAACTTTATAACAATGGATATTAAAGTATTCCGCCCATAAGCGAGCAACAACCTTGTCTTTTTCTTCCATATAATTAGTAATGCGTTTGTCACTTTTACAGAACAGAATTCATGAATGATGTAAAGCTTTGCGCTTTACGAATAAAAACAATCATACGATAAACAAAAACATATATTACTATTAAAGAGAGAGCGGGAGCAAAGTAGAGAAAGTGTGCATAATATCGGGTCATCAAAGAAGTGGTTTGTCAATATGTAATAAAAGCTAAACGATAACGAGAATATCGGCATCGATTTTCTGCTTATCTTAGATATTGAGTGGTTCTTGTCTTTTGTTTCGGTTTCATATAAATGATGGCCTCTGGACTTTTGTAAAGAATCAATCCTGAAGCACAAAAATCTTTTCTTCTTTCAATATCAATACCACGAAAAATCGCGGTGCAGTCAACAGCGGAGATGTGCTGGTTACATATAAATTCTGTAGTATCTTTTCGAGTTCTCTATATGGAAGGCGATAAAAACACCACAAATATATATTAAAAGGGTTGAAAGCGTATTTTAAGAAAGTTGTTTTTTGCAACTCTCTCGCTCTCTCTCTTTCTCTCTAATTAACCCTTCAAATTGCATTAAAAGTTGCCGCGACCATGATTCATTCTTGTTGTTTGTATGAAAAATACTTCTTTTGTATCCTCTTGTCCTCTATAATCGGCGCAGTTTTTCTACTTAGCTCACATCGGCATAAAAAGATAGGAGTGTTAGTTTGTTTTGTTGTTGTGTCATTTCCGAACAACTGAGCGTGAAACTGGGCTACCGTAAAGCCGAGGCGATAAGGCTTGTAATTTATCATGTCGATTGGCGAGGGAAGACAGTACTTTCTAAGTACCTACCTATAATGTAGAGCTACTTCGATTTATGTTCGATTTGAATACTTTAAGCGTAAAGTATACTATCTACCTTAGCTTAGCTACTCGCTTCCAACTGATATTCCTCGCTATAATATCATAGTTTTTAAGCCTTGGACTTAGGTTAGTACCTAAAATCTTGAGATATGTTGCTTAAATCGGCGGAGTCTGTAATGTAGTCAGTAGTGGATTAATAATAATAAATAAAATAAAAGAAATTGAAAACGATGCAAGGGTCGAATATGGCGCTGATCATCCATACTATAGCTCAGATGCGGAGATTTAATGACGACGGGTGTAAAAATGAAATTTAACACATACACAGTTACAATTTATATCAGAAATAGAATTTTCAACTGGAATGCAAAAATTAATAAATTTGCTTACAGAAGGTAACATACGAAAATGAGATAGAAACCCTGTGAAATATTCAAAATTTTATCATTAATTATTGAAATAGTTATTACACATACATATAAGTATTTCATTGAATGAATACTAAAACAGCAAAATAATCAGAATTTCGTGGCATTTATTTGAAGAATTTCTTGTTTATTATCTTCGCTGTTATACGCAAAATAAACGTATACGAAATATTCATTTCGACTCCAGCCTTGGTGCAATTCAATTTTCGGTAAACTGTAATTTTCCTGCTTAAGTCGAAGGTTAATATGGCTAAATGCTTATGAGTGCCGAATAACGGATGCGTTAGGATATCTAAAGCTCAAGTAACAATGATGTAGATTTGGCGAATCATTAACATGGCTGTATATAGCTGTGTATCCGCGATAGTTATGTTTGGGGAGTGTCAGTTGGATAATTTTGTCCGTTGGTGATAATTTGTCCCAATCGAACGAAACCATCACTAGGTAAAGCTTTCAACCACAATTAATACTATTGGGACAAATGACAGGAGCAATATGGTGGAAGTCATGTCATTAACGCTTTTCAATATAAAGAATGTCGGTCCCATGCAATAAAACCTCAGCTCTTACCTGACCACTTTCTGCAAGCAGATAGTAGATTTTTGCTTCTGATAAATACGGATTTCAATTATGATGATTTATTGTTCCTTCGAACAATCCATCCCTATGACGATAAACAAATATGGGTTCTTTCGTAGCTAGCCTTTACATTCTGTACAAAAGAAGAAGAGAGAAGAGAATTATGCCTTGGGAACAAAGTGCCTCCTCCTAATACGGGTAGGTAGCTGAGATGCGGCCCAAGACAAATACGCATTGTTCATATCATTCTTTTTATAGGATGGGGATAAGTTTACTTTGGTACAGCGTTTGCAAAAGCCCGAAGGAAAGTTCTAAGATCTAAGATAACCTCATAAATTCTCAATCGATCTATGTAAATAGTGGTATATATAAATTTCAAAAACAGAAGAAACGTTGCTAAGTATTAGGCTAATAAGGCGACGCGTTCACTCTTCCCGAAATTTCAGGTATACATAACTTGGATATTGTTGTTTGAACGGGATAACTTTCAGTTGTTTGTTGTTGCTCCCATTCATTGCATATCAAAGTTTAAAGAGCCGGGTGTCGACAAACAGCAGTTATGCCATTAGCTTATTGTGAAAATATAGTAATTGATAGAACAGTTAAAAAATGGTTTACGACATTTCATCCAATAAATTTTAATGTCGAAGTTTACTGAACGAAAACGCCGCACAGATCCAAAAAATGTTTGCTGTACAGTTAGGAGTAACTCGACAAGCAATTTCAACTCAATTGTATGGAAAGATATAGAAGGAAGAAAAATGACTTCCTCATGACCGAAAAGATGAACAATCGTAGATTTGACATCTGCTTCAATTTGCTAAGGTTCTACGAAAAATATAATTAATTATCTTTATCAAATTATTACGGGCTACAGAAATGGATGCCGTACGACAATTTTAAACGGAGAAAAGCATAGGTTGACCCAGGACAACCATCCACGTCTCATGTAAAACCGAATATTCATGCCAAGAAAGTTCTACTGAGGATTTGGTGGGAATAGGAAGAAATCGTCCGGTACGAATTTCTAAAGTCTAAAATAGTGAAACTGTTACATCTGAACCATGTTAAGACCATCTAATCGAAGAGTAAGTAAAGTGCAAAGGATATCGAGAAGTGACTTAGCTTGATGAAAACGCCTGCCTACACGCGGCAAATGCAACTAAGAACATAATTTTCAGCTTAGAGTGGGAAACTTTATCGCACGCTGCATACTCGGACCGATGCAGCTATACTTAGCGTATCAACGGTTCGGAGACGTTGAAGATGTGCGAAAACGGCCGGATCGGCAAGTTTCTACCGCGAGGCGATCCATAAGCTAACCAATAAATGGCAAAAGGCCCAAATTGATCAAAGTGTATAATAATACAACGTAGGCTTTGGTTTTTGTATCTTCTGCTCCTTACCACATGAATATGTGTTATAGGTAGTTTTAGAGTATCCGTAAGATTGGCAATGGCCACCAGGTGTTATAGAATATTAAACTTGCATCTCTTTGGTTTTCTTTAACATTTTTTTTTCGGATAAAGGTAGCGGGTGCAAAAGATTCGACTATAAGTCAATATAATTGCCCTACTTGTTTTATTATTTTTCTTTCTGGTTTGTGTGTTTATAGCAACTTTTATTAACTACTGACCATCTGCGTATACTTTAGCGAGTTCAAATCTAACGTCATTGACTCGCACTGCGTACATGTTAAATACGTATGCATGCATAAAAGTTAAATACATTTTTTTTTTTTTTTTTTGCTTTTTAACTCAGATGAAACGTGACTTGTAGTGTTTTTGAAAATTAAACTCGAAAAATGCAGTCAACTCGAACATTTTAAATGAATAAAACTGGCAAACATTGATCTACAATCACAGGAAAAGCAAGAACTATATGTAAAATGTTTTTGTATTTCAAGTAAAGCAAGCGTTATAAAGCTACATTCGCGTTGAAGCGAATCTTGACATCTCAAACCGTCTAGGCTTTAATTCATTTTTTATCACATTTTATTTTTAATTTATTACGCAGACTGTATAAACCTTCATTAAAACATAAGTGGGAACATCAATGACTCATTTGTAAAAAATGATATATGAAAATGTCGTATATAACTTATCCATTATTTAAATTTCTAGCTTAATCGGAACTATATCGTAGTAATTCTGCCAAATTTAAAAAAAAAAAATTTGTATTAATCTTTACTTCGATGATAATAAATAAGACCTTTTTTTCAAAATTTAAAAGGAAATATACACAAAAATAAATAAATGAATAAAAATTTTCCATTTGAGAAACCACGGATTAAATGTACTAATTCTCGGTGTTAGGTAAAGAAAAAACGAAATCAGTTTACCCTCATCCGCTAACGGTGGATATAACAAATTTGAAATATCGTGCATTTAAAACGCAGCGTAGACGGAGGTGTTGGCAAAAAGGTATGAACACATAAAAAGCGAAGACAAATGATTAAATTCAGTGTAATTTTTCCCTTCACTGTATACACGAATTCAATGCAGCCCCAGCTGTGAGAAGTAACTTGGTCTTACATATGTATACCACGTACGCATTGCTCTTTCCGTGTTTTTTATTTTTGTTTTTTTTTTTTTATGACAGTCTTCCGTCTGGCACACGCGTTTCTTTTTTTCTTCTTCTTCTTACTCTAGCTAGCAATAGTGAGTGTGGCTATCAAAAGGCTGCTTATTTGCTTGACGCTAACAGGACTTGGTTCTCTTTGTGTGTTTGTGTTTGCTTTTTTTATGCACTTCATTCAAGTTTAATGCAGCTGTTAAAATGTGTTATATGCGATACACAGTAAAAACAAATTTCTGCTTCATATAGAGTGAAATTGCAGTTTTAACAAGAAATTGTCTAGCCAAAGCCAGCTTGGGTTCTACTACTTTTCTTATTTCTTGCCATTTACCCAACGTAACAAAAAGGAAATAACTTTTTTGCTAGATACTTGAAAAAGTATTTAGCTAGATTTTATTTCTCGTTTATTTATGGCTTGATCATGAAAAATTATATCTCATATTAAGCGGGTTTTTTTTACAAAAAAAAAAAAAAAAAAAAAAAAAAAAAAAAATTAAGTTAAGTTAACTTAAATCTTGATCTTAAAATGCTGTTCAATTTTTCTTTACATTTTACAATTATTAGCTTCATTGTCCTCGATGAAATAAAGGCAACGCCGATAAGTAGGCAAATTTTTTCTGTTTTTTTTTTCTTAATTGTTTATTGCGTTATTTCCTTTTGAACACTTGCTGCTTTCCAGGCAATAATTTATTTAAAAATTAATTGCCTACTTTACGTTAGCACTCAACTAGCGTTTGTTCATCATTAGTTTTTTCAAATATCATAAAATATTAATTTATATCGCTTAGTCTGGCCTTTTTATAGAGTTTATTGGCTATTATTATTTTCAACGTTTACAACTCTAATGTATTTTGACCTGTATACCTGTATTTAAATGAAACCATAGTAGAAAACTTTTCAATCTCGTCCCTCTTTTTTATTTATTTATTTTTTCTTTTATTTTTTAAGAAAATCCTAATTACGCATACATAAGAAAGAGGGAAAGACCAAGAAAGTTAAAGTATAATAAAAACTAAAGCAGCATTTTTTTTTTTTCTCCAATTGTTATAGTTCCCAGGGCAAAAGAACAAAAACTGTGCATAAGAAACGTTTATGAACGTAGATATACATGCATGCATGTATATGCATGAGTATCGTTTTAACATAATTTCTGTGTTGAAATTAACTTTATGAACAGTTAGACACACTGTACCGTAACGTATAGAATGAGAGTAAAGGATACGGCAAAGACAAAAGGATATTCCTTCTGTTAAGGAATAAGCAGGTGTGGTAGGGTAATGTAAGCAAGTTTTCAACGTTAGCGCTCAAACTGAGAAAATACAAACAAGAAAAAAACGAAACAAAAAAAAAGTTTTTTTTTTTTTCCATACATATTATATAAGGTTCACTTTGAACTTCTGCATACAACCGAAGCCCTGAGACACAGCCATGGTCTATGTTTATGCATATGTACATACATGTACATACATACATATGTTTGAGCATGAAACGAATGGAAAACTTAACCTTTAAATAACTAAAACTGAAAAGCTTAAAAAATTATGTATGTAAGAACTTGTTCGTATTATTTTTTTCATATCTTTTTTCTTTTTTTGATTTTTTCTTTGTTTTTCACATAAGCAAATAAACAATCATTACTGTAATCATTATTATCATCATTATTATAATCATCAATATCATTCATACCTTTTTATCTCTAGATATATTTCAACAACGCATTAAAGGCAAGATATTACAGTACACAATTTCGGTTATGATATTGCCCTACCACCTCTCTCATAATAAAAGACAGAAGTCACAGATAAAGGACAATGTCTAGCAGAGCTACGTTCATTGGCATGCACAGTAGAAAGTTGAAGCATTTTAATGTTTCGTATGATATAAATAAATATGATAAATAAAATACTCAATTTTTCTTCTATATCCTTTATCTAACACATTGCAACTGTAACAATACTAATACTAACTCAATTTTATCTAACATGCCGGAATGTTGTTTTATTCTCTGTCCGCATTTGCCTGTAATAGTTTATCTCAATGTTCGGTATATTACACATGATAAGTGGTTTCTTTGTCGGTTTTTTTTTTTTTTTTTTTTTTTAACTTAAAAAAAAGACAAATTTTGTTCAACAAAAAAAAAAATCCTTGTTATTTAAAATACTTTGACGTTATTCCTTTCAATTTATGTGTGTGCATATATGTACATCTTTTGCTTTCTTATATATCATCATAATGCTGATGATTACGATGTTTTGATGATGGAATTGACGATAACCACTGCCAACTTTATGTCATCTACATGATATATATCAAAGGCAAAAAAAAAAAAAAAAAAAAAATAAAGCAAAAGTCTATTTAGTTAAGTTTTACATAAATTTTTTCTCTTGCATATGTTTTTCTTTCAATTCGCATCAACAGTTAGTTCTACACTATTTTCGTTTTATGCCGAATAAAAAGTACGCAAGTTAATAACGAATCTTACCCACTATTACATTAAATGTTTCATTAAAAAATTCAATATTTTCGTGAGTTATCTGAAACTTTTCTTCAATTTGCAAAATCTTCAATCAAAGCAATCGTTTAGCTAAGCAGTAGCTAGGTCTCCAATAGGTTGACAAGTTTAATATATTTCGTTTAATAGCAAGCAAATAAAATGTTTATAAAAAATATGGTAAAACAAATATAAAAAAAAAAAAAATGCGCACACATTTGTAAAACTTATGAGCATAAAGCAGTAAGTCCAAAAAAGTCATACAGATAACATAAGCGTAAGAGAAAATAAAAAATAAAACAAAAAAAATAAAACTCATTAAAATTTTAAATTGCCTAAGAGAATATTTCTCAAAGTTAAGCTTCAAAACCCATGAGTATATTTTAAAATTATTTTCTTAAGCAACACTTGAAAGTATGCTTTGCATATATTCAACAAAAAAACAAACAAAAAGTTACCTTAATATATATATGCAACAATTAAGCAAGCATCCTAAATTATGTTAGCAATGCATATGCATAAATTTATTTATTTATTTATTTATTTATTTTTTTTTTTATTAATTTGCCTTTAATTCCCATAAAATTAACATTCTAGACAAATGCGATTATAACTAATTACACAAGACATAAATTTTCATTGTTCTCTACTTATACGAAAACATAGTTGTAGACAATCAGACAATTTCCTCTCGCGTCTCTACTGTTGTTCGCCACTCTGGCGTTGTGTAATTAGTGAAGCACATTATTTTCAATAACTATGCACAGAATTAAACAACACCACACAAGAGTTACCAGACTCAACAACTTCAAATTTAACCACAGCCATTAGACAACAACATAAACAACAGAAGCAAGGGAAAAGAAAAGTAGGAAAAAGAAAAAAAAAAACGCAAAAAAATGTGAAAAAAACGAAAAACTTTCCCTAAAAACAAACAGTAACAAAACTAAGCGTATTTGAATATAAAGTGAAATATGAAAAAAGCAAAAACGTAGTGAGATAAAAAGGACTAAAGTTCACAATTAAGTGCAAAAAGTGACACCAACTGATGCACATAGTATTCTATCGAGTTTCGCACCAAAAAAATACTATCTACTATAAAAAGTCAAAATAGACATTATAACTGAAAATACGAGACAAGGCAATGGGAAAATTATCGCAACAAACAAGCAAATAGTTTAAATTGTTATAACGCAAATAACGTATGAGTTGAGCCGATATATTATCTGTTACATAAGAACAACGGCAAACTAGTGTACAACTAGTGAATAAATGTGGCATTTAGCCAAACTGTACGACGACTATTGCTAGATGATGCTGTTGCTGCTGTTCTCCTGCTGCATATGAGCGATAGTAACCGTCGACCGTGCAAGTATGACATGCCATTTAATTCTAATGAACACATCTTCTATATGCAGACAATTTAAACACACACGTACTCATCGAGAATCAGAATGAGAATGAGAATGAGAATGAGAATGAGAAAGAGATACATTACCAATACATTGGTGTGTTTAATGCAGTATTTATAATGCACATGAATATGTATTTATATGCGCATGTGTGTGTAGTTAAGTTTTGTTATTCTACTATTTACAGTCGAATAAACTCTATATATATACTATATGTATATATAACTCTATATATATATAATCTATACATATCTATATGTGCAGACACATGTATGTATATACGTTTATAAGCGTATGAAAACTCTGTTGTGTACAATTAATAACAGAAATTGGTTATGCATGCAAATGTGCATTGGCTCCGCTTGGTATATGTTCACTTTTGAGTTTCTTTACCAACTTGACATAACATTTTTTATCTTTCTTTCTTTTCATTTTTTACGTATCTGTTCATTACGAAATCCAACAACATAATGAAATTTATGTTTACAGTTTTATTGGGTATTTATACAACATTCTCTTTAATTTCGCAATGGAAAAAAAAAACAACGTAATAATAAATATGTAACTAAATAAAGAAACTCCCAAAAGTATGCTGGACCATTTAGTAGTGTGTGCACTAAAAACCATGCTACGATTTTTTAAAGATACTCTACTCTACCAAATAAATTTAAAAGAAATAAAAAAGTATTCTATGAGAAAAACAAAAAATTATTAAATACAAAATCAAATGTAATAACAACCAGAGACAGATTTCGATTTGAAAGACTTAAATATGTTTGAAAAAAGATTTCGCAAGACATTCATGTTAAAACATTTTTTCCGACAAATAAATTGACTATTAGCGTTTTGATTAGAAAATAAGTCTGCTCAGTATGTGTATTGAAGTGAATAGAAAACTTTACTGAAATATTAAGGCAACGGGATCTCATATGTACAAATGTCGGAAGCACAATCGCAGATCAAACATTATTTATTGCTTAACATACATATACGTTTTATGTTCACGTACAGATATAAAAGAAAATCGAGTAAAAGAAAAATGAAAATGAAAAAGAAAAACAACAACGAATTATAATCGGTTTAAAACGAATCTCTTAATGCCCGCTGCCGCCAGCTACCGAACAAAGTGCGACTGAAATATAAAACAAAGATTCTTTCGCTCGATATACCTACCATAACATCGTATCATTTGCCATATATATATCCTATTTATATCTTTCAAATTATAATTTTAAATAATTTGGCAATTATTTATATATAAAAAAACACATTTGCATAGGCAGAATTATTCTGTTTTGTTATGGTAAGAAAAAACGTGAGATTTACCGCAAAGCTCGAAACTAAAATCGAAAAGTTTTGAGATCGTAAATTCAAAAAACCGAAAATAATCATTTTTTTTTTTTAATCATCGATGTGGCCATGATGTTTAAACTTAACCTAGTGGAAGTGTTAGAAAAATTACATAAGGGCATATTTGTTCTTCTAGATAAAGCTTAGTTGAAGTGTCTTTTGTAATTTTGATTTTTAGCCGACGGACAGTTGGCAGGTAGTTAGACAGACATGGACAATTGAATCGATTCCGTAAATCATACACGTCAAGATTATATGTTCTTTACGATGCATTTGCTGCATATTTCCAGGCGTTACATACTATTGACAAATCTAACATACGTCCCACTGGTGTCTATCAAAAGAAAGAATTTCTAAAACAGAGTAGAAAAAAAAGCTAATAAAACTTGCTCATTTTCAATATATTTTCTATGCTTTCAACTATAGCTTTAGGGAATTTTTTTTCCTTAATATTACGTGCAGTAAAGTAAATGAAAAACAAAAACAAAAAAGAAAAAGAAACAGAAAAAAAAGTAATAGAAAAGACCGCAAAAAGGTCATAGGGCTGACAAGTGACAAATGGCAATAAATTTAGTAAGAAAAAATACATTTATATAAAATAAATTAAAGTCTTCGAAAAAACGTCTATCAAAGATAAAATGCTTATGCACTTGCACAAAATGCTATGACTTTTATTAAAACATTCAGCCTAACAGTAAGCAATGGGATTACAAAAAATATTTGCTTTAAAGGTGGCAAAAGTTTGTATCTTCCTTTCATGAAAAAAAATTGTTTTAAAACAATAACCGAAATTTTCCATCGACAGATAAAACATTCTTGTACAAAAAAAAAAAAAAAGAAGAAAATCTTTTAAAACTCTACAACTATTTCAAAACATTATTTTAAGTTACAAGTTATAACAAGCAAGTGCGTTATTTGATGAAGATAAAGACAATTTTGTCTTCATCTCATTTTCTCTCTCTCTCTCTCTCCCTCTCTGTCTCTGTCTCTGTCTCTCGTTATCTTACTCTTTCTCCTTGTTCCTCTTCCTATTTCAGATTTTCTTTCTTTTTTTTCATTCGAAGGAAAACCGCTTTATTTGATTTAATGTTTTTTTTTTTCATTTTTCTTTATTTCGTTAGTTCTTTTCAACATTTGTTAAGTACTTGTTTTCACTGAATAGTTGTCATTAGAAAACTTGTATAAAAAGAGCAATTTTTCTCTTACTTTCTTACTAAAGTGTACACTTGACTAACAAGTAGCAAAGAACATTTTGCAGTTAATAGATAGAGAGAATATAATTTTTTTTTTTTTTTTTTTTTTTGATTCCATATATTATTGAGAGTTTATGTGATGAATTAAACTTGATGATGTTTATGGTAAATTCTTTTTGTTCGTTCGCTTTTTTTTTTTTACGTTGTATTTGTTTAAGAAAAATTTCTTGAAAGAAACTTTCAGGTTTTCATTTGTTTTTTTTTTTTTTTTTTTTTCAAAGAAAATTTATACCGTTCATATCCTTTTTTCTCTTCTCTTAAATGCATATTTGCAAAAAGTTGTGAATATCTGTTTAAGAGAGCTTGTGAATAATTGAAAGAATTTAATTTAAAACTGTACTTAATACCCAAATATCCCCGTAATGCTGTTAACCTTTTTAAGTATTGTAAATTCTGTGCAGTAACATGTCACATAATTCCTGCATTTCTATGCACATTAATTATTTAGTATACTTTATGGCATAACATTAGATGACTCCGTATGAGAAACTACCCTTAATTGCTGGCAATTAATATTTAACACATCAAAGTCGGTAAAGAACACTGGAAGAACTTTGTAGACATAACATGTTCATTGTCTTTCTATGTAAAAGTGTAGATATTCGAAAGATATTCGTACACATATATATATATATATATATATACATCAATGATACTAATGATATGATATTAAATTTCTATTAAAGTTTACGAGAGCCCGAAAAACCGCACTTTTCACTAAGTCTCAAGCTTTACAATTGTAATACATATTATTACACAGTTATATTATTCGCCCTAATATGCTGTTAAGCTTTACTTAATTGAAAACTGTTTAACGAACATTCCCTATTAAGCATAGACCGATAAATTTAGTCTGTAATCGCATAAAAAAAACGGCCCAGAAAGCGATCTTCAACTTGACCTGGAAGCAGCTGACCACTTGATCACGGTATGTTATTCAGACTTATTCCCTTCTGAGTGGTATTGGTTCAGATCGTTTCGTTTTTATTAGGAATGTATTATTTTAACAAACCAAGTTCTGAACTTGCGCTCGGTAGAAAATGTATTTAAATAGGCGGTCAGGAGCCTGTACGGTTTTATCACATAAACTTATGCACGAAAAAGACTTAAGCGGATTCGATTTCACTTGGACTTTGACGGGGATCACTGCTTTTAAATTTCATCTGGATAGCAAGCAGTTCTCTCATCATTTTCCGCTTACGTTAGATCTTTCCACTATTAATCATCATAATGTTACTCTCTCTCTAAAGTGGAATCGCTTTAATAATTATGCTTATAAGAATATATCACAAAATTAATATGGAAACTATTTTACCAAATATTGCACTTTTTTTGGACAATTGATGGACTAAACTTGATTCCAAATACTCTACATTTTTTAAGTTACCGGGGGCTTAATTGCACCCCCACACTTGTGGTATAAGGGTTATTAGGCTTTTGCGGATGCAGGCCATTCTCAGAAGCACTTAACATAGACTCACCTTCCATTAAACTTATCGATTCAGAACCACTCTTTATATATCGATCTAAGCTGGTCTGCCCGTTTGCCTTGTTTTCTTCTGTTCAATTCACAGGCCAGAGTTTTTCGAGGCACTGATGTGTTTCGGTCCAAGAACGTTATTGAAAATTATTCGGATCGGATCACTTTTTCGACTACTTCCCGAATAAAGCAATATTTTAAAAACTGTAGGTAGGCTATTAAATGATGAGCCACGGCCCTCTATAAAGCTTGATTACTATTAGAGGGGACTTTATTTGAATGTAGCTTTAATTAAAACGCCTAAAAACTGATAGGTACCCCGGTAGCAAGAATAATGGCTTAATTGATAGTTTAGGAAAGACATCCGACGCATTCACGTGCTCATACGCATACTCATACTTTTGATTACATTTTTTCTCTTACAGGTGTCTACCATGGATAATACATATTAAAATTTAAATATCCTACATTGATTTAGTGTCATAAATCATGAAGGTTTTCACTTTTTGCACTCTCCAGTTCGTCTGTGTATGCGTTATAAAACTTAAAAAAATTTTCACACATTTATAATAGTCGTCGCCATGACGCACACAAAGCACCGAAATATAAATTTTCAACAAATGCTGTTTTTGCGCATTTCAGCTGTTGCAAAGCGCACAGGAAAAAAAGACCACCAAAACAAGGATAACCAATGAATTCTGATACTAGCCTTTAGCTTAACGCCTACAAAACAACAACAATGGTACATTCATATTTTACGTCCTAACATGTTATACTCATCGCGACTATCAAGGCCATAATAAAGAATAGCGTAAATACATTTTGCTCGTCTATTCAGAGCGATTAAATAGAAAATCGGGAAGCAAGGAACACAAAAAAAAAAAAAAAAAAAAAAAGTGAGAAAAACTATATTCACTCCTTAAAGAAACTCTTGAATACCTACTGAATTTAATTTCATGCAACAACTTTTGTGGCTAACCTCATATCTCGTCTTGTTGGAAAAACACAGCGTATAAGTGATACAAGGATAAGGTAAGAAAAAATGAAAATTCCATTAAGAAAAATATCTGCTAGTTTGCTATCCTATCCGTGGTGTGGCTTTTTAACGTTTAAGCTTTTTTTTTCTTTGTTGCGCTTTAAAATCGATGGATACGAAAGGTTTTAAGGTAAATTGTTCAGTTTTCAGCTTTACGCTTAATTTACTTCAAGTATATTTTCGATGAAAAGATTTATTTAGGGGAAAATGTAATATAAAATGAAAAAGGACTTATCCTAGATCCTAAATAAAAACTTAAGGGTCAATGACCTTTGGAAATTGCAGGCCCTGAAAGTGCTTTAATAATCGGCTAGCCAGAAGTTTTAAGAAGCAGTATTCTTCTACTGAACAATTGCCGTTTCGTTCTATTGCCTCATTTGCCTATAGCTTCGTCTTTATCATTCATTAATAGAGTGCTTAACAATGGCGACACTCAAGATCGTTACATAAGTAGAAATGTCCGAATTCCTTAACGCCGCAGAGAGAACTACGATGACACAGTCATATTCTCATCTACGAATAGTACTTTTACGCCTGCATGAAAAAAAATAAAAGCAATAAGAATGATACAACAACTTTCATACGCAATATATTATTCGCCCACATATGTAAAAGAAGACAGCATTTTCGCAAAAGTAGTAGAAAAGAAAAGTGCCGCCTGTATAAATATATCCTGCTTGAGGGAATAGAATTCCGTCTTGTTTTTTTCTTGTAAAGCATGTGATGAGTTTCAACTGTGCTTTAAGGGGTAAACGAATATTTTAAGTTTCCTTTTTCCTTTTTCATTTTTTTTTTTTCTATTTCATTTTTTTAATTTTAATTTCCCCATAAAATTTCACTGTGCTACTGTCGCTACTCTCATAAGCACTCTTTTCGACTTACAGTTTCATTTATCCCTTATACCAAATTGTTTATACTTTTAATATCCCTAAACACATTTGTATTCGTGCGTATAGATGTGTGTGTGTGTGTGTGTATGTGTGTATTACAAGTTATATTTGTGTTTTGCTATTTTCAGTTGTGGTTTATTGTTATTTTTCTGTTGAGCAGACATTTATTTATACACACTGTTGCCACATTTCGCACAGACATAATAAAGAATATTCTTTCTCTGTTTCACCCATTCATTCTTTCTTTTTTTTTTTTTTTTCTTTTTTTTTTTACTTAATTTCCTGAGCACATGTTTTCCCGCACAGACGCTCTTACACATTTTTGCACTTGTAAATAAGCAAAGTTTTGATAAACTTGAGCTTTTCTTTGCATTTTATATTTTTGCTTTTTGCATTTCTATAATCATCATTATGCATGGGATATATCAAATTTGTTAAGCAATTTGTAACAAACGGTTCGAAATGTCTGTTATGTATGTACATTACGATGTTTTACATTCAATTTAAAAATGTTTTATTAAATGTATTCGATCGAGAACTACATTCTTTAAATAATTTGATTGTCAAATTAGTTATACATAATTAGTGGATCGTGGCGTGGAAGGGCACTTAAAATTCGTTCTATGGGTGCATGTAAATTTCTTAGTTGTTCTTCTTTCTAAATGTCTTGGTTTCACTTTAGTTGTTAAATAAAAGTTGCTTTTCAAATATTTGTCTCTGTAGTGTTTGCTTACTCACTTTGCTGTATGAAAAAATTTCAGTTTTTTTTTTTTTTATAAGTTGAAATTGTCAGCTAAATGTGATGAAAACTTTTTTATGATTAATTTTATTTTATTTCATTCCTTCTACTTATCCATCTTTATAAAGAATAAAAAAAAAATCACAAAATTTTTTTCGAAAGTAATGTAAAACTAATATTAAGGCAATCCTTAGGATATGCTTTCATTTTTCTACAAGCTACTGTACTTTGGAAATATGTTTTAAAATTACAATTTAGTTCCTTTAACGTTTCGTGTTGTGAAGTTTTTCAACGCGATTTGTCGATCAATGTGAACTCATTGAGGTACATACGAAAAATTTAGAATAAGATATTTCGAGATGTGGTGAAAGTCACACAAAATTGCAATAAAGCTGTTTTTATAATGATCAGTATCAGGAATCAGATGGTCTCGCGTGGAATGAATAGAGCCTGGAATTCTTGAGAAGAATATCGAATTTACGCGTTTTCGCCAAACAGTCGTAAAACTTTAACCCGTCTCTTTAACCAACTCTCTTTTAAAGGAATGGGAAAGGTGTTGAATCATATGAAAAGTCTCTGTTCCGCTCATCTGCAAGATTTGTGAAGAAGTCCAAAAAGTAGTTTTGATTTCTCCTACATCTATGAGTTATCTTAAGTTTTATTAAAACGTGTCAATTTCTTTCAAGCCCCGTCACACTGTTAAAAATGACAAAGTTTGTAACAATTGTTTTGACAGATAGATAACGGAATAATGATATTCGAGGAAGTTATATGAGCTCTTTCACTACCAACGCTCACATATATGTGATACAGTCACATCCCGACGACAGACCTCGTTAGAATATTTACTAACGCATTTTGAAACATGATCAAAATTATGAAGTAATGTATGAAAAGAGGGGTCGGTTATGCGATCGATGCGTGGAGTAGCGATTTGAAAACCACCTAGCGAAATTGTAAGGGTACAAAACGTGACTTTTGTTTGCTTGGAGAGTATTTGAACGAAAAATTTCCTTTTTCCACCACAATAGACGCAATTTCTTGTTAATAAATAAGGTTTAAAGTGACTTATCGAATTCCCTACTGTTTTTATGCCCATTACCGAAGCATGAGAGATATATTCAGTTTCTGAAAACGTTTGCAACGCCCAGAAGGAAACATCAGAGACCCCACAAAGTATATATATTCTTGACCAGCATCAAATACTAAGTCAATTTAAGCATGTCCGTCTGTAGGTCTGTTGTAAAAATTCTTCTGGCCGCAAAAGTGAAGCTACCGACTTCAAATTTGGCAAAAACATTGAAAGTTCTTACGCACAGGTTGGTGTTGAAAATGGGCCAAATCGGCTGAAGGACACGCCAGCAGCACCACTTAACCGCGAATACCTCTGTTTTTGAAGGGAAATAAAAAATTGGTTTTTTGCTCATTACTCATAAACTATAGCAAATAAGCGTACAAAAATTTGAACGCATCTACGGCAAAAACTTTTATTTTGAAAATACAAGAAATCAACTGCGCCCACTCCATATTATAGAGCATGAGAATTGTCTTCTTTTAGTTCTTCTGTCTTTTTTTTTTGGTTATACGGTGATGAGTATAAATGATTCGGTTCGAACCGAATTTAAATATCTTACTTGCTTTTTGTATTCAGTAGAAAACATCGTTTTAAAGATAATGTGAAAAATTTGTTGGAATTATGCTTGGTGCCGTTTCGGAAAAACCTGATTCGCGAAAACGCGTTTAAAGCATCAAGTAGATGGCATATACAGTCATATAACTACATTTAAAATTTTTCCACGCCCGCAATTACATTTTCATATCAAGAAATTATACATAAATCAATAAAAAGAAAAAATTGACTCCATCAAAATTTTACAATATGCATTCGCCCACTAATTGGCAACTGAAACTACGATTTCTTGATTTTGGAAAAATAAAATTCATCAGCTTTTCGGTGAACTAAGGATTGGTTTTTAAATAAGTATTTAAACTAATTTAAAGTACTGCTAGGGATAGAGCAGTTAGCAGATTAATTGTCTTAATGGGTTTCAAAATTTCTTTATCTATCTATATGTTCCTGTAAAGTCGTTTCTCGTTCTCCTCGTGATTTAAAAAAAAAATTATTTTAAAATTATTTTATTATAATTAGTTTAATTAAATATCTCTTTATCATCATTGCTTGTGTACGCGTTGCACATACATGTACATGTGTTTGCCTGTATCGTATGTTATGTTTATTTATAAAATGCATAAGCATTTCATTCATTAATCAAACGATAGACAATAAAGGCCACCACACAAAATAGCCTAAATTTTCATGAAAAGTTATTGATTGAATGCTAAACAGACACATGTGTGTCTGTGTGGTTTAAATGAACTCAATTAAAATTTGTTAAAACATTTTCGCACTTAATTTTCTTGAAATATTTATTTGCTTCCCAAGGAACGAGTTATAATCATTTTGTCGTATCGCTGGTAACATCTGAAACAAATGTTCCACACTTTGTTTTTTATTCAACATGATGGGGCTTATGTCAAAGTATGAAGGTGTCATAAATTATGTATTGTAACTAAACATGTGAAATAAATACTTAAGTTTGTATTATTTAATCGAATAATGGCGTGATGATGATATCTGGCCCGGGTTGGGCTGTCATTGAATGGGCTGAGCAAGAGCAAGCAAAGCATGTATTGCTCCTTGTTACTTGCCGTTGTGCTTGCCAAAGGAAAATGTATGAAATTTATACATGCATCATGTATATATGTAATAAAAAGCCAACTCCTCATAAGGATAATTGGCATGGAATTCTTAACCAATCTATCTGAATTGGTTTGGCTTTCTATCTGCTTTCTGAATTGGAAATAGTGCATTTGAAAGATGAAAAATTAGTTGCTCCATTCAAATCGAATAGAACTTCTCTTTTTCAGGTTTATTGATTTATTAACCATTTATATATATATGTGTTTTTTTTTTTAAATTATTCAATCAACTGACTAATTTTCTCCTCCTTTAGTAGATGAAATTTATTTAACACACAATCAGAATTTCGATTGATTTATTAGGCATACAATAAATGATTTAAATACGTATTTATATATATATGTGTGCTTGTGCATTTGTACCTCTGAAAATGTTAAGTGATTTTGTCAATCAGCATTTGGAAGAGCCATATAAATCTGCGATACAAGTGAAAATTGTAAAAAGCTTTACTTTAATCAACACAGTGCATAGCAAGCTGATAAATCAAATGCTTGATAAATCAAAGAGTAAAATTTAATGAAGCGCAAAAACATGAGATTGGTATTGTGTATGTGTGTGTATGTGTGTATGTGTGTGTGTGTATGCATTTATATGTGCATGCATTTATATGTGCATAGATGGGTAGGCATTTGTGTGAATGTGAATTTTAATGAGAATATGTGTGTGCGTACACGATGTATGTGTGCATGTTTCCTTGCAATAGCCCGCCATTCGCTTTCAAAAATATACACAACCGAACTTGATCGCATTTTAAATGCTTCTTTGTTTTTTTGTTTTTTAAGTACTCATAAACGAAAATTCCTATTTAACATATTTTTTACGTGAAAATTTCTCTCCAATTCTACCAATTGTCTGGCGTTCAAGTTGCTTCTTCCTAATCTATTTAAAAGACAAAGCAAGGCACACTAGTCTATGGTTTATGTCTTTTTCTCAGCTAATATCTCACTTAAGAGTGTGTTAAATGTGTGTGCATATATATAGCGCAAGAGAGAGATAAAAAAAAAGGAAGAAACACACACATACATACATAATAAGTTTTAATGTGTTTATTATTGACAGAACCATTAAGCTGTCATTTGAAGGCATTAAAAATGAGAGTAGAAATATACTTCGAATTTCGAGGGGCAGGCAAAAATTCCATATAAATCGAAAATTATTTTGGGTATAAAAAAAAAAAAAAAACAATCTTACATAAACATTGCTTTTAGTATAAAGGAAACATTGATGACCCTTTTTTTTCTTCTTTTATTTCAAAATTAGAGACTTATGAAGAGATTTTCTAGTCATAAAAACATACTGAAATAAAACATATAAAAAGACTATAATGGACTATGGCCCACCATTAAATACCCTACACTCATCTATAAGTAGTGAGGCTTCAAAACAAGATGGTATATGTAAGAGAAATGGCCAAGAAATTGTCCGATCCGAAGGATTTTCAATGGTGTTCGTCCTTAGGACAAAACCTGTCAAATTTCATTGAAATATACCAACAACTGCGCAAGGTTGAAGACGAGAAAACAGAATAGCCAGACGGACAGACAAAGAAACTTGGATTGATGCAGGAAGGTATTCAGAAGGTGATTCTCAATCGACCATATAGCTAATATATCCTTGTACCACAAGTGATGTAGGATACAAGAGTGGCTTAGTCTTTTGAATCACAATATCCTTTCTATTCACAACTGTCTAAAATATCTTGACTTGCATATTGATCAGCGATTAACGGCAAACTCCCGGCAACTTGACTTAAAAGCGAGACGACTCGATTGTCTAATTCACCCAGAATGGGAACTTTATCCAAAAGAGAAGAGTGTCCTTCTAGCTATTTGCATCTACCGCCTATAGTTATCGAGAACATACATTCAAACTCTAATGGTAAAATGCTTCAAAAATATCAGTCAGTACATCTCTTCGTCTTATTGTTAATGACAGGTGTTTCATTAGCGAGAATACCATTCATGATGACTTGGATTTTTCCTTTATTAAAAACCGAAGGAAGCCGTTGAATTCAAGGGTGTGAAGTTATATTTAAATATAACTAGCAAAGACACAAACCAAAATTCCTTTACAGAGCTCTGTTAAGGCCTTAACAGAATTCTATAAAACGAAGTCTCGAAGGGATTTAAGTCAAAATTCAGTTAAAATAAAACTTTTCGAAAATTTTTTTACAAAATATAATAAACAAAACATGTAGTTATGTAAATTAATTAATATTTGAAAAGTCAGTATATTTACACTATGTCATAAATGAGGTTGATAAAGCGAAAGTTTGCTTAGCTACTGTGGGCAAACCATGCCCTGCGAAAAAATGAAACTAGCACAGCATGAATCCTCTATTAATAGCCTTTCTAACGATGTCCAGGTTATATTCAATTTTGCTCGGAGAATTTTTTTATGGGACTTTGAAAATTGCCATACTTAACATAATACAGGCTAACATATAAGCAAACTTTGAAAGGCCACTGTGGGCAAACCATATCCTGCGAAAAAATAAAACTAGTACAGCATGGATCCTCTGTCCCTCCGTGCAAGAACTTTCAATATTTCTACCAAATTTGAAATTGATGGCTTAATTTTTGCGGCAAGGAGAATGTTTACAACGGACACTATACAGACGGACGGACTGATGGATATGGCTTAATCAGTTGAAAATTTGAAAAAAATATAAGTAATTGCATCGTACATGATATAAGTACTTGCATCGTACATGATATAGGTACTTGCATCGTACATGATGTAAGTACTTGCATCGTACATAATATTATGTTAAGTACGGCAATTTTCAAAGTCCCATAAAAAAATTCTCCGAGCAAAATTGAATATAACCTGGACATCGCTGGAAAGGCTATTAATAGAGGATTCATGCTATGCTAGTTTCATTTTTTCGCAGGGCATGGTTTGCCCACAGTAGCTAAGCAAACTTTCGCTTTATCAACCTCATTTATGACATAGTGTAAAAATACTGACTTTTCAAATATTAATTAATTTACGTAACTACATGTTTTGTTTATTATATTTTGTAAAAAAATGTTCCAAAAGTTTTATTTTAACTGAATTTTGACTTAAATCCCTTCGAGACTTCGTTTTATAGAATTCTGTTAAGGCCTTAACAGAGCTCTGTAAAGAAATTTTGGTTTGTGTCTTTGCTAGTTATATTTAAATATAACTTCACATCCTTGTTGAATTCCTGCAAAATATCTTATCAGACTGATTGATCCCCTAAATCGCTTGGCCACATCTCTGCTGGATAAATCCAATGAAATAAGAAGATTGAGGACCCATCATAAACTGGAAATTATCTAATTTTATGCTTTAATTAATCGGGGAACAATATTGATCTTTCTCTTTTACTTTTGTCACCTAGCAATAACATTTACTTTCCTTATGCTTTCGGATAAATTATAATTATCTCGTGTTATTACATTTGAGAAATTCTCTTCTCTTTACCTTTCTTTTTGTATTGTGTTGTGTAATAAAATTTCCTATAGCATTATTTCCAACGCCATGATTCGCTTAATATTTCAGGTTTCGTTAAGTTTCTCTTGTCAGAAGATTTAGTTAATCTTTTAAGATGACAATAAGGGCAGCATCTATTGTACTTTTCCAGTGGTCTTACCTATTTGAACTTTATTTAGGGGGAATTCTTTTCTAACGGAATAAGGACAAAGGCAACGTATAGAGATTATGGGAGCAAATTTTACCCTTGATGAACTTTGAAAGCCTTTTTCAAACTGCCATAAAGCCTGCTATGCTTAATGAATTATACGAACAAGACGGCATAATGCATGCAAGCCCTAATGAAATGAAATTTAATTTTATTTTGTATACCTTTTAAATGTGATTATTTGTGAGCTATTAATTTTAATGTCACTTTCAATTGTTTTAATTAATCATGAATGGAGTTTTTGCGATTAATCGCAAAATATGTTTTTAATTTATTTATAATAATTACCTTACAAGATGAAACAAAAAAAAAAAAAAACGCAATCTAATCCGTGGCTTAGAGAATTTATTCAAACATAGCATATCTTTGGGATTGATTCTATTCTATTAAAACGTTCTATTAAATTTTATTTTAAAATACATTAATAATATTTTTAAAAAATTAAAAAAACGAATAATTTCAATTTTCTTTATAAATTAATTTAAAATTTAATTAACGACATTCAAAGAGTTCGAGGAAGGAGGATTTCCCTCATTACACTTTGATAGATATCTTTACCGTCCGAGCATCGTTTTAAATCAATTAAAAGTGCATAAAAATAATTCATTAGATTATCTCGTGTGAAAGTTTATAAAACTTTTTACAACCCTCATCATCATCACTATTCCATACTAATAATGTAATAAAACTATTAAAAAAAAAAAAATAAAAAAAAAATAAATAATAACAATAATAAATAAAAGTAATAATAATAAAAACCGGGCACGAAATACGAAAAAACATTCACATAAGCATAAGCGCAAATACATAACAGAGAGAAGAGTATATGGCTGCTAAGTTAATTAAATGACGCCGCAGACCAAGCATACGTAATCATTTTTTATTAGCCTGAGAGTCATCACACTCTGCACGTGGTAACACGTGCTTAATTCTAGCAACGACAATATAAAAACTAAAAAAAAAAAAAGGAAAATTTTTTTTTGTTTTTAAATTAATACATTTACAAAAGCTCTTGAAAAAAACTATAACAATTTAATTGATTTATATTTAAAAATCTCTATAATACCATATAAAAGGTTAGTTAAAATATGAATTTTACAATATTTTAAAGCGTATAGTTTGCAAAAAGAGAATGCAGGGAATTTTTATATTTAAATAAAATTTACATGACATGGAGTGATCGGAATTGTGTATCGAGAACAATCAAAATAAAAAACTTGCCATAGCCTATCAATGGCAGGCGACATTGTTTTATATGTTGACATTGTTGACATAAAAACAGGAAGTAATTACATACACAACATATAAAACAAATAAATCATGAAAATGCCAATAACAACAACTACAAGAACGGGAAAAAAACAATATCAAAGACTATAACTAATGATTTGATAACATCCACTGTAGTATGATAGCTGCAAAGTAATATTAAAACTTAAAAAAAAAAAACAAATACTTCCAATATGTTGAGTGTTTAATGAAAAATTTAAAAAAAAAAAAATTTTTTTTTAAAAATTTAAAAGAAAAGAAAAAAATAGGAGAGGAACAGCAGAGGGAAGTAATTATTTTCACCTTAGTCGAAATCAAAAATCGACTGAATATCTTAAGATTATAAAGTGTATTATTAATTGCGAGTATTTCATACGATCTATCGATCGATCATAACCTTTCCTGCGCTGAAATGTTTCACATGATCCCCGGGGAATATCTAAACAAACTTCTAGTTTAATATCTCATTTACCCTAAACTAATTACATTAAATGGCCGTTGCAAGTATTTCGTTGTGAAGGGTTCGATTAGTATCCTCTATCTGCGAGTTAGCCTTTATTCATGTCGGGCGGGATGTAATGGCCATTTCAATGCATTTCACAAATACCCTTTTGATCTGTGTGTGATCAAGTTTAAATTTTCTGCTTCTTCAATTTCTGGCACCGTGAAGTTTTCAACAATAACGCACGATAAACAAACGTTGAGAGCGGTCCCGGCTCGAATTCCTATTACGAACATATATATTTGTCAACGTCTGTGCTACAAGCATTTTATAAATGCAAAGATAAATTTTGTATATATCTCAGTCCTTTAGCGGTTGGCATAAAAAATACAAAAACAAATCTCTTAGATACCCTATCGCAGGAAGTGAGATAAATAGAACTTCATGCTATGCGTTATTTTGAAAAAGCCATATAAGCAAAATTTGTTTTTTCTAACATTATATGGCATAAAAATTGGAGGCACTACACGACTATACAACATTTGGCTGATATGACACCACATTTTTAAATCCTCTCATAAATAGAAAGTTTTACAAACATATCGAAATCAAGTCTAACATTTAGTATTTCATAATAATAATTGCAGAAGATTCAGGAAAGTGCTAAAGTTGGACTAGACTGGTGTGAAAATAAAAGAACTCGAACTGACAAAGTAATTTGCACTTTACATTGACACGTAGAACACTACCGTCCTATTCGGAGCAAACTATCTCTCAAATATTGCATTATGTCTTAGTGGTTCCATCAACATGAAAAATCGTTATTGGAGCGAGAAGAACCCAAAAATGTCATGGTATGTGGTAGTGTAGTGCCACACAGCGGATGCTACGGTTGATTTGCTGAGGAAACGTCTCAAGACGCGAATTTGTGAATTGGCCGCCGCGGTCTTACGGTTTAACATCAAATGTATCTTTTTCTTTGTGGCTAGATCCAGTCCAAATCTATGCTAACAAGCCGCCACCTTTGGATGACCGTTGGAAACAAGGCGTTATGTGGGAAATGTTTGTAAAACTTATCCAATTCGAACTGTTTTCAATAGTGTTCGTTCTTGGACGAAAACAAATTCGTGTACCAATGTCATCGAAATATCTCAAAAATTCTGATCTATGGGTTGAATACAAGAAAACAGGGCGGGCAGACAAGCTGTGAATCGATTGGTATAAGAAAAGATTGGTCTATCTCAACTTTTCTTGGATGTTGTACACATCCGCACATACTTAATACACCCTAGTACCATAAGTAGTGTAGTGAGTAGTAGTGAGATAGTGTGTAGTGAGATAAAAATCCTCTCCTTGCGCACTTTCAAAAAAGTACGGCCAAAAAGCTTTAATTTTTTCCATAATTAATGAGAAATATAGGTGAGGAGATTGCCACAGATGCTTAGTGAACCAAACAAGGACTTGGTTCATTTTTTTTTGAGACCTTATCAAAAATAAGCCTACGGCAAAGACTTCATATGTTCGGTTTTTAGTGATGAGAATAAGTAATGAATGGAAACTTGATAAAGAACTTGATCGTTCTAAATGCGGACTAGGCTCGCCCACCTTTTTGGGCCATCTTCCACATAAGCTTTCCGCTAAATTCCGCCAAAATTCACAAGTTTTATTTAGTTGTTGACATAATGGCCCGAATAAATCAATGGATACCTCCGTGATTCATCAAAACAAACTTTACGATTCCCATATATTTATTGCTGGTAGAGGATGTGAAATATTCATATATATATAAATATATATATATAGTACCTTTATTTGCTGAAACAATATATATATATATGCATATGCAAGCATAACATATTCAAGCAGCATGCCATCGCCCACACATTAGAAAAATAGCATAAAATGCTTGAATGAGTGTCTATAGGTTGTAAACATAAAAATCGTAAAATGAAACACAGCATAAAGCAATTCAAACAAAGAAAATATAACAACAAAAAAATTATATTAAATTTTGCATTTTCTGTTAGTGATAAAAAAACAAAAATAAACAAACAAACAATCGAGAAACGTATATTCAGTTCAGGACGAAACGTGAATACCCAACGCCTAACTAAATTTCTATATAGGTACTAAAATTCACGTAAACGCGATTACAGAATACATACATAACTTAAGTATAAGATACATTAGCATGAACGTATGGAAGAAGAGTTTTAACAATAACAACAACAATAACGGTACGAATGAGCCTTAAGATATCAATTTTCTATCTTTACTTTTGCAACGATAAGAACATGACGCAAAGCTAAGCACACAACACACACAAGCAACCTTTTAAATACGCCTAAATGGATTCTGTTTTATATAGAAATGCATACAACGTGTGTGTGTGTGTGTGTGTGTGTGTGTGTGTGTATGCTTGTGTATGCTTCAACGTGTGTTTCTACAAGTGCAACTGAAAAACTAGTGCACTTCTCTATACCATGTATTATATATATATATATATATATATATGTATATATATGTATAGTGGTTAGATTACAACAAACATTAAAACTTAAGTTTGAGGAATTTTTTAAAGAAAACAATCATCATACGGACAGGAGTGTTTAAAATTTATAGGGATCGAAATCTCTTATTTGCGTAATTGTGAATCTTTCAAAGTCTAAGTCTTTTACTTTAATTAACTAATTCAAGCACTTCTTTGCTTTATTTGTTTGTTTTTTTTTTTTTTTTTTTTTTTTTTTTTTTTTTTTTTTTTTTTTTTTTTTTTTTTTTTTTTTT
>KK499766.1:577741-957849 GCA_000688715.1 Glossina pallidipes
GCGTCTTCGGATGCCTTCGGGTGGGCGCAAACGCCAAAAAAGGCGTGATTCATACCTTCGGATAGGACGAACCATGCCTTTTTTCATCGCCAGAACCCAAAAAAGGCGTGTCTCATCCCACAACAAAAGCATGAGTCATCAAACAAAAATTTTATCCCAATGTAGCGCATCCCAAAAGTTACTATTACCAACAAAATCTATATCTTCCGTCTCTTTCTCACAAAAATTGCATAGTGGCGCTGAACGTACATATAATACCTACTCCCGTAGAACTAGCAATAAGTGTTGGTCTACGGCAGTAGCCGTAGAAATATATATTTGTGATGACGCAAGTAGCAGCTCGTAACAGTACTAGTTAATCGAACTATAGAGTAAACTATTAGAAACGGTGACAATAGTGATAGCTAGTAGCAGCATTATTGGCGGTAATATTTGCAATAGCAGTTACAGTAACAGAGTAATGGGAATTAAATATATTTGTAGATTATTGGATATATTTAGGGTAAAGTAACATAAGGAAACTCTTTGGAATGGATTTATCAAAATGGCTACGAACGAAAGGAAGTTACTATTTCGAGAGAAAGAACTGATTTGCAATGCTATTAAGTAAAATACAAGTGATAACTAGCAGTAGTGTCGATAACAAGTTCAAAAATTATTGATTAAATAAGTTTCCCATATAAAAGAATTCCTATTGTAATCAAAATTTGCACAAGTTTTAGTCATTGAATCACAATCGAACGAACATCAATTCATCATATATGAGTTCTGTTACGTAAAGTATATACAGTTGCGAAGTATGAAGAACCGGAGAGGTCATAAAAGTTAAAACCTGCCTCAATACCATATTCAGAGTCGACATTCCTTAATTATTAATATGTGAGCATTCTGCAGCTATTGCGAGTAGTGCTGACAGCTGCTTCAATGCAGGAGTTCGCACGGAAGTAAAGCGAACAAAAAAAGAAAGGCAAGTATTCTCCGGTGTATTTCACATTTCTGAGGCACTTATAAACTCCCATTTGTTAATTTCTACCCTCATTTGGCAGAAATATAGCCCAGGACTTACATAAACCAATTAGTACATCAAGCTAATAAATATATATTCTCAACAATTTTGGTAATTCGGTTTGTTGGTTTTTTAACTCGATCGATATGCGAGGAGATTGAAATATTGGAAGTCAATTGGAATATTAAAACCCAATTGGAGTATAAAAATCCAATTGGGAAAATAAAGCCAGGAAGCCAAATCCAATTGGGAAGCCAAAAATCCGACGAATGGTCTAAATCCAATTGGGATAACAGAGTCCAATTGGAAAATTAAAACCTATTTGGGTGAATGAAACCCCAATTAGGTCCCGACGACCCAATTGGATTTTAATATTCCAATTGGGCACTGGTATTCAAGTGGGTTTCTTGCTCCAATTGGGTTTCAATATTTTCCCAATTGGGTTTTGCTCTTATTCGAATTGGGTTATGGCAGTATTCCAATTGCATAACAATATTATATTTGGATGACCTTCATCCATCTTCCTCGCAATTTATCACTTCCTTCCTTGTAAGATGTGGTTGGTTGGGACTGGAAGAAATTTTCGACAGCGCGGCTCACTTGCTCTTCAGAATTGAAGGTTTTTCCATTCAAAATGTTTTGTACGGCACAGACAAAGTGGCAGCCTGTGTGGGCAAGGTTCGAGGAGTAAGTTGGGCGCAGTAAAACAAATCATCCAAGCTCAAGAATTTTACCCGTCCGAGTAGACTTGACATGTGATCTTCTTTATCCTGTTCATTGAGACAGTGAGGTAACCATACTCCGTTTATTGATTGGCGTGAATTTTGTTCCAATATGGCCTTTAAAAGCTTGTCGTTAAAGTTGCAAGGAGGTCCCGCTTTTTAAGATCGTATCTCCAGAACGGAATTTCACTCTGCTCGATCAATTATCAGTCCTTCACGCTGCATATACTTTCAACTGTCGCCTTAGCATTATTGGTTTGTTTAAATTCGCAAAGCATTACAGGTTGAATATGCACTTTTTGAGGTTGAGAAAAAAGACTTTAATATTTTATTTTTAATATTTTTTAATAATTTATGATGACAATTAATCCATAATAGTATTTGGACAAATTTGCGATCATGTAGCTGTAGTTTTTTGGACTACAACAGAGTCAACAGAGTCTTCATGAGAAGTAAGCTTGCATTATACTGCAAAGAGATCTCGTATTTAATGCCTTACGACGACCATAGATCTTTGGCAAGAAGAATATGTAATATTTGAGAAATGTTAGTTCACGTTTGTTGCCCGCTATCATATAAGACCTCTTATGCCTTTACCTGAAAAATGGGTAGAAATTTTATTATTTGTGGAAACCATTGTGATGGGTGAAGTAGTGTAGGACAGTTAATATTCTGTCTCGCCAAACTATAATGTTTTTCCTATTTCTCTATTGACACGATCACATTGTTTGTTCAATTGTTTAATGTTATTACAAAAGCAAAAGAAGAAAAAATCATTCATTTGCAGGCTTTGCGTATATTCATTCCATGACCCAAGACAACGTTAAAATCGTTTTTTTTATTCAGTTATCGAATTTTTCTTTTTTAAAAGAGTTTTCCTTCAAAATTACAAAACCAGCATAATATTTATTTCTTCTTCTCTTTCTCTTGTTCGCTCCTTAATCATGTGCGTTTCTCATGTAAAAGATTTTCGCTCATATAAAAGAAGACATTAATGTCTTCTGTCATGCGAGCACAAATCATCATAAAACAGCTTAACATCATTAGCAACAAATAAAATAAATATTTAAAATAAAGAAACTCAAGTTATGAATAAAAAATAATTCTAGCAATAATATAACCGGTCCTTACGGCTTAATCGCATCATTTCGATATTTCTTTTTAATTTTCTGTAGTAATGTTGAAATTTTATTCATGCATAAAATTAACAATTTGACACCGGGCGACAGATATTTCCACGAACCGGTCGTAGATATCATTTCATAACACTTTCTAATTCACATTTCTTGCTTTTTTTTTTATTCAATTCAATTATAATAAATACTCTCTGTGGTATAATGTGTTAATAAAGTTGTATAATTTTTTTCTTTTTTATTATTTTGCATGTGCGTGTAAGTAGTTGCGACAGCTATTAGTTTCCTTAAATAACTTAAAATGCATTTGATATGTGCTTTTCAGATCAAGTTTTTTTTATCAGCATTTAAGCCATCAAGTTTTTTTTTTTTCACTGCAAAGCATTAAATAAGTAGACAAGTAAAAAAAAAGAAAGGAAAGAAAAAAACATCTGTTCAGATTTGGGTAAGATTTCTTAATTATTTTAACGCAAAGAGTCACTTTTCTATTGGATGAAGTTTGCCATTGGCTTTCATCGGTAAAGTAAAAAAGGAGCTCGATCTTAGGTCCAATAAACGAAATATATTTTTTATTTAATTTAATTTAATTTTCGTTAAGTTTAAGTGATCTTCAATGTTCCTATATTCGATGCAAATAGCAAAGTCGACTTGAAAGTGTCTTTCAAGTTCTGTCTATCCGCACCTATGGCTTTTCAAATACCAATTGCGAGCTGAGAAAATTGTATGGACTGAGTCCTTCCGCTTTTTTTTTTTTTTTGGTTCACTAAACAAGGGCCCTACAGTCGTGTGTGTTGGATAGTTCGAAAAATAAAGATGTATATATAAAACTGATTCTATATATATATTGTTGAATGAATTTCAAAGCTCAAGCTAATGTAATACGATTAAAAAACCGTAGCTAAGATTTCTCGAAGAGCAGAGTGATATGTACACTTGAGTTGTTCAACATTTAAAGTTCTTCTCTAATCGAATCTAACAATTTCTGCTACTTATTCATCTTTGCCTCATAGTAAATTGCTTAAGGTAACTTTTCTTGTCATATTTTATGTTAAACTTGAAGACATATACGAATACATACATATTGTTGTTGGATATATAAGAAAGGAGAAATCAGTTAATTTTTTCGTTACAAAATTTACAAAACATGTACATGCATGCGTAAATAATACATTTTACATACACGTATGCAATTTGACCTTTCATTTATATGTAGGTAACTATGCGAAAGCGCTGTCAACTTGTATTTTCCGTAAATATTTGTTCGCAAGTTGCAATAAATGGAGGTTTAAAGTTTCTGCAGCCAGTCACAACCTATCAATTTATAATTGAGTGTAGACTACCAGTACGACCTGATAACACTTGCTTAGCGTTCGTTTTTTTTTTTTTTTTTTTTTTTTTTTTTAATGATGACAATAAAGAGGAATTCTCTTTTATGTCTCTCCATCTACATTCATCAGATGTGCCTATTTTTGCTTCTCAATGAGAATGTAAATCAAACATAAATCATTCCTTGCTTTATCAACTCTAATAATGTCTTCACAATGTAATTACGAATTATCTGAGATTGTTAGAAGTTTTTATTTTATTTATTTATTTATTTATTTATTTTTTCTGGTTTTTTTTTTTCTGTCGTGAAAGCAAATGATTTGCTGAGGCGCATATGTTGATAACATTGTTTGATATACGCTTACAATTTGGGCTATTTCTTCTTGTTATTTTTTTCTTATTTTTTATTTATTTATTTTTTCTCGTGTTACCGTCATAAAAAATCAATTTTCACATATTCATGTCATGTTATTGTTATACAAAGCTATTACAGCAACAATAAAACAAGCGGTAACAACAGCGACGACAACAAGAACAACTAAATCAATGTGAGCAGACATAACATTGTATGCTGTAGCGCTGTAATATAAATATATATAAATATATATTCTATAAAACAAGTTCATTTAAATTGACACAAGCGCATAAACTGATATATTAAACATATATATATGGACATTTTGCTATATAGTACATATACTACCATCTCTCCACGTAACCACGCTGGCACACATGCACACACTTTTAAATATATATATATATATATATATATATATATATATATAAATTTATACACAATATATTGCAGATAAATCACTGGTTAAATACGCAGAGCGAGTATCTGTGGAAGCTTCGTCCTTCCTCCTCCTTTACGCCCTTCTCTACTATTTATAACCTATTAGCTATACTATTTAGCTATCATTTGCCAGTGTTATCATTCCCTTTGTTGTATAACAACTATTCGCATATACATATATATACGTGGAAAATAAAAGAATCACTACATATATATATATATATATGTATTTTTTTTTGGAAAAAAACTGTTTGCTTTTCAGAGGAAAACAAACCCATAAACAGCCATGTCAAATCAGCCACATACATGTGTATGAAAATACAATCATATGCACATACATACACATATGCTGATAAATGTAGGCATGTGGATATCTATTTATGAGACATTTTTGTGGGTGTTGAATAGTCAGAGAAACTTAATAGTAAATATAAAAATTGCCTACACTTGTCAAGCAGATAGACAACCTATTTACATATATATATATATATATATATTTGTATATAAAAACGATGTATATATTTGCGCGTATGTGTTTACATATACATATATATATGTGCTTGAATATTATGGCTAAGAGTAAGCTTCCTGGCACCCTGACGTTATTTGAAACGCAATAAAAATAAAAGAAGAAAAAAAAAAAATAATATTCATACACATATAAGTGCACACGTATATAACATATATAATTTCATTCGTTAGACGTTTTCATATCCATTACAGTGAAGCCTGCAATGAATGGATAGAATAAAATCACATCCAATTCTATCTTCGATTATTTAAGAGTAAATGTTGGATGAAAGCATGATTTTACTTAAGTGAAAAAAGTTTCAAAGCAAAGTCTCATTCGCTCCCCATTAGGTTTCATTGCTTTAAGTATGAAATATAAGCAAAAAAAATATATTTTGCAATATCTTATATTCACACTCGATTATCGATGCTTGCCTCGATTGCTTGATGTTAATTCTCCTAAGGTCGTTTAGATGATTCGCTTATCATTAATTGCGAGTTCGTTGAAAAATCGCAATATTTTATTCATTGGAAAGTCTAACTTGAATGCGGTCGCATTAAAATGCATTTCACTTTACTAACTAAAATGTATGCAAACAACATATATGTTTTATGTTTATTTTTATAGTTCTATTGAGGAATTCTCGTATTTTTATTCAACTTTTTTTTTTTTTTTACTTTACTTTTTCAAGTCTGTCTACATAGTTTCATGGATCTTGTTATATTTATGTTCGCACACATATATGCAAATTTTTGATTTGTTTACGTGTATAAATTTTCCTTTATAACATTATTGACACAAATTTATGACATTATTACACATTTTAGTGATAACCTAAGATAAAAAATTTATATGTAATTTATGACAAAATCTATTAAAATAAATTTTATCCGAAAAATCAATAAAAAGATGATATACGAAATGAAAATTTATTTTCCTCTTGTTTCTTCATGAATGAATGAATACATTGTACGTTTTTTTATAAAAATTACTTTTCAATAAATTCAAGTGCTTAACCAATATTTAAATAGTTTGCGAAGAAAGCATTTTTTTCGATTTTTTGTAATCAACATCGAAATTGGGGGAGGGTTGTAAAAGGCGCCCGCTCGAAATAGTTACCATATTCGGAAGTAATGCAATATAGGAATGTCCATCTATCCATGTGATTATCTGGAAAGTCTCATGATCGCAAAAGTTGATAAACCAAGATGTGTAATATTTAATTGATGGGATGTGAGCTTGATTTTCTTGATATTTTGATCAGCAGTTGTTGGTGACGCAAACAAACTTCTCTACTATCTTTGCCAACTTTCTCCCACTTATCTCGATTATGTCATTGCTTTATCTCCGTAATACTTAACTCTTAATATCTCCTTCAAAACATCTGCACATGCCTTCGTCCCTTTAAACAGAATTTGATGCAAATTTACTCATTTTGAAAATGTACCGCGAATTTTTCAAATAGAAATCTTTCTTGTTGGTTAAACAGATTGGTGTTGCCGCGTAAAACAAACAAAGCAAAATTATATTCTGCTGTGACCGAATTTTTTTATACCCATTAGGTGCATCTAAAAAAAAATCCCCAAAAGAAGCCAAAAAAAAACTTTATAATGAAGGGTGTGGCCAATTTATTTGTTTTTTTTGTTATTTTTATTTTTGTTATTGGATCAACAATAAATCGATCGCTACATCTGGTATAATTTATTAATAATGAGAAATTAAGCCAATGTTTTTTTTGTGTTCGAGAATAGTGGTGTTGTCAGTCTATGTTGCACTGTACAATGTAGTTGTTGATCTTGAATTTGGCCGATTTTCCACAAAAACTTTTAATATTTTTGCAACTTTGCAATTTTTTGTACCATAGATATCACATGGAAAGATAGATGGACAGGCAGACATTCCTACATCTATTCAGAATTTGAGACCTATTACAAGAATATAAGCTTTAAATGGTCTATCTCTGAAGCTTCTTCCTGGATGTGGCGAACTTTTTGACAGAATAGTTATATTGCCCAGCTTTGGTGATAAGCAAAAAACACGAGCTTTGTTGTAATGAAGAAGGTGAACATTTTTAGTAGAATTAAATTTTTTAAAATTTCGTTCATCGCTTAATTTGCATGTCATTTTCTTGTTTCTAAACGGTCCTGTTTACTGTAACAGGAATTTTTTTATTTTCATCGCTTCTATACGAATATTTTATGAAAACACGTTCATATAATTGAAGATAAGTGTTTTGAAATATTAAAGGATAAAAATGTCGTTTTGCATCTTATTGCAAAACTTACTGATGATAACATTGAAAGAGACGCTTATATTGTCGCAATCTCCATATTGCCGCGAAGTAGTTTCAATTTTATTTTTACTTATTGTGGATTTTGGATCATTTTTTAAAGCCTTGAACGTGTGTGCTTGGAAATGAATGTTAAAGACCCTAAAAATTATATTTAACCAGTAAAAAGACTAAAGTGGGCCACGACCCTACGCCACGCTAAAGATATTCACATAACTCCTTTTTAAAATAAGGGGCACAACGTGCATTGACATGACTTACCTTTCATGGGCGTCCCTATATAAAGTGACGAACAAGAAATAGATCTACATGGTTCACATCACCAATTCTGTTCAAATTCATTTGTACAACAAGGTTCTATTCTTTCTCCTTCCCTCTTACTGGTATTCATTAACTAACTACCTTCGGTACTTAAAGGAAAACACTATTTAGACGTTTGCAGACGAGAGCATCTTGTGCCACTCGTTTCCTTCAGTAAGTGTTCAGGCAGCAACGAAATGCAGAACAAACGCTGCGTGACGCATAACACACTAAATCGGAATCTCGTAAAAATATGTGAATAGAGTTAGGTTAATAGGGTAAACTTTAACGCCTTCAAAACTCAAATCTATCTCCTAAGGCACGGTAGTGAATCCTTTCTTTTGGTGGGCTTAATGTAGAAGTATCGGCAACCTTTGATATTTTGGGCATGAGAATACAAAACGATGCTCGTTGAACGGAACATGTGTTGGAAGTGTCAAAAGATGCAGCCAACGGCTTGGATTTTTGAAAGGGGTGCAACAAATAAGTCTCTGCAGCCGATATCCGTAGCATTTACGTCACCTACATCTGGCCAAAATAAGAGTGTAACTTGCGTGTGTGCTTGGGTGACGAGAGCGTGTCCAAAATTCTGGGCTATATTGTGCTTATATGCAGATACATCCAGGGCAAGCGTTTTATAGAGATAAAAAAAATTGATCCACCAATTAAACGCTTTAAGGGGATTACACGACTTTCTCCCACCCACTCGTCTTGGAATTATATGCATACTACCACGAGTCGCCCTTCTTTAACCGGACTGTCCGCCTCTGGAGCAATCTACTTGCAGTGATCTTTGTCAACGCGCTTTATGTCTTCGTTTTCGAGACACGCTCACAAACACTACTGTCGCTAGTATTGTTCGGATTGCTAGACCGTGAAGGTGGCTGCAACTAAACCCTCTCTCTGTCCTTTGTCGTGTTTGTACACGTAAAGGCGATATCTCCTGAGTGATCTGTCGATTTATTCTTGAATAGCGTGAGAGTAAGTAAATGAAGTGATGTAACTAACTCTGCTTGACTGTCCGTTTACCTCTTATCTAATATTAGAACCAACCACTATAGTAAAGAATATTTAAATAAATTTGAAAAAAAATATAGAAACAAAAAAAAAACTCTTTAAAGCTCCAGTAATCAATGAAATTTCGAATCTTATGCAAATATTTATTGGAAAACCACTTAACACTTGTCGACAACTGGTCCAGTGCCATGTGAACAATTAAAGAATAAAGTCTGCGCTTTTTTATGTACGCTCTACAGTTGATGGGCATTTAAGATTTACCCCCAAGATGGGTATAACTTTCTTGCTTTCTGTACTTTTTTTCTTTTCTCTTTTTATATATAAAAACAAATTAACCGATAAGTCATATCCAGAGGCGATCGTAAGTGTAATATTTAAATTAACGCATAAACACTTA
This sequence comes from Glossina pallidipes, assembly GCA_000688715.1. NCBI lineage: Eukaryota > Metazoa > Arthropoda > Insecta > Diptera > Glossinidae > Glossina > Glossina pallidipes. The sequence goes on from KK499766.1 coordinate 587,240, forward strand.
GATAGATACACGTGCACAACACTTTTTGAACGGAAATTTTTTATTTTGCTTTTTCGTACATATAGCCTGTGTAAGCCAATAAACTTGCAAAGACAAGGTGCTCGAAACTATTAACAGTAAACTAATAAGTTGATCATTGGCAGAAATGCTTAGTGGTACTTGGTCTCCTGTTTGCTTGGTTGAATGCCTTGATTTATTAATGAAGATTTATTAAGCAGCCGTCACACAGAGAGAAAAACTTGTAAATACTTGTGCGAGTGTATGCGTGAATAAATTTCTCTTCAGAAAAAGCTAAAAAATAACAAAAAAAAAAAAAAACAGTTTTTTAGAGGCGCTTACATGTCACATTTTATGCATATGCAAATATTCAAGTATGACAACATGCCAAGCAAGCAGGCTGCCAGTCACACACATGCTGGTTACTTGACTAGCTGGCTAGCTGACAAGCTGACTGTCTCACTGCCTGCGTACCTCTAGTATATTTGATTTTAATGCTTCTATATTTTTGCATAAGATACGAAAAACAAAAAGAAAACACACACACACACGTACGCACATACACATACCAGAATATAAGCAAATGCTTGTATTAGTGCGTCCATCATCTAAGAATAAGGGTAAATGGAATTTTTTATTTCTTTTGTAACAGCTTGACGAGAACAAAACAAAACTATACGAAATTTAAAGATTCCTATGCCAACGATTATCCGTCCAGCTTTCCATAATGCCCTTTATTTATAATATAATACACATCTGCGTATGCGGTTAGTGGTCGTTAGCGTTACAAGTCCCACGTTTAAATCCAAGGCGAAAGTTTCCAACATTGTCTTGCAAAGTGCAACTTTTCGATGTTGTTGCGATCGGAAACTTTTATATCTTAATCTAAAGTTAAACGCAAATATTCTTAATTAGGTGTTGTAGATCAAATGGCTGAGATCAGTCGCGTCAGCAATTATAAGAAGAGGAAACATTTCCATACATTTCCATTATTTTAGCTATTGATCATGAGTCGAATCTATCATATCTTAGTTGAAGAATTCAAGTCGATCGACATAGATGAGTAAACATTTTGGATATGGATGATGGGTATTCGGGATTCGTCTTAAAGCGAACATTGCATTCTCCCTTCTTGCGCGTATTCACCATAGGCAGTGTATTAACTTTATAAAATCTTCATAATGCCTTGAAATTAATAAACAGAGGAGACTCCATAAATCATGTCTAAAGTATTCCTGATCAATGTGTGAATGGTTGATTTTACTTTAGCAATGTCGTCCACTTCTCTATCTATTCGAATGTGCTGCCTGCTTAGACGACATCATGTACAGCGACAAGCTTAAATTTAGATACATTTCTTGTACGACTGCTATTCACAAAGTTTTGATTGCAACTTTCAATTAACGCGAATATAAGGCAAAGGCGAATAGCGGCGATAACCGTAATCATCAGTTATGCGTAGCTATCCTAAGCACATAATAAGCATAAAATATTTGCAGATATTTTAGACGTATAATCATGAGCAAAAAAGAAAGCAAAAAAACGAATTTTAATAAAATCTTTCTTAAATTTGTAGATGCATCTGCTGAAAAAACAAAATAAAATTTCATGAAGTGTATCATGAAATTCGACTTAAGCTGAAAACTAATTTTGTTTTTTTTTTAACATTTAGTGATGCGATGTTGGCTGGTGCCTCTTAATAGCTTGCGGTTATGATTGTTGATTATGTTATTTGATGTTGTCGACAATAACAAAAACAACAACAAGCTCGATCATATATATATTATATATACGCATAGTATTGCTATGCTTTAGCTAAGAGTGGTGTTTGAATGTCAATCAATTTACGTATTATATATATATACATATACTGAGTACGACCATATATGCACTATATTAGCGACGTCACAGTTGGGGTCGTAGTGAATTTTGCAGGCAAATTATTGCTTTCTATTGCTTTCGCCTAGACTTAGAAACTAACTATACAGCTTGAAGTTAACGTTTTTTGCGTTAAAAGTCACAATAAGAACAACATAGATTGTTCATCTCGAGACAAATCTCAGGTATCCAATGCCATTTATGGGCGTGATGAGGACGTGATTAGTATAATTTTCATTCTAAACTGTGATCTACAAATGTACAAAGTTTCAAATAGATATTAGCATAGACCAAATCATGTAAAATTCATCTAATATGAAAGTAGTCCGCATGAAAACTCATCTCTTTTACTGTACCGTACAGCAAGTATATTATGTGCATGCGTAATAATGGCCGTAGCAATACAAAAGAAAAAAAAAAACCGCCATTAAATTCAAATAACGATATTGAATATAAATACCGCAAGTGAAAATGTTATGCTCGGACACGGACGACTATTAAATATCGCAAATATATCGCATGGCAATCTGAAAAGTGAATGGGTCCGAGTAAAGTCGAATATAGTTTCTTTGCTTCCCTTTTCTTTTCTTGGAATATTAAGCGGGCATTTGATAACCTTTTGTTATTATATTTTTATTTCATTTATTTATTTATTTGTTTTTTTAGAAAATATTTTCTTTCTGTCGTACGAGAAATAACACTTCGGCGTGTCGGTTTGAGAAGGGAACTTTACAATCATGTGATTTTACGACGATTAGTTGAGCGCTAACAATGCACGTTATTCCCAAGCCGGTGACCGACGCTGTTTAATTTCGGTGATTGAACAAGAACCGATGTATCTAACGTATTATATTATTTAAAAGGGGTTGGATTTTTTCTAAGAGACATGTTTTTCATCCCTCTTTTATACCCAACACCAAAGGATGGGAAGTGTACTCATTTTGGCAAAAGCGAATTTCCGAGACCCTATAAAATATACATATTCTTGATCAGCATGAAAGTCGACCTGGTGGATTAATTTTTTTTTTTAATAAAACCAGCAATATGGATATGAAATGAAAAGACTCGGAGAGTAGAGTATGACAAGATAAGCGAGTGAGTTCTAAATTAGTTATGGACATTAATTTTTGTTGACAATGTCTTTTAGTGAAGGGAAAGGTGAAAGATAAATTTTATCCCATTCGCTTTTTTATGCTACAAATAAAAATATGGAGCGCCAAAGATTGTGTGGTAATAATGGTGGGTATGCGAGATTCGGCCCCAGTCGAATAAAACTTTCTAACTTGTCAATATTTAAAGTTACGAAGCATACCCGCAGTAAGGCATATATGTTACTCTTCTTCGTCATTAACGATTTATCTATGATCGCTTAATTCCGTCATCGGACTGGAAGTTTTAAAGCCATCGAAATTGAAGTAAAAGAATTGTACAAATAGGGTCATTCACTTAACGATCACAATCGATAGATAGAAAACATTAGTTATAAGTTGAAGAAGTCTCGTGTGAGCGTCGATGTGTGTTTTGGTATTAATGTTATCTAAAACTTTCCTTTCCCTTTCCCCTTCACCCATCGCTATATCCCGTAATTGACAAAAAATTAATTTTTTTTCTTTCTAATTCACTTGAGATAACAAGAGGACTCGCGTAAAGTTGGAGATGACTTTTTCCAATAACTTGCTTTTACGGCTAAAGAGGATAAACTACTAACCCCTTATGACGTTCCGCGAATAAACAGATTTGTTTGATTTCTATTCTTTTACAGAAAACGAAATCATATTGACGACAACTCTTTAAAATAGAAATGTTTTTCATGAAAAAAGAGGCAAAAAAAAAATGTACATTTTTCTCTCCCACCCCCAAAGTTGATTTACTATGAACTCTGCCCCACTCTTTGAGGCGTATTTATAAATATTGTCGATGTCTTTTATAGCCAAGTCCCACGATACCATAACAGCTGCTATTGCTGCTACTTGATAAAGGAAGTGGATCGTGGCGGGGGGGGAGGGTGGAAAAGGTGGAGGAGAGAACTAACAATAAATGAGAAAAAAAAACAGAATGAAGACAATTCTCAATAAACAATCATTTGCAATATCGCAAAGCAAATGAATTTTTTCTGTTTTTTCTGCAACGAAGGATACAATACGTACGTACATACGTACGTACCTGGCATATATAGCAGAATAAATGCTTACTTATAAACAAACAGAAATCACAAAACATAGAGAAAACGTATATACATTTGCATACACTGGAGCGTATATGCGCGTAAGTACGTATACATATACATAAATGTACAAAGAGTCGATTGGTAAAACCAAAAGAAACTTTAGTAAATCGTTAAATCATTGAAAACCTATCGATACAAATAAATCCTTTAATACAACAACAATAATAAGTAAAGGATTCGACTATTGCTAACATAAGCGCAAAGGTGGAATTGTGAAAGCACAACAAATACAACATACCAATAGCGAGTAAGCGACTTTCAAAGAGTAAACATAATGATTAACTTGTATAAGGTTATGATTTGTTTCACCTTTTCCCCACGCGTTCTTCTCTCGATCTTACTCGATGATTGCAGCGACGAATCATTAGGAGGAAATCAACATGGAGCATACAACAGATGTACATACAGATGTACGTACGTTGGATATTACATAAATGCATATTATTGCTTTGGCAATCATTGGTATTTGCATACATGTACAGTCAATTATATGTATCTGAGTGGGTATGTTACAAAGTAATCATTCCGGGAATAATGCCGTCAACTTTAAAAGCAAATATTAAAATTCTCAAATTCTCGTCATCATCACATAAATATTGTCGTCGTTGTCGTCGTTGTCGTTGGCGTCTATATCGTCATCATCATTATCATCATTATGAAATGATTGTAATATGATTGGATACGTTGCCCGCCCGCACAGACAGGCACTCGATACTTAAAGAGAAACGAAAAACGGAATACAATACAAATATATATATATATATATATTTTATGTATATATTATGTATATATATATATATATATATATATATATATATACAAAGTATTGCAACATTTAAATTATTTCATGGTCAGGGTTTTTAAGCAAACGCAATAACCACTTGTGTGTACTTGAGTTCTTCTAGTTTCAATCCGTTTTTGTATTCCACCATCAATAGAATCAAATAAAATGCAACTAGAAAAAAAAAAACATGTAACACGTCGCCACGTTCAACATCTATGATGCGATCCTTCAAGTAGCCATTTGCAATTATTGAATGGGCCTAAGAAAAATACATCTCTCTCTTTATCTACTTTGGCTAGACAAACAAGCACACACACACACACACACACACACACACACACACACGAAAACAGAAAGCCAGCGAGGAGGTGAAGGCTATTTCAGTTTTGTAGCAATTTAAATAACAATCGTTTCACTCTTGCCGTTTCACTGTTACTCTAAAACGAACGAAAAGAGAAAGACAACAAGATATGAAATATATTTTAGACACATATTCATTCCTAGTTTGCATACTCTTGGCTAGTGTTTTCGTTGTTAACTGGGTGAGCACTAACATATATAATGATACATAGGTGCACTTTAAGTGGCCTTAGGGCTACTTTTACCAGATTACGTTTGCTTGCAATTGCAGTTTCATCAAAATAATCTGCTTAGATATTTTTTCTACTTCTTTGTACATATAGATGTACATGTACATGCATAAATATACGAATTTCTAACAAGAGCTAACCAAGCCAGCCAAGAACAGAATCCGCATACATTTACAAAAATTTACTTTATATTCTCTATGAAGTTTTCGTTGCTTATAGCCAGCAATGGAGTAAAACGGTATGCTAATGTTGTTCTTACGTTTGTAATACTTAGAGCTAGTAAGTAAAAATTTAATGTCCTATCGATAGTATACATGATTGCCTGCCTACCACACTTCTTCGATGGGGAATTTCGAAAGGTTTCTCAATCATTCAATGTCCAGTTATAAATAGTTTAGGAGGATATTAATAGGACATTTGTTCTCGCTTATCTCGCCCGGCAAAACTCTTTTCGACCGATATCGTTCATATATGTATAGATTGGAAATACGATTATTATTATTATACATTAAAGAAGGGTAGCTAAGAGCCTCAGCCCACATAGCCCTTTGTATTTATTTTTTTACAATACGAGTGGCTGGCCAACGTTTTATGTTTGCCCAAGTGCTTTGATATAAAAAGGAGAAAAGAGAAAAGGAAGAAAAAAAATGACAACACTACTAACGTTCGCAAACCATAGAAACGTGTTTGTAGTTATTGCCATTTTTGCTGATTTTATAGGGTTTTTCTTTAAAAATTGCATAGTTTTTAATAAGGTGTGATCTTCAACACACACGCATAAACACACACGTTTCTTATAAATGCTTTTCCAATTTTAATATAAAAACGTTAGTCATAAACAATATTTAATAAATAAGCGATCCTCTGGAAAGAAATTAATCGTCTATATATAGGGCAAGCATAAGGAACATAAGAAAAAATCTGAATACATTTTTTCCTTTTGCTTGTTTTTTTTTTTTTTTTTTTTTTTTAACAAATATCATAAATAATATTTTTCTTTTTTTTTATTCGTTTTTCCTTTAGATTTTCTGTATTATTATTATCTTTCATATGCTTTCAAGTTTTCACTCAAGTTCGCTTGGATAATCTTTGCTATAGAGGAAACACTATTTTATTATCTGAAATCATAAACAAAGTTCAAACGTTTAATAACCTTTTACCTTAGAGTTTTGAGTACGTTTATGGAATTCTTTAGTTGTATTTTCATGACTCTTCTTCCAATGGCCGTCTAACCTTTCCGGCCACCCCTTTAACAATCATCGAGTATGTATACAAATACCTATAGCGCACAGAGCAAGCTTACTTGTTTTACTAGCTCCTTTATTTGATTGTTGGCAATAGCAACAACACAGACAAGAAATAAAAAGTAAATATAAACACAGCTCCTGGGTAAAGTATGATTGAAGAGCAGGCAACAAGATTGCAAAGCGAAAACATAAAAAGAAAAAACGAAAAGAAAAAAGAACAAAAGAAAAAAAAGATAATAACATGATTGATAAATTGTTAAATTGATGAATTGCATACTTAGGTACCGCCACGGGTATATATTTAGATGACGATAAACGATTATCAATCCGGCAGAAATGCAAAAAAAAAAAAAAAAATGTACATATGGTTAGATGAGTGGAGGAAGTCAAGAGAATACGATGAGGTGTACAAAGAAAGAAAGGGAGGGGAAAAAAAAAAAACGGAAAAAACGTAGTTAAACAGAAACACGTTCACATACTTAGGTAAATGCTACCTTGAGTAAATATGAAATCAAAATGTAAACAGAGTTTTGCAAGCATATTGCGAGAAACAAACAGAAAAGTAATCTATCGAAAAAGAATTGTTGCTTATGCGCTACATTACATTCCATTATGAAGAAAATTATCGTATGATGACAAAAATAATTGTTTAACTTGTCCCTCAGCAGTAACAGTGTTCAACTTGAATACAAAGCGAATGAATTAGATTTTCTAAGGTGTTAATAACTAAAGTAAACTAAAGTAACTCCGAATAAGTGAAGTCATAGGTAATAAATTTCATGGAAAAATGTAAAAAAATTTTAATTTTTAGTAAACTGTCATTTTCATATAATTAGATGTGAAAATTTTTTGTTAAGCTACAATTAACATTTTATCTTAATTTGTGTTTTGTCCTTTACAAGTCACGAACGCCTACACCTTATGCTGTGTACAGTCGCAGACATTACTGGGTAATGGCAGCAGCGAGAAGCATTTAAGTTTATTATATATGCTTATCCCTATCTTTCGAACGATAATGTCGTCTGTCCATTTGTCTGTCTGTCTATCTATCTAACTAACTAATTGACGAAATGTCTCACTGACTGATTGACTGACTGACTGACTGACTAGGAAGTCATTATTATTGTAATGCTAAGCTTATTTATATAATTAAAAATAAAACAAAAATTGTTTTGTTTGTTTTTCTTTTTCTTTACATTTACAAAAAAAATTATACAAAATTCCTAGAAATAGTCTAAGCAAAGCCAAAGTCTATACCATAAATATATATACGGATACATATATATATAGAATAAACTCCCAAACAACTACAATAACACCACATAAACCAACAAATTAACCCCTTGGCCTTCTCTGTTTCCCCCTCAGCGTATATCTGATCATCCAAGAATTTTGAAGTAATACTAACACATTGTTATGTTATGGCATAGCAAGAGTTGATCTTTACCTCCTCCCTATAACCGTTTCTTTACATGATGCTGCTGCCATTGGCTTGTTTACTTATTTGTATTTATTTTCCAGTCAATATAAACGTCGTGAATATAAACGGTAAACAGAAAGAAAGAAAAATCTCCGGGCAAAGGAAATGTTTCATCATTATGTGATGGCTTGTGCGTACCAGGTCTATACCGTGCACTTGCACATTTTGATAGTCATGGATAAAATGCGTATATACGCGTATATTATTGCATACCTTATCGTCATGCACACTCAGATCTACTCTTCACGAAAATGAGTTTATAAGTTAATGCTGTGGTGCAATTGTTGAGAGTTGTTGAATTAAAAAAAAAAAAAAAAAAAAAAAAAAAAAACCAAAAACAAAAACAAAGACAAAACAACTGAAACTGTGAAGAACGAACATCATTTCAAAGTTATAAAATTAAAAGAACAACAGCAGCAACAGCAACAGCAACAGCAACAATATAATCATTGTAATAATGTTGTTGGCTTTTGCTCTTTTTTCTTTTCTTTTAATGCTTTAATTCATATCAAGACCGAAGAATATATAAAAAATTATTTTAATGAGATCATAAAGCCCCTGTAATAAAAATCAGGAAAACTAAATAGAAAATCGAAATAAAAATTTGTAATTGATTATTTTCAAAAACTATACATTTACTGGATTTTTTTTTTTTTTTTTTTTTTTTTTTTTTTTATTTATTTTTTTTTTTGTGAAACAATCTGATAAACTAACTATTCTAAGTCTATTCGGAAAGTGTAACTTTGTTGTTATTTAAGTGTAAATTCTCTTTGATCGAAACCTTATGCCTCCCGAAAGTATCCCAACTTGAGTAAATTGATAATTAGAAGGTGTCAAGTTCGATCAGCAAGAATGTTTTGAAATGCAAAAGACATAAACATATCATGGATTTTATACGTGAAGAATTTTTTCTTATTCTTTTCTTTACTTTCGCCATTGCCTACGGACTCAACTTATTGAAAATTCATCTATACCTTAAGATACAACCATTATTTTAGTCATTCACGATAACTGCTAAGTTGTAATATGAATAAAAACAAGTGAGAAAATAATATTAGGTTGGAGCCGAATCTCGCATTCCCACCACCATCAGCCCATCACTTTTAGCGTGCCATGCTTTTATTTGTAACACAAAAAAGCGAATGGGATAAAATTTATCTTTCGTATTTCACTTCACTCAAAGGTATTGTTAAGAAAAATTAATCGTCATAACTAATTGAGGATTGACCCCCTTACCTTGTCGGATTCTACTCGCTGCGTCCTTTTATTTGATATCCATATTGATGCTTTTATTAAAAAAAAAATTAATCCACGAGATCCTGGTGTCCACTATATTTATTTTAGAGTTTTGAATTAGGCAGATGACATATCTTCATTTGAGGAATGCACAAAATAGTTTGTTGTTGATGTCTTGTTTACCTTATGATTAGTAAACATTTCAAAACGTGAAAAAAGTGAAGAAAAGAAAATTTAATTTCTTGCAAGTTTGTGTGGGCATGGGCGACTTGCCCACTTTTGCGCATAAGTAATAGGTGGAAAATCTCAGTGTTCTACCTTTTATGATTTCTAAGCGAAAGCTCATAAAAACGGAATTGCGTTCAGTTTACGCTCCACTTCGGGCTTGTGCTCCGACCGTTTTGGCCCATTTTCTATACCAACCTATGCGCAAAAATTTCCAATGTCTCTATCAAAGTTGAAGTCGATATCTTCATTCTTGCGACAAGGAGAGTGTCAGCAACACACACGGCAGAGACACACAGGCGGACAGACATGACATGAAGTTTCGTTTTGGGTATTGCAAACATTATGACAAAATGAGTATACCGCCCATCCGTCAGTGCTGGGGGTAAATACGTAATCTTAATATAAATCGTGATCTATATCACTCATCTAAAAAATTTCACAATTTTGCTATAATTCGGTTGGTTATGCAAAGCGTTTACTCATATGGCTTAGATACTCGAATACAATTTTAAAAAAAATTAATAAATTATCTTTTAATAATTTACGATCAAGGAAAGACTTGACGATCTCCCGTCTTCAATAACAATACCGTAATGGTGCAAAATGCACTTTCGAAACTAAAAGAGATTTTGTAGTCAAAATATCAGCATATTCTAGTGGCGCCAAGATGTTCTAAACGAGTAAATGAGTTGCAAGTGGGTGTGTTTCACTGGCATTATCAATCAGTATGTTGTAATTTTATATACCAAACAAAATGATGTCCAATCAAAAATTGAAAACTTGTTATTACGCTATTAGGTTGCAATCTTTTGGTATACGGAAACCTTATTTATTTTTATTTGGATACGAGTTTTATCAGCTTGGGCATTAAAATTCGATATTTAACTTGTAGGTATGGCGTGTGTTCTTTCCCCCTTTATTCATTTATTTTGTAAATTCATTATAAATTCATTTTGTGAAAATATTTGTAATGCCCTGAAGGAAGCCTCAGAGGTCCCAAAAACAAATATATATATATGTATCCTTGATCTTCAGCATGTCCATCTATCCGTCCATCTGTAATGTCTTTTGCAAACATTCTCCTGACCGCCAAAATGAAGTTATAAACTTCGAATTTGGCAACAATGTTGCAAATTCTTGCACGAAGGTTAATCTTGAAAATGAGCCCAATTGGTCGAAGGACACGACTTCCTTTTTTCATGTGAAATGAAAAATTGGTCTCTTGCTCATTACGCATAAACTGCCACAGATAAATCTACAAAAATTTGAATATGTATTTTCTGGTTGATGTTGTAGTACCTGTACAAACATGTCAAGTGATTTATTAAGCGCAGAAGCGCAAGCTTCAAAAACCCCATAAAGTAACCAAATTTTTGGCCAGTTACAGATTCGCTTAAGCACGTTGTACGTTTTTTTTATTGAACATTTTTTATTGTGATGAACATTCTCCCGTACAAATCGCCAAAAGGGTTTGAAAATGGCCTAAACAGGTCAAAGAACACACCTACAACGCCCACATGCCTATACAACCAAAACTACGACCACCTTTGTTTTCCGTGTCTTTTTCTCGTTATGCTAATAACCTACAACCGATACATGATACAAATTTCCTCAAAAATACAAAAAGGAAGCCACGCCCACCAAATATTATGCAAATGCATGTTTTTCTTTTCTTTCCTTTTTATTTCAATCCTATGCAGGATAATAGTAGTGATAGAAAGTGTAAAAGATTCGTTCGATTCATAAATGCTATCATTGAGCTGCACAATAAACTTAATTGCTTGTTGATATGAAATGCTTTGAAATCTCTTTTACGTAAACATTTTCTATTGCTATTATTTAATAAACTATAGTTAGCTTTTAACCAAACCGAAAATTTGATATTAATTTAGTTCATCTGAAGAGAAAAGAGAGAAGAAATTAATGCCTTAATGTTTACGTATGACTGCAGAGGAGTCTTTGTGCTCCCAAACCCAAGTTTACGTTACTTATGTTTGGTTGCTTAGTCGCACTTTGATTCATCAAAGTCTGAATGTCATTATCTTTTTGATTTCAATTAAAATCAAACGCCGCGACTATTTTCGTATTTTATATAAATGTTTTCTTAATTCGCTTTCGCGATTGAGGCAAGCTATTCGTTAACTAAAACACATGCAAATAACGGGTAAATCATTGAAAAAGACAACAATAATCATTGATTCAATCAAACAACAGAACGTAACATATTTGGTGAATATTTTAACTTCACTTTGAAAATTAATATTAAAGTTCCCTTTATAACAAATGCGGCGATACGGGTGAAGAAGGGCGCAAAATGGATGTCTACATGAATGGCGGCCGACCCTTAGCACAAATATTAACATTTTGTTTTTTCACCTTTTGAGCTTTGAAATTATTTTCCAGGCACGTACATTTGGCGGCATTTTACACAGTTTTGAAAAATGTTAAAACAATTTGCGTCGTATGTGGCTGCCGCTGCAGGTTTTTTGCAGAGCTTTCAAGCAGCCAACAAATAGCTCGCACGTCGGCAGACGGAGAGGTAAACAGGCGGGCAGCGCAACGCGTTTACACGATAGTCTCAGCGCTCAACCCTTACTTCTCGCCATCTCTAGGGTGCATATTTATTTGAAAAAAACAACAAAAAAAAATTCCTTTTTTTGCGGCACAAAAAGGATTTACACAATTGTACAACAAAACCCCAAACATGACGTATGCAAGTATACACACAACGCAAACACTACACTGCATATGCAAGTGTACATGTTTAGCTCACATGGCACATATGCTTTTAACTTTCGTTGTGTTTTCATATATATATATATATAAATGCGTGTATGTTTGTGTGTGCATTTCAGGTATTGTGTGTACATAACTGTTTGCTATGCTGTCACTTTGTTGTTTAAGGTGCGTAAGCAGTGTAGGTTACCTCTCATAACCTATTCAAGCCAGCCACCCAACTCTCTACATAACTGCACTAAATGCTTGACTAGAACATTGGGAAACATGTGCGTATATGTATGTTCTTATACAAGTGCCGCACTGGCGTATCCACCTACTCACTCAAAATTTACCGATTTGTGTAGCATATCAACAACTGTTGGTTACAACACATTCTTCCATTCATCGACGCAAACACACACGCACACACATACATAGCACAGACACAGACACAGGCACATGCATGCAGACACACTAATCAAAAAAAAAAACAATTTTGTGTTCCATCATCGTCAACAACAACACAAGAGCAGTATTGCCAACTAAAGCAGTTAAACAAACGCTTAAGCTCACGTTGATATTTCATGTTTTCTCAATGATTCTGTATGCCACTGACGTGGGCCACTGTAGTCAACGCTTCTCAAAGTTACGAAGTTTTCTTTTGTTTTCTTACGAAAATCCTGGCGCTGATGGTTAAATCGTATAGATTTTACTTTCCGTCTCTTACGTCTCTTTCAACTTAGGTCCACGTGTATGTGTATGTGATTGTATGCATGCATATATATTATATATGCGCAGCTAACGTTTTTGATGTTGTGTGAACCTTTCTGTTTCTTGTTGTTCAAAAACGTGACTTGCATTATAATGTTGCTAAAACCGCAAACAACAAACCCGCAAGAAAGTGATTTATCCTTACTGACTTTCTTTTTCTTTTTCTATTTTTTTTTTTTTTTTTGTCTTTCTGCTGATTTTCGTTGCCATTCCGAAGGTGTCCTTAAGGATTGTTAAGCTTTTCAAAGGATTAATATCAAGGATTTTCAGTGATTCTTTCAAGTCGCTTAGACTATGTTTTAGATGTACATAAACACATATATTTTTATTTACTATGATAACGTACGGCTGTAGAAGAGACGATGCCGTAGGTTATTACAAAGTAATTAGCTGTGAGAGGATATTCATGGTTAGCCCAACAACTATACAAGTGTGTGGCTCGTAGAGAGCAAAAAATTATGTAAAAAGGTTTAGGAGTTTATAAGTTTGCGTTGATCGTCACATGCCGGATTAGAGTTGTTAATAAAAAGGAAAAGACCTTTTAAATTCGCGTTGCCATTTGCCACTGGCGATTTCTTTATTGTCGCAAAACAGAAGCTTGAAAACGCTTGCCGTTTATCACGTCGGGAAAATTAGACAAAATAACTTCACACTGGACACGTTAGGTGTAAAAATAATGCGCTATCGATAGTTTTCTTAAAAAAAAAAAAAACTAAATAAATAAATAAATAAATAAATATTTCTATTAATTATTTCATCGCGTCAGCAATATTAACAGTTCCCGATATTGTATGTTGTACTCATGACAATGGCTTGGCATTATTTTGATGCAGGAGATTGTGTGTACTACACCTCTACAGGATAACTAATGCTATTATCTATGTTTGACAAATGTTGCCAGACAAGGTAACGTTACTTTTTCAAGAAATCGCTGAGCAATTATTCCTCCACTTGATACATATGCACTAATAATTCACGATCTCAATTCTCTTTATCCATCCGATATTGATGGCTAATATTCCTCGCAGTTGAAAACAGTCTTTTAGTTAAGAAAACAATTTAATTATTCACGATAGTTAAGATCAAGTCTTAGTAAGAATGTAATTTGCTTATTGTTTTGCCAGCAATTTGAACCGCAATGATAAAAAACTTGAATGAAATCTTCTTTAAATAACTTAAAGGAATTGTAATTGGCTGTCGACAGTTCCTTCAGCGATATTTGTTTCGATGCTGATACGTATTTTGCTTATAAAGCTAGATATGGGGACTCTTAGCGACTAGAATGATGCTTGTTTCGAGTGCGTTTAATATTCGTAACATATCTAATATAATATCGATTTTAATTTTCTGCCTGGGGTTTCACATGTATTTAAAAACTCCATCAACAAATGAACAGATAGACGATCAAATACAGCAAAGATGACTACAACACTTATGAATTTTGTGTACAACAAACGAAAGAATAAATTTAGCATACCCACATGCTATAATAGTGAAGTTAAAAAATTATATCTTTTTAAGAAGAAACAACGACAAACAACAAGCAAAGCACAAAAAATGTAGCGACAAAAAATCTTTTTAAATTAATTGCAAAAAGTGATGATTACGTTAATATAACGAAAGCAGCAGCAGCAGTAGCAGCAGCAGCAAGAGACGTCCTTTCAAAGAAACACAACAACATCATTTCCTATCAGGCGAACGAAGGTCGTCAGAGAAGCAGTAAACGCGAGTGCACATATGAATGTCTATCAATTTATTTATTTGCATATGTACAGCGATTTACTAAGGAATTAGTCCACATTCCAAGAGCCCTTTCCGTAAATTTTGTAAAACGCTAAAGTGTAACTCAGTAAATTTCCAAATAAGACACTTCACGCAAAAAACCGGAATATTCTTACTGCAAACGACTGTACATGATACTGACTCAAAGCACAGCGCACACACACAGGTATTTGAAGTGGCATGAACTCTTCGTAAACCTATTGGCTTAAGAGAAAGGAAAAAGCTGAGGTTCCAACAAAAAAAAAAAAAAAAAAAAAAAAAAAAAAACAAAAGAGGAGGAAAACTCATCAAGAAACGAAGAAGAAGAAGATTAAAGCAAAATGAAATAAAAAAAAAAGAACGGATTTGTGAAAAAAGGAAATATAAACACGCCGACGAAAACAGTCAAAAACATGTACAATGGGACAAACTAAAAAGGATAAAGCTTTATTTGCCGCTTGCAAACGCCCAACAAGACAATGAGAAGCGTCGACAACGCTGTGAATCCAATAAGAGGAAATGCGGGAAAAAGTCATAAAAAATGACGAGTATGGGAAAGTGGAAAGACCATCCAATGGTAAAGAAAAAAATTAATTCTGGTGAGAAAATGTTCAAATGACAGTAATGCAAATGACGTAAACGACAAAAACAATGTCATTTAGTTGGACGTACAACAGGCAAAAGCAAAAGGTATTTAAAACGCAATATGCTTGCGTGGTGACGTGTTTTTGATACCTTTGACGGCCCACAACAGTCTTATTATAGTCAAACGCGAAAAAAGAAACTCAAGCTTAAACACTTCACGTCAACTCTCCAATACTCAGCATTCAAAGTAAATAAATAATGCATTGTTTATTTACTAACGAAATAAATAATTTTTTTTTATTGATTTCTATTTTGGACAAAAACTCATTCAAATTTAGTGGTATTTCCCATCCTTGCAATTGTGAACGGTTCACGTACGCTTTGCAAAGTGATCTAAATCAACTAAGTTAAAAGCATATCGTCGAATATCGAGAGTCGAGAAAGAAAGCGAGAGCAAGAGAGAGAGAAAGACACTGTTTCTGTTTCAATTTTTCTCATTGCAGAGAGATAACTGAGCCGATATCTCAGTTGCCCAAGGAACGACAAAGTTATATACCCATTTATTTACCGGACGGAAAAAGCAAAAAAAAAAAACTTGAGAAACAAGAAACAAGGCGAAAATTTCCTTTTCCCGATCGCTTGAATTTTTTCAAAGATATTCGTAAATTCATCTGCCATATACCTTGCAAGACTACCCGACTAGATACGATTTTCGACTATCAAGTCAGTGACTGCGGATTCAAATCTCGGTGCGTCAGAGTTTACTTTGATCATAAACACATTATGGACTCAGTCAGTAAAGGCATAAGACTTACTCCTTGGCCGCGCATCCACTTGGCCACTACACCCATTACCTAATTATTTCTTTGTTTTTTCTCCCTTCGTTCACGACTAGGGGACATCGCCTGAGTGTTTGGTCATATTGAGAGTAAATAAATAAATAAATAAATAAATGGTAGTAGTCAAGATCAAGGGCTAAAACACTTAATATTTGGATAGGCCTGCGCAACGTCAACGTTTACGTGTTTAATTAAAATTTTATTCGCAAACAGTTGATAAAATGTCGGTGTTATCATTGGCAGAGAATTCAAAAATTTTTTCGTTCAAGTGTATGAAAAATGCATTTCCGAAAGTCTGTAGAACACTGCAATAAACACTGAACAATTATTAACTCTTATTATGCTTAGTTTTCCTTTTTGTGTGCTTAAATCTTTCAACACATGAGAGTAAAAGTATCACAACGAGTGATAACCACTTGAATGCCTACAATTTCAATAGGTTCCATTTGCCTGATTGCAATCAACCATAACAACTCATACCACAGCAACACCAACAACACCACCAGCCCACACCAACCGCCACCGCCCATGTTGCGGTTGGAATGATATTCAATGAATACCTAACGAATGGTGGTGATAGCGGCTGTACTATACGGCAGGCACTGCGATGCTTAGCATCTAAACTTTGAAAAGTAATGATAAACAATACCCGGTAACACTTAATAAAGTCCGTTGCTGTAGTTCTTGTTCTTGTTGTTGCTATTGTTATTGCTATTGCTGTTGCTGTTACTGTTTTGCAGACAATATGCAAAGAGCGAAAACAGTTGGAGACCACAGTGTATGCTGACATGTAGTTGTTGTATATTGACGTAGCTGGCAAAAAGCAATTGAACACACAGCAGTAAGCCACACATTTTAATGATAACCCTGATTGTTATGATGATGATGACGATGATGATGATAATGATGATAATGATGATGATGATGATTATGTTAAAGACCAACATCGTTATGCTGCTATTTAAATGAAGATTAAAAACCCCGAAAACGAAACAGAAAACTTTTTAAGCACAGCCAGATACCGCCACAAACTAAACACAATGTACACAAATGTGTACAACATTTTCTGAGGCGCATAATTTAACCAACGCATACTCAAACGTGTACGCTCACTAACAATAAATGAATTGTGTACATAACTATGTAGCGCAATGTTATATAAAATTTCGGTTGTTTAGAATGCATGAATGTAACTCGAATATTCATCGTTTGCAATATGAACTTTGTTTATTTATTTATTTATTTAGTTTTTTTTTTTTTATTTCTTTTGTTTTTTATTTTACAGTTTACTCTAGATTTTTAAGTGGCCCCCAAAGACTTTTTGCTCTCTTCTCTCTAACTTTATACTTTCTCCCTTAACCGCATAGCTAATAGCTAAGTATTTCATTTAATCCACCTCATGGCGCTACTTGATACTCGATACGTTCGTGTGTGTTGTCTTTATCTGTAGCTAGTCATTCATATTTTTCTCTCGAAAGTTGAAAAAAAAAAAGAAGCCTTTCCTTAATGTTAAATTTCATTTAATCTGTTGTTAAAAGGCAACGCAAAAACTAGTGGACAGGGAAATACCACATGTGAACTGATCTACTAATTGCATTTATGTTAAAAGCTGTGGCTTGATTTTTGACATGCTGCGTCAAATGCTTGCTGTTAAGTAATTACTAAAACTGTTATATAATTTTTTTTTTTTTTTTTTTTTTTTTTTTTGTATTAAATAGAGAAAGATTGTCTTCAGAAAACTTTTGCATCATTTCGTTTATAATAGAAAGAAATTCGATTAACAAGACTATAGTTATCATAAAAGGATACGATTTTAGCTGAATGGCATTCAAGATTCATCCGAAATTCTCATTACAATTTTATCGGAATACAAATAAGTTACCTTAAGTGACTTACTTGCTTACTTACAAATTAAACGATCAAACAGTTAAAAATTCTGTATTCACCTTTGAATGAAATGTCGAATACCCTTTTTCTGGTGTGAACAAGATCATGCCGTCAGTTTTCTTATTTACACTGTTTTTTCAATATACACCAAAATTTATCAAACATGAAATCTGTGAAAATGGAGTCTTATTGTGAGCAGATTAGAAGATTAGAAGTTAATCCTAGTTTTCCTTAAAACATACAAATCTGATAAATAGGTGCACGTTCAATAGGAGAAAAATATTTATGCAAATATTTTTTTAAAATTAATTTGGCATTTCGACGATTGCTCAGTTCAGTTTCTAAATCGAAAAGTGAAACCAGCACGGGATTTGATTACATTTCACACTCTCAGTAGGAGACAAACAATTTACAAGTCTCTAAGGCTTCTTTAGACAAAATAAGTTGAACTGGATTGAAATCAAAGATACATTCAGGCAAAAGAGAAAAAAAAAAAAAAAAACAAAAGAAAATCAAGTTGTGATTATTCCATACGTTGAACAACAAATGCGTGTGCACAAATCGAATGGTTAGTTCTGTTCTCGAGTTTTCTTTTCTTTTCTTTCTTTTTTTCTGCAATAAAAGCTTCCTTTGTTTAAAACTGCGTTGATTGATTTGATGTTCAAAAATTCAACGTGCACAATGTTGTCAATACTCTAGCACGCAGCAGTCCTCCATTGTCTCATCGAATGTTATTTTGCTGAGGCCGCCATTCGGAAACTGAAATTTGAATTCCAGCTCGAAGTCGTCAATTCCAGTAAGTGTTCCGGTATGTCATAATCAAGATCTTACCGGTCTCGGTCTTGATGCCTATCCATAGGCTTCGTAGAACCGTCTCCCTCGGTGCCACCACCATACTAAGAGTGGGGAGCACCTATTCAAAGGACGACGCTTACTCGTGCTGTCAGCGAAGATTCGCAGGGTCAGCCGCCCTCTTCCTCTGCCGTTCTTGGTCGGGGACTGTTTATTGGCTATTCGCAGCTAGCTTACCGATATACCCTTGGCCGATATGCAGGCCGATCACAATCCGCCACCTGTGACCCATACAGTAGCCTGAGAATAGCCCTGTGTGTGTGTGTGTGGACAAAGTCGTTTAATCATCATCAAGTATACTCTTTTCTTGCTCATCGGAGTATGGTACATACACTCTGTTTAAGATACTAACGAACAACTGAAAACCTAATTAAGTCCTGCATTAAAAGTTGTATTGTTAAACACTCGTTAATGTACTGGAGGAAAGTCTCTAACTACATTTATTTAAGATTTGAAATATCTAATCAAATTATCGATAAGCTTACGTTAGTATCGTTAATCCTTAATCCTTAATCCTTAATGCTTATGTAATAAGGAAAGAGTTTTAAAACTTACAAATATATTTAATATAAATTTCATGATATATAGAATTTGTGGCTAATTAACCTGTTTATTTATTTATATATTTCTGTTTGTGTTCTTTTCATATAATTTTAATTGCAGAATAGCTTTTGTATAAAATTGTACGCGTGTTGGAAAGGAACTACAAACCGCACTTGCAAATACATTGTGAAGAAAAAAAGGGGTGAGTTTTTTAAAATTCATTTTGTATTTACACTTAAACCTTTTTCTCTATAGCGACGGTAAAAGAGCGCCAGATCTTCTTTGGCTGGCTTTGCTTCTTTTGCATACAATTTTGTAACAAACGCACTGTTATATCCGTTTCCGCTATTCGAGTGGTACGTATTGTACGTACGTATCTATGTGTAGCTATGGTAGAAGAATGTACACTTAACTCTCGTTATATGAGTCTCGTTATTGGTGCGTGTGTATGCGGTTTAGTGTTTGTTCTGTTGTGTGCCGTTTCATTTCCGCTTAATAAACTGCAATAATTAAACTCACAGAATGGGATTAAAAGGATTGCAATGAAATAAGTAAAAGATGGAAACAGAGAAAGTATACAACAACAGTTAAGTGCAGGCCCAAAATAGAATCAAGCTAACCAAACAGCACGTATAAATGTTGCACCAACAATAACAAAAACAAAAACAACAACAACAGCGCCAACAATAACTATAAACTATAAACAGTAACTTTGTTATATGTTTGTTTGTTTTATTTTTTTTTTTTTTTCCCCCTGTTTTGTTCTTTTTCTATTTTGCTTTTTGTTGCTGTTTTTTACTTCATTTTAATGAACATTAAATTAATTTTTATATGCTTTCTACTCTTTTTACTTTTAGTCGCCTTCTTTGAACACATACACACATACATAATATAAATATATATATATATATATATATATATATATATATATATATATATATATATATGTATATCTTTCCTTTTTTTTTTTTCTTTGCTCTATTCTTAGCTTTATCGTTTCGCTATCCATTGGGTTAGTGAACTTTGACTGCATTCACTTTAATTTATAGCATTTTATTGCTCCTTTTATATTGGCTTGCGATAGTGAAATCGCCAAAAAAAATATTTATTTGGTACTAAACGAGCTTTAACTTTGAGAAACTCATTAATTCTCTTTGCCACACACATATATATGTAACAACACTCCTGTATAGACCAATTCATGCATATCAATTTGTATTCGTTTTACTTAGATTTGACAGATTTTGATAAATTCAGTTTATTCAGTCTATTATACATTAATAAAGAGGGTCACTTCGCAGCTATTTTTATACCGATATAAAAATGTAATACGTCTCTAATGATCGAACGATTTTATTTTCTTGAATTTTCCGAGTGCAAAAAGTTAATCGATGAATTATTTATTCAAAATTTCGTTATGCACGATCCTATCTATCGCCTTTGCAGAGAAATAGCAGTGAAAAAGTTTTTGCATTTCTTATTGGTAAACTGAACTTTCGATAGCGAATGACCAGAACACTGCCATTCGAATTTCGCTATTATGTTATTTAGCAGAATTTCCAACTCTCATTAATGGTTAGCTAGATTGCTTAAGAAATCGCCTCGATTTCGGTGATTCAACGAAATCTATTGAGCATTCTCAGTAGTTGAATGATTTTGACCCGTTTTCGGTTTGACGTCAAACGTTTATTTGCAAGATCTTGGACAAGATGGCAAATGAAATAAACACACTTGCCCGCCGAAAACGGTAATCACGCGGCCACGCACGCTGCACACATACCTGTAACTTAATGAGGCAGAAAATGGAATCTATGCTTTTGTGTATGTGGTTCAGCCCCACACTTTCCATTTCTAAAACGAAGCGATGCACTCATCGAATATAACCACAATATCTATACATATAGATAATTTTACAAAAATCGATGAAAAATATTGATTTGAAATTTTGCATAAATAGTGATTGATACCATTCAACATCCACTCATAAAATTCGTAGGATAACTTATAGATTAGATGTTCCTATTATTGACGAGTCCATTTAGTGTTTACGAACCTTATACGAAATTAAAACGAAATGTGTACAAAATTTCATGACATATCGATTATTAGTTACAGTTATTTTAGTAATGTTCTGAAGTTCTGGCTTTGAATTTCGTGCTTTGCTCGACCATTGCGTTTTAATGAGCAAAAATGCCGTTCAAGCAAAACAATGGCTGTGCAAGGGTTATATGAGCTCTGTCTTATCGAAACAAATCGTAGAAAACGATCGCGACCGTACAAACACCGATGATGCGGAACGGTCTGGTCTACAGTCGTTCAAGTAAACATAAAAAAAAGTGCACAAAATCGAAATTGCTTAGCATAGCTGTTCTCTCAATGATATCAAAAGGCAGTGAGTGTATTTAATACTTTGATACCGCGGAAAGGACGAACCGCGAATATCCCATTGTGTCATTAGTGCGTTTGAATGACGAAATTTAAAAAAAAATCGACCTCAAATGAAGGAGAAAGTAATGCTCTATCAATAAGACAATGCACCGTATTACGAGTCGACGATGCCAGTAGCGAAATTTGAATTGGATTTCGAATTGCTTCTACGTTCGCCGTTTTCTTCAACTTTCGCCCCCAGCAGCTATTAGTTGTATGCAAACCTGAGAGATGAAAATTTGAATCAAGCAATGAAGTCAGCGTAAAAATTGAAGCCTATTGATAAATCGGTTTGCCAGAAAGGCATCGGAATGTTCGAAAACCATTAGAGTGATTGAGTTATTTTCAAAAAACCTATGCTGATGAATAAAGTGAAATTTCGCGCAAAAAAAGAGAAGAAAAAATTGCCTTTAGTCCCAAAGATCATTTATTAATATGCGAAGTTTCTTAGTTTTTGTAAATGTAGTACTTAGCGCAGCTTTGTTCACTGAATGAGAACACTTTCAATTCCTTTCGCAAGCTTTTCAAAAGCGTTTTCATGTATAAACGATATATCGAAATATCAAGCGAACTCATCGCTCTAATGCTATATAAAGATTTAAAAATTTTGTTCTCCTTCCAGAATATTACGATTATCTACTTATCAAGCTCTTGAAAGTAACTCATGTTCATCTTAATTCAAAATATTAAGCTCTTAGCTGTAACTTTTATAAGGATATTCAAGCGTGAGCGATAAAACACCCCTCGAATTTCCTACATTTATATGTGCATATATAATTTCAACATTATTGTATTTATTGTGTATGTATTGACAAAAAATTAAAATATTTCAATTTGACTTCTTCTCTCTCGCAAGCAGTCAATTTAAGTGGAAGAAGCATCAAATTACAATGCACACAAAACCGCAAAGTATTAAAGATAATCATCTTTATACAAAAGAAAGAAAAAAAGGTTTATAAACTTTATACGAAAAAGCAAAACAAACTTAATAAAGTAGAAGAGAGAAAGATATGCGGTGGCACAAAAATTTGTCCATTCTTTTAAAGAAAAATATCAAATAACCGAACATCTATTTACAAGTTAAATGAGCAAAACATATTTGGAAATTTTTAAAGTACTAAGGCATTTTCAGTGTTAAACTGAAGAGTATTCAAAGAAATCCCAATTCAACCAACCCCTAAAAGTCAAAAATTTAAATTAATTGACTGCTTATAAACGTCACGTTGTATTAACTATGCCGAAAAACTGATGAAGAGATCGTACGACTATTTCAAATTACCATTGGTTCAACTGGAGCAAGTTGCCCTCTGTTCATGTTGAGTACTAGATGGAAGATATGTTTAAGTACACTGAAAACTGTTCTTGTGCGGTGGATAGAGGTCGTATAAAAAAAAATCGCACAAAACTTCACGAATAGTTGAAAAGAAATTGTTTTTGCAAAACAAATAAAACAAATTTTTTTTATGCGCTAATTAGCGACCCCATGAACAAAATCTCATGTAGAAAATGAGTCAAAACTTTACGAACATATATATGTAACCATTATCCTACGCGAAATTTCTGGTGGTAAACGCGAAATCGCTTTCAGGACTCGTTTAAAGTTGACTCTTTTTCAGTTACAGTGATCACTTTTTACACGCTTGAATAGATCTTGGTAGCCAGATGTGCAAGGTTAAAGCTCCCTTTGCAATATTGAAGTTCTTGCAGAATTGCCATCGATTGCAAGAAAATAACATTCTAATTTATGGCACAGATGGGGTCCTGCATAGATTCTATCTGGCATATAATCGGGTTCTTCTTGCCCATCAGCAAAATCGGTTGCGTAATTTACAATGCCATCATCCCAAGCGGTTGCATCCTGAATATATTGCCACTGAAAGTATTCAACCCGTCTCCGTCGATGCCATATGCTAGCGTAACGATTTTTGTCGTTAACATTAATATGTTTTCCGCTGCACTTCTTCTGCTTTTCAGCATGCGTTTAATGTATGTTATTTTATTTCAGTAAGACAAGTCCAATATAGAAAACTTTTTCCGAACTTCAGTCAAGATATTGCTTCGTTCTAAAGTTTTTCCAAAATGCATCGAAAAGCTACAATTATGCCCTGATCTAATGGTTGTATAAGGCTCGTCATATTGGGTGTTAAGAATACTACTTTCACATCAGAGTACTCTATACGAGCATCGTGGAATCGTCGGCCGTTATGATCCTAAAAATTTTTTTTATTGATAACCTCGTCAATTACGTTCTAATTTGGTTGAAATTTTTATATACCGCAAAAAAAAAAAAAAAATCGTACAAAAAAGACCGCACAAAAACTGGTTTAAGCGTATGTAATTATAAAAATAATAATGAAACAACGAAAAAAAGCGATATAACACAAACGCAGATTTCACAGTTGCTATATATCTATTCACTACCTTTGTACCGATCTAAATTTTTTTTACCGGGTTTTCTTTTCTTCTTTTATTTTATTCGTGGTTTTTTTTTTTTTTTGGTTATTTTATTATATGAACTATTATTACTGGTGTATTTATTTGCAAGCGATCTACATTCACTTTCGGAACGAAAAACCAATTAGTAAAACAAATTAAAACTACTATTATATAAAGATATTTATTCTGTTTCTTACTTTCAAAGCATCCATAATAAAATTTTAATTGGAAAATGTTATCGAAAAGACATGTTTTTTGAAAATAGGATTTAGTTCAACCATTTGTATTTAATAAACGCCAATGTATACATTTGGTACAAAAATTCCCTTGACTTATAAAATGAAGTGGAATTCATATGTTAGGTCATATAAAAAATCTTTGCGATTTTTTCCACGGGATGGTGTTAATGCCTATACATCGGGCAATACTCATCCGATTGTATACATTTGGTATAAAAATTCCCTTGACTTATAAAATGAAGTGGAAGTGGAGGTCATATAAAAAATCTTTGCGATTTTTTCCACGGGATGGTGTTAATGCCTATATATCGGGCAACACTCACCCGATGATTTTAAACGAGCATATGCTTAAACGGTGACATCTTAGCTAACGTTTCTTGTGAAGATAGTTTTTCAATTCTTTGCTCGTGATTTGAAAATGAGTTAAATATCTGAAGAAATACGCTATGTGAAGCTTTTTTGTTATAAAAAGGCGGTAAAAACGCTGCCAAAACATCTCGAAAAATTGGTGAAGTGTGCGGTGAGAATGCTGTGAGTGAACGAAGAAGAAGGCTTACAATTTATTTCTCTGACTAAACTAATTATGACAATGATAATAATAATTTGAAATAAATAATAAAAGAACATTTAATTCATTGCACCATAACCCGCCCATAAGCTCTTTGATAAGTTGCTGACGTATCTTCTTTTGTATATGTGTATATGTATCAAGTCAATTTGTACCAAATTGTCTACTAACGCTCGACATAAGTGGCCCCGCGCATAAGCTCTTTAATAAGCTTCCGATATATCTTGCTTTGAATAGATACATAAATATAAATACATGTGTATATATATCAGGTCATCAAGAATGAAATTTGCAAAAATGCAATCTTTCTACGAAATGAGTTAATAGTGTTTGCTTGCTAACACATAACTTCGATGATAGCGCCCCGGGCACTTCGACATAGATCAGACTCGATGGTGATTTTTACTTCGTTTCATTGATTCACTCCATTTGTGAGTTCAAAATTACGTATACGAAATCTGCCGAACTAACTGTCTGATACTTTCCGTTGCGTAGTAACACTATTAATGTTTCGCTCGATCTGCGATGCCGCACTTCCACCTAATTGCTAATATTTCGTAACAATGTGAATTACTTAAGCGTTCGCTTTTCAACAAAATTAATTTTGAAACAAAGTTTTTATAATTTTTAAATAATTTCTTTAAATAGGTAAGAGATAAAAAAAAAAAAAAAAAAAAAAATTAAATAAATAAATAATTTTAATGCCAAATAAGCCAAGCTGTTAAAGTTGGCAATACTATTAACTATAAATTTCACCCTTGGCTATCCAATGCAATAACAAGAGCTACGCAGCAACAAATTTTTTGCTAATCTTTAACAAATAAAAACATTATAATTTTAATTACATATATAGCTATCTACTACCACTTCCTTTAACACAATTCTCCAAGTATTTTACTAATAATCGAAAATATCGAAAAGTATATCTCGTTTTCACGAAAAGGCATACTTTTGATGGGGGAGCCAACAAGTGGGTCTAAAACGACAGCTAACGTGGTTCAAATTTACCAAATTTCATTTTCTTCTCAAAGATCTTATCATTGTTCATCTCATTTCGTTGTAAGGCTGAAAGGATTACATTTTTTTGCCATATAAAGGAGCTTACTTTCCATAGTGAGGCACCAAAAATATTTCACAACGCGGATTCAAATTTAATATAATTAATATTTGCATCAAATTTTTTTTTATGAAGCAGCTTTCATGATCACAAATACCTTTTATATATATTTTTTTTTGATATATATAAGGTTTCATTTTTCGTCGGAAAGATTATATGAGAAGGGGCACTTACTATTTTTTTTTTGACCAGGCACTTGGGTGATGCCCCCTACACGTGCTTGGCATGATGGGGTTCAGTAAGGATTTTAGGCAAATAGGGAGAGAAGTGATTCGATTGATAGTTCAGCATGCCAATTGGGCTTTACCTTTGTTAATTTTGTCCATACGGAAGCTTGCTTTGAGCAAGAAGGGCTTGAAAAACCAGTACTCGGGACATGAAAAAATATAAGTAGATTCAAAAAATTATCCTAAATAGATGGGTATATAATAATTAAACATGCGTCTATTATAAAAATCATTTGGAGATTTTGTAAAGTTTTATGGGGAAAATGGGTCCGTCCAAAACTTGAATATTCGTCTGCGAAATTCACCAAATTAACTATCGCTACAAAGCTAAATAGGTCATTATGGTGCATAATATAATTTTATTAAAAAGCCGTCGAAAGTGGTGTCTTCTAAAGTGCTTAAGGGCAAAAACCATTGTAAGTTTTTCAAAAAGTCAGTGTTTTTTTACACCCACCACAGAAAGTTGGTTGTAGATGAATTTGGTTTTTTTCCAGAATGTATGTAACACCCAAAAGCAAGCTTCAGAGACCCCCCAAAGTACATATATTCTTGATCAGCATCAAATTCTAAATCGATTTAACCATGTCCGTCTGTCCGCCAAACTGCTTGTCCGTCTGTATATTTACTGTTGTAAACATTCTCCTGGCCGCCAGAATGCAGCTATCGACTTCAAATTTGGCAGATTATTGTTGAAAATGATGCAAATCGGTCGAAGAACACACCTACAGCACCACGTGAACTGAGAATACATCTGTTTTTCAAAAGGAATAAAAAATTGGTTTTTTGCTTATTACTCATAAACTACAGAAAATAAATATATAAAAATTTGAACACATATTCTATGGGCGATGCTGTAGCAGTCTTGCACAAAAATCGGAAAAATTGACCACGTCTACCTAATATTATAGTGTATCAAAATTTAACTGTTTCTTCAATATCTTTATAAAACGCAGAAACAAGTTTCAAAATCGCCATAAAGTATATAAATGCTTGGCCGGTTTCAAATATGAAATTCACTTAAACTTGTTCGTTGATTCGTCTGTTCATCCGTCTGTCGACGCAATTGTATAGCATTTGCTGTAAGAATCGTCCCGTTCGCGAAACTGAAGAGATCGCCTACAAAATTTGCAAAGGAGTTCGGAAGCCACTTATACTTTTCCAAGGATACCCCTGCAACGCCCACACGCCTGTATGACACAAAATTTTATTCTGAAAATCTATATGAAAATTACGTTATTTTACTAATTTTTTTTTTCTTTTTTCCGGGGGGATAATGATGATGCGTATAAAAAATTTCGTCACGAACAATTTTCTTGTTTATTTTTATTTCACTAAGAATATTATTCTCTTTTACTAATTAGACAGCGTTACAAGTAAATAAATCTCTCTCAGTTTTCTGTAGCATTTGAATTTTGTTTTTTTTTTTTTTTTCTGCTTAATGCAAGTTAATAATAATTTTCCTTTTTTCTCACTTTAGTTTTAACAAACAAAGCGACTAATTTGTTTTATTCATAAAACAATTAGAGCTGAAAAATATCTTATTTGAGAATCTATCTATTTATTTTACGCTAATTTCATGAACAACTTTAGAACATACTCGGCATACATAAATCGGTAAAACGTGAAAAAATTGAAAAGTTTTTTTTTTGACGCAAGATTTTCTTCATAGCACTATTGCAAAAAATGTTTTCAATTGAACGGGGGACCCTTCAGTAATATAATTTAAAAACTTTTCATTAAATTTTCGCTTTCAAATTGTACTCTGTTTGTATATCCACGGCCGGGTATGTTAGATGGTTGCATGTATTTTGATAGGCGCTCTTCTACAAGTAAAAATGGTAATGAAGTGGGATACATCTGTGTGCGTAACAATTCAATTCCATGACTTTGAC
Source organism: Glossina pallidipes (assembly GCA_000688715.1). Lineage (NCBI taxonomy): Eukaryota > Metazoa > Arthropoda > Insecta > Diptera > Glossinidae > Glossina > Glossina pallidipes. The sequence continues at coordinate 615,769 of KK499766.1, forward strand.
ATTTCCTTACCTAACATAATCGTTTTCCATTTAATATTCGTGAGATATTCAGCGCTGTGTTGCTCAGGCTAATCATGAAGCGCTGAAAATTGAATTTTCGACCTTCGCAGCTTTGATTGCTTGATTGATTTGAAAGAACCAGCGGCCGAAGCCCACCAAACACTTGCAGATTTTCCAATCCAATTTTCGGTTCTAGTTGCAACGATTTAAAGGTGGCAAAGCGGAATTTCAATACCAATGGAAAGAAGAGTAAAAAACTTGAGCGACAATGGTTTGCAAAACATTTTCGACGAGAACCCAGCTCAAATTCTCAACGAACTGTAGGAATATAACGATACATGTATATATTGAGAATTTTCGTCAACTTCTCTTTCATATATATTTTCATATTGAAAGCAATATGCTAACGTGGATGAATCTTAGCAAAGAGAGGATCATTTTTGTGTGATTTTGTGTCACCTTTAGAATTGATTGTGCACACGTTGACTAAATTTGAAGTGTTAAAGTAATTCAGATCGATATATGAGATGTATAGTTTCTGATTGCACCAAGCAAATGAATTCCATTGAAAATAACTACAAAATACATGACGATTACCGAGCAATTCACACCAAATCAAATCTAAACTTTATTTCATTATTCATTTACAGTGAAGAATTAGTGCACAATAGCTTCATATTTTGTGCATTTTGTGCGTAACGTTAGACATATTAATAAAATTTTTTCTGTTTTTTTTTCCTTATTTTTCAAGTTAAAATTCAATTCATATTCTTGTACGTAGTGCATAAAACAAAGCTATTAAACATGGAAACATCATAAAATTGATTAAGATATGGCGTTGTTCAATCTTTTGTTAACAATTTTCCACACTATGTGTACGATCTCCAATATCAGTTAACAAATACAACAAACAAACAAACTGGAGAGACATGTGGTACAGTGCACGCTTCTATTATTGTACTCGGCAATGAAGCTCAAAATATGCTCGGTTTGTTCAAGCGTGTGCAACGTGCAGGAAAATGCTTTAGAGCACCTATAAGGTATATGTGTTCTTGATCAAGAACATATCAAATCGTGACTTGCAATGGCTGTCCGTGTGTGCGTCATCTTTAGCTGCTTGCTTTAAATTTTGATAAAACTATTGGAAGTTTTTCTCCACAAGTTTGTGTTGAAAATTCCCTGAACCAAAAGTCAAAGGACACACCCATAAACTAAAAATACCTCTCTCTTTCGAAAAGCAAAAAAAATTAGGCTTTCCATCGTCACGTTCAGATAAAATATCGAAATTTCATTTTTCTTGCTTTTTGTTTTTATTGTTTTTTTTTTTTTAAGATTGTGGGTGTAAGAGATTCGGCCGAAGCTGAATATAAATTACTTGCTTGTTCTTTCTCCCGAATGAAGATAAGAAAAGAAATAACTACCCTATGTAGAGATTTTATTATAAAAGATTTTCATGTAATTTTTGTCTTCTTTCTTTCTTTCTTTCTTTCCTTTTTTTTTTTTTGCTTTCGTTTTTAAGAAAGGACGGATACAAAAGTATTTCATTGAATGCCCTTGATATTCGAATAAACAAACGCCTCAGGTTAAATGAAGAAATCATATTTCTTAGTTATTTGTAATTATTAATAAAAAGATTTGATTCTTTCACACAAGCCACAACCTTTACCGACTGACTACACGGTCTCACTTGAAATGTCCTAAAATAAATATTATGATAAAACGCCTGCTGTTTCATGTGTAAATATTTATTCTTCCCTATACATCGAGTGAAAATGAAGTAAAATATGTTCGAGTATATATTTTCAAGAAAATAAACAATGACGCTGACAATGGGCACCACTATACTTTGGTTAGTAAGAAGTACTTACCTATATGTATGTACGTTGTGATGTGCGTATGAGTACGCGTCGATGTGTGCATTTTGTACCATAGCACTAGACAGATACACATCGTCATCGTCATCACCATCACCATCACCATCACCATCATCATCTCCATCATCATCATCATCATCATCATCATCATTGTCGTCATCGTCGTCATCGTCGTCATCATCAACAACGTCAACGTTAAATCGAAATTCAATTTCATTCAATAACTTGAGGATATTACAATAAACACTTTACCTTGTTTGTGGCAATAAGTATAACTATAGGCTTGTTTGTTATTGCTGTTATTGTTATTGTTATTGTTGTTCTGTTATCGGTATTGTTGTTGTCGATGACAACGCCTATATCGTATGAAATTCATTTTAGTTCTTGTTTATATTTAGAGTTTCAATACCAGCTTATAAACTAAAATAACCTCACATACTATGTATGTAAATGTGTTGTCCTATGCATATGATGTATAATAGTAATAGTAGTAGTAGTAGTAGTAGTAGTAGTACTAGTAGTAGTAGTAGTATATATTTGACTTAAGAACTCACGCAAACACTGAGCTATGTAAACATGATCCTTCCAACAACCAGCATTTTTCGTTATACTTACATTTACATATCTATTCGTGCATATTTAACTGATTACAGGCAATGCACACATATGTACACTCATATAGATGCTCTTGGCGATGCAATACATAATGTGGTTGTTGTTGATATATGTTGAGAATCTTGTTATGGCAGCACATTAATCTGTCGTCTTGAATACAAATTTCTTTAACAGCAAATAACAGAAACTTAAAAACAAGAGACTCACAATGAAAAAGAAAAATAATTCAGGCACCCATTGCGACAATTGTGGAATGCGAAAGCTGCTGAATTCCATTTAAAGGGAAGTAAACATAGAAGCATTAATCTTCAAATAAAATTTTGAAGATCTCACTTAAAATGATAATGTTTTAAATGGATTATGTACATACGTGTACATAATCGTGGACCGGAGGAGAGCATTAGGTAGGGCAGGGTACAGAATAGCCCTGAGCTGAAGATATGCCCGTTCGGTAATACATACGTCAGTCTCAACAGCCTACGATCCTCACAGAACGGCCCTGAACGCAAGTATATTAAAGTCTGTTTTCGATCTTTCGATTAGTTCGACAGATATTAAGGATATACAGATATTTTGTTACACAAAAAAGTGGTATATATATGCATATTGTACCTGTACATTTTGCATTGTTATGCGACTGTTACTTAAAGAAGACGAAAAGTGTTTACCTTCAACTATCATGCACGCATTCGCATTCATTAAACGACAGTTAAACCGAGGAACTAGATCGGCATTAAGGCAAGATTTTCAAAAAAATTGAATGTAAGCAGAAAGACGGCTAAGTTAAATGCTGGAACGTAACAAAACTCATAGAAAATCTTAGTCATAAGCGTAAATGCTTAACGTATAAGAAAAAAGACAAGAAAGAAAGCTACAAAAGCCCTTTAGGATTCGATCGACTGCATTTATCCAAAACTGTTGTCTGAGACTTCCATTTGATCAAAAACTTGCACTGAGTGTTTCCACAATTGTTATAAGTTGAATATGTCGTTTACATGACAGACAGACAGACAGACAGACAGAGCGAAGTTTCCATAAAGTCAATCGATAATGGAATATATAGTCATATTTATATGTATTCGCCCCCCAGCATCCGGGATCTTAAGCACAATTCGTAATTGGTAGCTTCAGTTGAATTATTGCCCGGAGCAATGCATTTAAAAGACAAAAATTTCCCATTTATTGTAAGTTGTTATCGTCTAAATGATTAACTCATATAACGTAGGAAATGCTTATTTATTTATTTGTTTGTTTTTTTTTTTTTTAAAGACTTGAATATTAACCGAATCGAGTATTTTCTCCACCGTCTTACTAGATGCATATGTGTACGGAAATTTTTTGAAATTGTTTACTATGCACATGTACTACGTTGTGCAATACTTTAAATCAACAATTCCACGAAAAGTGTTTGAATATATTTGCTTCATTTATTTTCTAACGTGCAAGCAAACAAATTTATAAATATATTCATTTACACTAAGTAAATAAGAACTAATGCGTTTAGATAACAACAATTTATTCAAACAAAGTGAAAGCAAGTAACAAAACCCAACTCGAATTTGTTACATGGGTATGTGAAAATGTGCGGCAGGGAATGGTTTCTTTAATATTCGTCGAACTCCCGAAATACGAGACAAACAATAAATATTTGTGGAAATATTGCGAAAGTTCTTAATTCCAAGCGATTGAGATATCTCTGTGCCTCTCTTTTTCCAATGCTCTCTCTCTCTCGAAAGCGTATATTTTTACTTTTTGGACTTAAATCCGAAATTGAAATTTCAAAATGATTTTCTCTCAAGAAGCTACGAATACCGATTCAGGAGAAGATTTATAAGAAAAGTGTAAAATAATCATTTACTGTATGAGAGATATGAGTCTAATATTTCATGATAATTGGATCGAAAAAAAATTAAAAAACGACTTAGACCATACGATTCAAAATAATAAAATAACTCAGCAATCTTCGCCCAAGTCGAGTGGAGGAATATGCCGCGACTTAATTTTTCTCTTTTTTTTTTTTCTTCCTTTCTTTTTCTGCTCGCATACTTCCCTTTATATTTTTCCTCCAAAAAAAAAAAAAAAAAAAAAAAAAAAAAAAAAAAAAAAAAAAAAATTTTTCCCTTTGAAAAAAAAAAAAAAAAAACATAACACAAACCACAAAACTGCAATTGTAATAAATTATTGTGTATGTAAACCTACGTACTCAGCGAAAGAAAAAAAAGTAAAAATGCTAACTATGTTCGTCTTGGGATAACCACTATCTGAAATTTCAAAAACTTTTCCTATATAAATGAAATTTATAGCATGTTTTGTAGTGCACTCCAAACGTATGAATGACTAACGCATATCATAGTGAGTCACAAATAATTCACGAGAAGACCAAAATCGAAGACTTAATAATTACTAATAATCAACTCTTTTTATAAAAAATAATTTTTATATATCGATATTTATTTATTTTTTTGGAAATCGTGCACTTGTGTAGATAGTTTTAGACCCCTTTCATTACTAGTATTATTTTAGCCAGAGGAATAACTTGTTAGAGTAAAGGTTTGAACCGCTCTAGCATCTAAAGGCTATCGGCTTTACTGAAAATTCTCTACCGTTAGACGAAATCCTTTGCCTACTCGGCCACTCAAAATCATGTATCGTGTAAACAAATGCGTAAAAGTTGTTTTTTGTTTATAAAATTGAATGATTATTGACCGACAGAAACAGAATGTTTGACTTTGATAAATCCAAATGAATCGAATGTCGATTGTCAGGTGTAACACAGCATCTTAAAATTATAAACGTTGCAAATGAGTGAAGAAACTTAGTCGACTTTTATTATGTTCTGAAAATGAATATAAAAACTTTCAATAATGTAACAAGTTGTTCACTTAACTACAGACATATAGGTAGGCATGCCGTAAGATTATCGCCTTCAACATATGTATATGTAGCCTTCTTCAAGTATGCGCTAAATGTGCTTTTCACAGTCTTAAAATATGTCGTACGGTGTGAAAGAAATTATTAAAAATCCCCATGATATTCTAAACTCTATGGATTAAAGAAATAAAAATAAAACGATTTATTGCCGTTGTTGTTCTTTTTTCTTCTTTTTCTTGTTACTGCTGTTGCTGTTCTCCTTCTTATTCTTCTTCTTTACAAGACGCTATTGAATTTTAAAGGAAATAAAAAAACTAAAAAAAAATTAAACCAACAAAACAAGTTTATAAGCAAACGTTGATAATATCCATGCGACTGCTTGGGTATCCTTGATTTTAAAGATTTGATAATGAAATAAATTCATGGAGTGTATGCCTGTTCATGTGTATGTGCATGCGGGTGTGTGTATGTATGTGGATATCTTTTCAATTCATGTCTATATATAAATTGTCTCTTCACAAGAAATAACAAATGCAATAACTTATGTTTGCTGTCTGCTGCAACAGATATACAAACACATAAACGCCATTGAAAGACTATTGTGTTGCATACTCAGGTTACACATGAGAAATTGTCATTTATTTTGTTGCCATCGCACATCGCACACTTGTACGCACAGCAGGGTTATACATTTTCTTTTCTCTTCTTTATGACTATGTGAAGGAAAAAAAAAAAAATATCTGACTTTTATTAAAATTAATATCTATTACTTTGGGAAAATATGCTTAAAATTGTAAAGACTATAGTTTAGTGGTTGCATCCACTCACTCCGCAATCATCATCTTGATTTCATTTATTGTAAAAGTGTTTGTGACAAATTTTTCCATTTTCTTAAGTCATATTTTATCATTTCTCTTTTATATATATATATATGCATAAATATATATATATGTATATATGTGTATATATATATATACACTAGACCATAATATGAAATATGATTTTTATAAATATAAACCTGCTGTTTACTAACCATACTATACATAATTTCTCTGGATCGATTTGCTTTGTAACATGTTTCGAATATTAAATTTTCCTTTCTTCGATTTTTCTTGTGATTTAAATGAACTTAAAATCATTTCAAAAACAATTAAAAATCAATGAAACAAAAACAAAGCGGACATTTTTTTTTTTTTAAACCTTAAACAATACACTTGAACACAAACCTAAATACGCCCACGTACGTGATATTCTGTCCAAAAAAAAAAAAATAAATAAATAAATAAATAACTTTCCTTAAAACAGAAAACTATAGCACGTGATGCACATATCAATTAAGCAGAAATAGGATACTCTCGGTAACTAAGCAAGGGCGCAACTGTATTTTCAGGTTTGATAATATTTAACTTTATATTTAAATTTTATGAAAATATTTTAAAAATTAGTTGATCACACGTCTTGCTTATGATCAAAATCAGAGAATATTTCCAATGTCACATTAAGACACAATAAATACTCTTTTTTTACACTGTCCCAAGCCTGGAATGTTGCACATGCTTATGGAAGAATTGGTGACTTTTATGTTGAAAACGTTTCATGAAAATACGCAGGACGCCAATGGTTTGCTTGTTTCGACTCTGGAAATTTTCATAATAATGATATATAGATTTACTTATACAACATTTTCAATGTATCTTAGTTCACTTAATACTACAGTGAGTGAAAATTTCCCAACACGAGAACAACGAGGAAACTATATAACCTATTACGGTATAAAGTTTCAAGCTTTCATATAAAATCGATTTTCGAAAATCGAACTGCTTATACATTAAAATGTTAAGGGCCCCTTCCGAGGTGACATAGTCATCAACACCAGTGTCGCTCATTTACAACTTTTTGAACCGTGCTGCTGATCTGCTAAATATGCTGCTGCATCGTGACTGTGAGTCGTTGCTAATTAGAAGAAGACAGGTCTGGGAAATACGCCGATGTCAGGAGATGTTTCCCAGACTAAGTTGAAGATCACTTCCTTGCCAATCACTTTCTAATTAGTTCGTCGCTTGTTGCATATTCATTGTAAGCCAACTTGATCAACTCTTTTGCTTCAGCTGCGTAGTAGTGGTGCTGTAGTTTTTTTGTACTGGATCGCACTACTCACTTCTCACTTGACTCGTCCTAAGCAATGGTTCCATTGATATTATTTATCTGGCTCGCATTATGGCTTTTTACCGTTCAGGTTGTTTATCAGCACATCAGCAGCGGGAGAAGTAACACCTTTCGCGAATGCAACTTTTTCGACAAATAATTCGACATAAAAGGAAAAATTGTTGACGCTTCGCTTGGCTTGCTTTTCTGTTCCCAGTAGAAGGTTGATATCTGGCACAGCAAAAACATCTGTTCAAAAAATCCAAAATTCTCATTGATCAACCCCGCAGGCTATAAAGCGCAACATTATTACAGAAACAATAAATGAAGTAAACATCGCGTCTAAGTTGAGGCAAACACGTGAATAACCCAAAAAGAAATTAAATTTTTTTATTGCATTTTCGCTTTACGCATCAACAGAATTGCAATACCGTGTTTTTCAATTTTACTTTGTATGAATATTTAAAAAGTTGGATGAAAAGAAAAAACTGAAAAGCTAAAACAAGTTGAGCACAAAAAAAGTTTTCGTTGTTGGACAGAAAATTATTATGAAAAATTCGTATTAAGTGAACGCTTCTTCTCTACGAGCTTGAAAAATTGTTCCTGTTGTTTTATTAGAGAAACGTATCTGGCATAGGACTATGGGCAAGCGTTATATTTACACACGGACGTTATAACTTTCTAACAAATACAAGAATCTGCGGCTGTGTCCGATTTTTAACATCGTTATCTTTACGATTTAACTTTGTTAGAATCTAGAATTAGATTAAAAGCCAAGCTCTATAATGCTGTTTTATGCATTGATTACGATATAAATGTTTGTTTAGTTTCAGTGATTTTTCACATCTTCGCCGTGGCATGATAAGCTTGTGCTAATTCTATAATCAGCGATTTCATCTTAACGTCTCGGACTTAATCTTCTTTTCGACCGAACATCTCACATGAATTATGACGAATTTTGAAAGCATCTTGAACCCTCTTCAACCTTGAGTTACCTCTATACGTTACACAAAAAATGCGAGTAAATCGTCTTCTCTTCTTTTTTTGGGTTCACCCAGTCACGAGCGTTTACAGATCGTATTTAAAAAAAAATGTACTACTTGTTCAACCCTTAGAAAAGTCAATGCCATTTGTGAAAAATGGCTTTCGTTCAAACGGATAGATACGATGCGATAAATTGAAGAGGCTCGACAGAAATTTGTAAAAGTACACTCTGAAATAGAAGGGCGAAGAAAAGACATATGTTTTGAAAGACAACGTTTTGAAAGTATATTTTCTCCTGGGGAGAAGATTCATTAGAGAGAGTCCAACGGAGAACAATTTTTAAGGTTTTTTTTTTGAAGTGACCTAAATGGGCTGAGGTAAGAAACGGTTGTGTCGCCTATTTCTAACGTTGTTTGGTAACGAACGCGTTAATCTTTTTTAAGTGAGGGCAATATATAGTTGAATATAACATGGATAATATGCAATAAAAAATACTTGGAATTGTTTGTATACATAGGATAATTTATTAATTAAAGTCTATATAAACTGTTTTTATAATATGCTTGAATCCAAAGATGGCGCTCTTTAAACCAAACATCACTTCACCTAATTATAATGTCGTTTTGGTAATAATGCATCGTAAAGTACACATTATTTTCATGAAAGCTCGTATATTGGAAGGATCGATTTTCTCTCCACATAAGAGTTTGCGTTCCGTGGCAACGCTTATATAAGTCGTGATCCGTCTATTTGATTCAAACTCCCTATCGTTAAGTTTTTCTGCGGAAACGCTCATGTGGATTATTAAGACATCATGAGATATCTTATATGGAGTGGGAGAAGAAATAGACTCATGTGATTCAAATTAGGTTCACTTAATTTTTCTATCTAATTACTATCATGAAAAATAACCAATTAGGCTTTTTTAGCATATAAGGATTTACGTTTAGGCCCACGTCGTCCAAATTCAGTAAGTTAGATAAATAGAACGGTTGTTTCAAAAAATTGCTCCAACCGGTCCAAAGTTGTCACACCAATTTAGCATGCGGAAATACTACTACTTAGGCACTTTTCCCGCGAAATTTTAAAAATTTGCCTATAACAACTTTTTAAAATAGGGCGTTGTAGGGAGACCGATCCGAACCATTTTTAATAGCGTTCATTTTTGGCACAAATTTCATCAAATCATATCTCACAACTTGCCACCTGCAGTTTAAACATAAAAATATGTCAACAGACGTCAGACGGACGGAAGGACGGACGGACAAATAGGCATAGATTGATTTAGAATTTTTTACTACTTTCGCACTAACTTAATGTAGCCTATACCACAAGTAGTGTAGTATATAATTAAGAGAAACGTTTAGTTAAGCCTGTAAAAGAAAGTCTGAACTTCAAATTTAACAAAAATTTTACAAACTTAATAAATTTTTTAAATTCAATTTAGAAAATTTTCGAAAATTTCAATACAAAGCAATGTATAAAATGAAAACATTTATGCTTGATACCTCATCAACATATCGATCAATAATGTAAGAGGGTACTTATGTCTGCATATAAATGTAACGCTATGTCTGCTGTATGTCTGTATAAATCTCTTTGAGACGAAACGAAATCGCATTTTGTGGTTTTCGGGACTTCATAAGCCCGTTTTCGGATCGTTTTCTTGTGACTATTCCTTCGGAATACCAAAACTGACACAAAATCAAAACGATTGCGACAAGGATACACATTGTTTTCTTCTATGACTAATGACCGGCCATAACGCCACAATGTACTCCCAAATGCAATGAGTTACTCCTCCAATATTTTCTATGCGGCTTAGCTTAGCTAACAAATATCTTTACGCAGATACTCAAAATATGCCTTAACTTTGCTTGATTTGTTGGTTTTTAGTTGTAATTTACACACAAGTTGCAAGTGTTTTTTAATAAACAATTCTCCTCGAACACATTTTTAATTATTATTCAATGCCACTTGACCGCATTTGTTATTTTTATAAATAATTTTCCTCAATAACATTAAAAATAAAACAAACAAAACATTCCTATTCTCTATCTGCTTCTCTTTAACAATTACAATAACTTTTGTGAAGATACTTCAACATATATATATATATATATATATAGATATATATATAGATATATATATATAAGAGATTCTGTTTAGGCCTTTTATGCGATGCTTAAAATCGCATCTATGCCCAATCAATACTTTAATAATTATACGAAAATGGTGAATTGATGTCTAGACGGCAGTAAAAATTTGTCGGGCCTTCTTACTTATTTTCCTTTTTCCCCAAGATCATGTTTATCATATCAGCGAAGAGACTAGTTAAACAGAATATGTACACCTTATACAGGACCATCAATGCAGATTATTGTCGGAGACATAAGAAATAAAAAACTCCCATCATAAGCTAATCTATTTGAGTTCACTTAATTTTATCGATTTCTTGGTTATCTATCACTGATATATTATATATAAATATATTATGTTGCTGACTTAACTTAGAATTAAAATTGAGCTGAAATGTGAGTAAATATGACACAGACAAAGACTAGCAATGCCTTGAGAAAGAAAAAAGAAGACGAATAAGAGGAATAAAATTTCAAAGGTTAGTTTGTCAATGACAACGATTCTTATAAGGATCATTCAAAAGTTCTTTACCGATTTGAATGTGAATTTGAATAATTTTTAAACTTAGGGAAAAGAGGGTGAAACAGAAAATATTTCATTTCAAATTATTTTACAGGATTAATCGTCCGATTTTTACAGACCGGCAAGGAACAGGCCCCTTGGTGAACAGCATGCATGGTTTCATGGTATACATCTACATATGTACGCAGTGCAAATAAAACGATTTGTATAAAGTTGGAAGAAAATTTCCAAATACATATATTTATAAATGGGCCCTGCTCGTGTATAGCACTCGGGCGCACTCCACCACTGCTTCATAGTAGATTTTATAAGCATGTGTTTTTTTTTATTTATTTTTTTTCATTTTTTAACTAAAAACGTTATAAAAATAAATACGTGCACCATGCCGTTATTGCTGCTATTAAACAAACCAATGCTCCGTATACAAACAAAGATAGAGCAAGAATATATATATATATATATATATATATATATTTATCCGTATATCGATACCTTATCAAACAAACCAACAAATTGTATGGCTGATGGTGTATGGCTGGCTACTCATATGAATTTCTGTTTTTTTTTTTTTCTCGAGTATGCATTGATTTATGTGTTGTATGCATAACACCAACCAACAACTCTCATTCAAGTATCTTGTAAATATATGTATGCACAAGTAACAGTGTTTGAACTCGTCCACGTATGCACGTATATACGAGTACCTCTACAAACAAATAAATCGTGTAATGCATTTGTTCTTTTACTGGCCACACAAGAGTATCGAGTCAAGAGTATTATTATTATTCGAGCAAAAATATTTGTAGAATATATTTCGTTTTCTTATTTTCTTCTTTTTTTTTTGTTGTTTTTTTTTTTTTTTTCTCTTTTTCGTTTCAAAAATGTAAATAAATAACTAAATAAATATGTTTGTGCATACACACATATGAACGTATGTTATAATTTATGGTAACAACTAAAACGCTGAACGTTGATATCAATTTACAACAGTTGCAATTGCTGCTTATATATATATATATATATATATATATATATATATATATATATGTATGTTTTACATATTTTTTTAATAAAATTTAAAATTTATTTGAATTCATTTTATACTTAACCAGCTAACTACATATTTACTGATATTTAGACACAGATAACAACACATTTTGTATATCATTTGATCGCAAATTTTAATAAATGATTTCTCTGAAAGTTTTCTAGATTTCGAGTTTGAATTTTAAATCATTTCAACGGACATCGAAATCATGTGTGCGTTGTAACAAATTGTATCAAATACTTTATTTTAATGCTTATCCTCGCCTCTTAGTTGCAACTTAAGTAGAGAAATTCAGTAGATTGTCCTATAACACGTATTCATATAACACGGATTCGTATAACAAGCTAAAAGAGCCTTCTGTATACAATAAAAAAAAAAACAAATATATATTAATAAATTTTAATATATTCCTTTCCTTGGCTCCCCTGGACAAGGAAAACATTTGCCATGAAAACTGTCATGTTGTGCCTTAAGCCTGAGTATTACAGAAAATTTGTATAATGCAAGTGAATTTATTTTACACGAAACGAACTTCCCTGTATATCTATCCACCTTATATTGGGGAACGTAGACATTCCTAAGGCGTGAGTTTACAAATCAATTTGTTGCCGTGGTACGCAAGCGCTTTCTGAAATTAATGTTCATATTGGCTGGCGCACAGGCCGCCAGCCCGAGAAGCGTGGATCTAATTGGCCCGTAGCCGCACGCTATCCAAAGTCGGTCCTTAAACTTATAATAAAGCCATCGCGGAATCAGGTAGTCTACAAGATCGTCTTTGTGGGGGTCTTCTTCGTTAGTGCTGGGAATGGACCTTCTAGGAGTCACATTAAATATTTGAGGTGTTAGATAAACCTCGTCCCGAAGAAAGGACATGCCATACAGATGCTCTTATTCTGGAATTGCAAGGCAGCCTCCCTTGTCCCCTATGGGACATGAGTGACATCTTTTAACTCCCTGTTTCGTCGGGCGGCGTACAGTTGAGCCTTCATGGCAGATACATCCTCTTAACATGACTAACTTTGACTTAATTAAATTTAAGTAGACTTAAAACCTAGTGAGCAACTTTTGCCTTGAAATGCCTTTGTTTGTATTATTATGTATTCTTTTAAAGGCTCAAAACCTAAGGTACGATAGTTTATTGCCGAAAAGCAAATTTCATCTTTGCAAGATAGGAAAACAAATAAACAAAGCTATAATAATGTCGTATAATGTTCGCGAATCTCAATAAGCTGATGTTACAACGTGGTTCCAAACCTGGTCGGCACTGTCTTCACCTTCTTTGGAGTTGATTCTTCCGTTTTAGGTTACTCTTTTGACTTCTCCTCAAGTTTGGTATGGCAATGGAGTGCATGTTTCACGAAAGAATCGACAGAAGAGCTTGCTTTGACAGAACACTCGATTGGAGCTTCTTCACGGTTCTGTTTGTGTTGGCTTGTAAGCAGGACCCACATCCATATTAGACACAACGTCCTAACGAATAAATTTTCCATCACAGAACGATGACTAGATCTTTTTAAAATCCCTGGCGTCTTTGATAGCGCGCGCACTTTCCGTTCACAATTGTCCGATATCTTTGTTTTTGGTCTACGATCACCCATAAATAGGCAGGGCAATGGCATAAGTTAAAGCCAAGAACTTTTATAAAAAAAACACTTTAGCTATACTATAAAGAGAACATTTCATTAGAAAATTTCCCCTTTGTCGAGGGATTTTTGTATATAGTTTATAAAATTTCCAAGCTGTATGCTTAATAAGAAAAAGATCGAAGTAGAAATTGATTTTGATTCTCGTTTCATCACGCAGTTATGTCAAACCCATATTTCATTTCCTACTCTTCATTAGCTTGAAATCAAATATTGAGAGCTTTTTGTTTGTATATATGTTTCTCGTTCTCTTCAAATTTCCTATAGTATGTGGTATTGTGATATACTTGAAAATTAATGGCGATAAGTTTGACATAATGCGTATGATATGAGTTTTGTGTACTAAAAAAGTAAATAAATAAACCTCCCGATAATATAGAATTTGACATGTACTTGACAGACAGCTTACCTAAAAATGTCAATACTAGTTTTTTTATTGTTTAATAAAAGACGTATTCTGCTCTGTTTCTTTGTTTTTTTTTTTGTTATTTCTTATCTCTTTCGATTTGATTTACATTTATTCCTAAATAAATATTATTATGCATATAAATGTGTGCAAGTATGTAAGCTATTTATTAGCGTATTATGTAAGCTATCACTGAGCGTGCATGCAATATATTCGGCAATATATTGGAATTTTTTAGAATGCAAAAAACAAATAGAGAAACGATTAAGATTAAATTATGCGTCCACATGAACATGTGTGTTTGTGTGTGTGTGTGTGTGTGTATGAATGTAAAAATAAATTATTAATGCTTGCTTTTTAAGTATGAATAAAAGCTCATTAAATCAACACGTGACCTTTGAGGATAATTCCCAGATAACTGTTCCATTGCGTAAGCATTCGCTAATAGGCGATTTTATATAAATTGAATTATTTATTAAAACAACTTATCAATTGTTTTTTATTTTAAGTTTCAAACATTAGATGACTATTGATTACTGGTCCCGCAACAATTTTTTTCTACAAAAGCAATTGAGACCAAAGCAAGTTCGCTGCTTTAAATCAAACTGGCACAAGCAGTGTATGTATAAGCAATTAGTGCTTGAGTGAGGTGTAGATCCCTTCGACTGATATGCTCAATAGGAAATTTGGTAACTCATTGCCTTGTATTTCAACATTCTTGTTCAGTAATTAAATCGAATTTGGGCATAAAATTTACAAGCAATGTATTTACCATACTGATAGCGAAGCAGCAGCACTCGCACAAAAAAAAAAACAACAAAATATATCTTAGAAGATCTCCCTCCCTAGCCATACTTCTAAGGGACCTCCTTAATTCCTTGAAAGTCGCTTCTACATAATTTCACCCCTAATAACACACTCTAGTAAATGACTAATTTTTTTTTTTTTTTAAGATTTTAAATTCAATTTTTAACAGATTTTTTCGAAAAAGAAATCAAAGTACTTTAGAAGGCGACGACTCATTGAAAAAGTGGCCCGTTTCCAAAAATCTTGAACAGGACTCGCTCGTTCTTGGGTCAAGAAGGCTCGTCGGTGTAACTAGTTTGATCGACTTATGCATAGGTTGTGGTCAAAAATACACGAACCGACATCGAACGGATAGACAAACAGAGAGAACAGCTAACATATATAAAAGGCGGACCTATCGCAAGTCCTCCAAATTTAATATACCCTTCTACCACAAGCAGTTATAATAACGAATTGTTTGCTAAAATCGACGCCATTGATTTTAAATCCTACTCACCCTGATCGTAAATTATTATTACAAAGCTTGCTTACTTGAGATTGAACTTGAACTCAATCCATTCAAAATGAAGATTTATTAAGGATGCCTTTGCGAGAGCTATAGCAACCAGCCTCTAACAAAACGATTCATTTCGATCTCCTATTTTGCCGAACTGTCAGAGTCGCGAAAGTGAATATAAATTGAAGTTAAACTTTTATCGTTAATTGTGGTGTGGATTAGTGAACTGATTCGGACCGGTTTTCTGCAATATCTTCACAGGCTTGAAAGTTGTGCAAAAAAACTATGAAAATCTTATTGATGTTTATTCAAGTGCATCTCTGTTTCTCCTAATCAATCATAGATTACTTCATGTCCATCCGTCAATCCAGCTTTAAAAAAGAAAATAAATAATATTAATAAAACAATAAGAGCTATATTGAGAAATTTTTTATTTTCTAAATTGATTTTTGGTTTACTTTTATTTACTATTTATTATAACACTATGTCTCTTAACATTTTTATCTTTTCCTTTGTGTATTAATCCCACATGCTCACAGACTCATCGCCTTTAGGAGTTTTAACAATAACCAATATACGCTTACGGTATCAAATGGGCATAAGACTGTGAGCAATAATTTTTGTTTTGCACAAAAAGATATTTTAGCAAATAATTGAATTTTCTAATCTTTCTTATCGTGATGACGAGCAGAAGTAAAAATGAAATAGTTTCTAACATTTAAAGGCAATTAGAAATTGTAATGCTTAGGTAAGAAATAAAATAAATAAAAACCTTTCTCTACAAGTTGAACGACAGGTTCAATTAATTTTCACCTGCAGCTTCAAATTCCCTTTGTCGACTCAATCAAACTATGCTATTGTTCGTCAAAATACTAGAGTACTCGGAATTTTTTTTCCTCTTCTTTTTCATTAATTTAATACGAAGGCCTTTAAACGTTGATTATAATAATCAAACCGCTGTCAAAACGGTTTAGAAAGTTTTTACCGCGAACCGTTTTAATTTAATTTCTTACCATTATTTTGTGGCCTTGCAAGGTCTATTGCATTCGCCGGCCTAGCTTGTAGTCCGCCATGTTCCGAATTCTTGCGAATTCCATCACCTTATTATCCATATTACAGAGCATGAGAACTTTGTTCTTTTACTGCTTTTGTGTTTTTTTTTTTTTTTTTTTGGGCTACACGGTGATTGGTATAAAAGATTCGGTCCCGACCGAATTTAATTTTCTTACTTGTTATGCATTAAATATATATATATATATATCGCACCATCGCATCGTTTGACACGTATCGTTTGAAAACTGATACAATCCAGAAATCATGGATCTGTGAAAAAGTCTTGCCATATAAGTGTCTGATCGGAAAGTTATTTAATAATATGTTATATGTACATATTTAGCCGAAGACGGAGTGGAAAAGGTCTGCGCTGGTAGTGTCATTTGAAAACAATTCAAATGTCCCTATAGTTTGGGTTTTCTTTATATATGTCTAATTGAATGCCTGCCTCTCCGCGTTCTCCGAGAAATAAATAGCGAATTGTTCTCTATTTTCGCAAAATTCAAATATTTCGCTTTAGTTTACTTTTCAAAGTGAATTAATTTCACTTATTTAATTTGAACGCGAAAATTGAATGGAAACGGAAAATTACTTTTTCTACTCTTGCAAATGGATGAGGAGTTTTGTTCGTTGATGGGAAAAGGTGGGTAGAGATCATTTTTTTAAAATATGATTGACTCGTTGAAAAAGAAGACCAACTTCTCTTACTATAAATATATATATGCAAACGTTTGATTTGAATTTCAAACAAAAAAGTACATTCGCACGCCGAAACGGATGATCTTTGATGGAAAAGGAGAATCTTAAAAAAAAAAAATCAATGAATTTTTTTTCTTTTCTTTTTTTTAAAAATACTTTTTGAACTCTCAACGGAAATGTCTTTATTTTCAAAGTGAAAGGAAACTAAAAACTACAAAAACAACAATATATAAAAAAATTGACAGCTTAACGGACAGTGTGAATAGGTTGAGGAGGAGGAAAATGTGAAAAAGCAAGGAGAAGGAGTTAGGCAGTGCATCCAGTTTTCCTGTTTGTTGCACAAACTTCGATGGTGTTAAAAAATTCATTTGCATAATAATAATAAATAGATTTTCTTGCACGTTGCCAACAACAATAAAAACCATTCGTTGCTTCTTCTTTACAAATTGTGCAACTTTAACACTTGTCTATAAATTTCGTGTTAACTTAAGTGTTAAATGTGTTGACGTTACTTTTTCTTTTACTGACTGTTACGTCTTGCTTTCCTTTGCTCTGCTATCTCCAATAAATGCAAAATATATATACATATATATATACATATATATATATATATATATATATATATATATATATATTAAATGAAAGTAAAACAAACGTCTAAAGGAAGAAAGAGAGAGAGAGAGAGAGAAATCCTTTTTATAAAAATCTTGTAAATCGCAATAAATGACGAATGATTTGTGGCCATCGATGCTTAATATTGGTATCGGCACGGCATAGTAGTACGCGATGGTTGAGTTCACTTAACCAACGCCAAAGCCATTTGCTTTCGTTGCCTTAATGCTATTCCGAACTCCGGACAGATTTTAATAAAAACGGGCACAAATCAATTGATGTTATTGACGTTTAATATTTGTTTGAAAAAACAAAAAAAAAAAAAACGAAAAAAAACAAAGAACAAAAAAAGTTTTTAATTTTTTTCTTTTCCTCTGGCTCTTTTTCTCTAGTTTTCGTATCTATAAACACTCCGTTCTTTTTCGGATGTATATATATAACCAACTTATATACATATATATATATATATATTGGTACATATATATATATATATTTATATATATATGGTATATATGGTATATATATATATATATATATATATATATATGGTATATATATATGGTATATATATATATATGGTATATATATATATATGGTTGGTTTTTTTTTTTTGCTTTCGCCTTAAAATAAATTAACGCTTCTGTGTTTTTGCTGCAGTTCAATTGAAACTGATTATAAGCGAATGTATTTGCCGAAGCTTAGTCGTAGGGTGTGAAAAGACGGGTTAATTGAATTGACTTTGATTGTTAGGCAACAGCAGCAACGCCGACAATAGCTACGCATTACTATGTGTTCTTTTATGCAATCAGTCAGCCAATCGTACAGAGAATCAGTTAATGACGTTCCCGTGTAAATGTTTTGGAACAATGTTTCTGCATGTATAATATTATTATTGACGTTGTGGTCGTCGTCGTTCTTGTCTCGTCTATGTTGATTGGACACATTTATTTAGTTTAAATAAATAACAATAAAATTGATTTATTATTAAAGTATTTGCTTTTATAGTGATTTACAATTAAAAAGGATTGAAGAGAAGAAGAAGAAAAAGAAAAAGAAGACGAAGACGAAGAAGAGGAAAAAAGGGCAACAAAGCCCAGAAAAGTTATATTACGAGAAACTTGAAAAAAATTAAACGGAAAAAAGAAAACGAATCTAAACGCAAACGTATACCTTTCAATTAAAGTCTGTTAATTTGCACGGTTCCTATATGCTCCTTGTCTGATGATTCTGACCTTTCTCAGTGCCTTACAATTAATCTCTCGGGCCCTGTTCATTTCAAAATTTATTTTAAGAAATCTCTCTAAGACTTGTACCATTACGGCATGTAACGCTTACGTAGATAAAATCGGATGAACTGATCTCGAAATGAGTCAACCTCAGGAACTTGTCGACAACTGCGTATTATCATCCATAGATCAAATCATGAAGAGCTGCGCATCTCTTTATAGAAAAACACGCGCTACACGGTAACTCTGCTGATCTCGAAATTCTTGAGGGAAATATTTACGGAACGTGAAGAGAATCCAAAATTCAAACCGCTCAGTAATTTGAACTAAGGATTACTAACAAACATCTAACGTCTAACATAGTCATCTAAAAGTCCGTTTTTCAAATACTTTTGCTTTGCTTATCCGCTTTTCCATTAACAATTGAAAAGCGTGCAATCTTTATTAAATACATTGTTGTACATAAATGCGCAAAAATGACTCGTCTTTCGGGTAAGTTTCGACTTGACTTTCAAATCATGAAAATCATCTTCTCGTTGACTTTTCATTCTCTCATTTAATTCTGTTAAAGGGCTTAGTAACAGCATCACGCGAGTTTTCAGGACCCCCCCCCCACCCCCCTCCCCGCCACCCCCGATAAATTCGTTAAGTAAACGAAACTTAATTATAGAAAAGCGTCGATTGTAGTGAAAGTCACTTAAAAATTAAATTTAATAAAAAATATGAAAAGTGGATGAGAAAGAGGGAGGGAGTTGGAGAAGAAGAGGAAGAGCGAGAGCCAGAAAAGTGGAATACGCACTGTTGTTTTGAACACATTGTCAATATTCATAAAATGAAACTGCATTCACGCAATTATTTATCATAAGGAGCGTATAAGTAAACTTACGTTTGTCTCTTACGTTTACGTCGTTTCTTTCATTCTCAAACTCTGTCAATAGTTATAGTAATGAACTTAAAGTTCTTTAACCTAAATCAAAAACACTTTTAGTCCATAACCATTAGACAACATGTGGAAATTTACTCATATCAATGTCTTTGTAAATTATTATAAACGTAAGCCCAAATACCCGATACACATACAAATATTTATACACATTTATATCTATACATTTAAAAGTTCCTTTGTTTTATTGCTTGAAGTTACAATAACAAAAAACAAGTAAGAAAATTAAATTCGGTCGGGACCGAATCTTTTATACCCATTACCGTTTACCCCCAAAAAGAGACAAAAGAAGAAAAAGAACAATATTTTCATGCTCTATATTATAGAGTGGGCGCAGCTTATAAAATTTTTTCCGGGATAGGCATGTGGGCGTTGCAGGCGTGTCCTTCGAAAAATTTAGGTCAATTCCAAATTCCTTTGCAACGGAAGAATGTTTACCACAAATACTAGAAAGTTACGCAAACAGACAGATGGACAGACGAACAGGCGGACATGTTCAGGGGCATTCTAAATTTGAAACTGACCAAAAATTTGTATAATTTAAGGGGTTTTTGAAGCTTGCTTCTGCGCCTTATAAAGTTACTAAAAAGACAGTTAAATTTTCATACACTATAACATTGGGCAGACGTGGTCAAGTTTTTCCATTCTTATGCAAGAATGCTACATCATCGCCAGTAGAATATGCGTTCAAATTTTTGTACATTTATTTGCTTTAGTTTATGAATAACGAGCGAAAAAACGATTTTTTATTCCTTTTGAAAAACAAAAGTGTGTGTGGTGCTGTGCGCGTATCCTTCGACCGATTTGCTTCATTTTCAATACCAATCTGCAAAAATTTAAAGTCGATAGCTGCATTTTTGCGACCAGGATAATATTTAAAACAGACATTACACAGACGGACATGGTTAAAGCGAGTTAGAATTTGGCGCTGATCCAAAATGAATATACCCTTCATTCTTCGGTAATGGGTATAAAAAAGAAATACTTGAAACACTTGAAATACTTATTGCATTATATATGTAATTGTAGCTTAAGCCTTTCAAGGATAATGATGATGATTAGCAATATGAAATATGCTCGATGATGAAACTATTGAAGTTCAAATTTGTTGTTTTTTCAACGCATTACTTCTCTTCAAATTCAATTCTATTGCAATGAACACAAAAGATATATTTCCTAAGCGATTGGCAGCAAATATTCAAATCGTCTACTGCATAAATAAATCCTAAAAACATATTAGACATCCAAGTTATTCTCTAGTCAAATTAAACTATATATATATATATATATATATATATATATATGTATATCGAATTGCCATTGAATCTTACGCCCATTATTTCATTTTTCGTAAAAAAAATATATTTCGAATGTTACCAACGTGACAACAGATTGGTTTTATAGCGTTCTCCTATCTTCGCTAATAGGAGAGAAGAAAAAACGTTTGTTTAGCGTGTCTATCAAAATTATTGACAGACAACTCAGTCATTCGCTTAATGCCTGAAATTGCATTACAGTATAACCCCGCACATAATCACGCTGACACAATTCGCCAGTTAATGTTTAAGGATTTCTTTCATGTCTTTCACGAATAAAGTTTCGAACTTGTTTAGCATTCGATTACAAATAAAAATTGCTTACGTTTTTAAACAAATTCAAATTTATTCGTATTTTTATTGTAATTTTTACATTATATCTCAAGTCGGTCTGTCATTTTGTTGTCATAACTTGTCAATGTTTTACATAAAAATTATTGCCTATCGATATGTGTATATATATATATATATATGTGTGTGTGTGTATTTACACTAATCATCGAAACATGAATGTATACTTATTTTGTCCAAACGTCTGTCTGTCACAGTATAGAAATGTACGCATCGAGAGACATATTAGATTAAAGATATTCTTAACAAAATGCGTAAGAATGAATCGAATAAATCTTCAGTAATGAGATCGTGATTAGCTATTATCATGTTTCTCTACTCAGTTCAGTTACCGAAAATGTTGAAATTGACATGACATAGAATTGAATGGATGATGGATGAATTCAGAATGCAAAAGCGAAAGATGACCTCAGCAATTACACCCACTACTCCCACTAATATGAAATCAAAATAGACGAAATGGTTAATCAATTTTTAAAAACATGCGTCTCTACATATATATATATATATATATATATATATGTAAAATGATGATGAGTGTCTAGGGTTCGCTTTTATGGGCATTACATCTTTCTTATTCGTTTTCTTTTCGACTGTCTGCGTTAATGATTTATTAATAGTTGATTGAGCGGTTTTTATTTTTATTATTATGATTTTCTGTTAAATAATTGCTCACGTTGCTGTTGCTCGTTTATTTAAACATTTTAAAATGAACGGACGACAGGTTGAATGCAAATGTTTATACAATTAAGCCTTGATATTGATATTCCGATAAATAGGAAAATGAAAACAACAACGACGTTATCTGAAGTTATAATGACATGGTGCATATGAAAACAAAACAAAAAAAAAGAAAGAAAAAAGACAAGAAGAAGAAGAAGAAGAAGAAGAAGGAGAAGAAGAGTAAGACTATAAGCAGAAATCTTAAAAACACCTGAAACCCCCACCCATTAAGTGATGAATGAGCTTAAAAAGATGAAGACGTTGCAAAAGTTAAGAAGAGTAAAATAAAGAAAAAACAAAAAAATGTCGACAAAACATAATTTTTAAAATTCATTGAAATATCTGACCAAAAGAGAATTTCGAATGATTTTTCAAAAACTCAACCCACTGTTTAACGTTAGATGTCTGTTGTTTTTTCTTCATCTTTTTTTTTTTTTTTTTTTTGTACACAACTTCATTTCCACCAGAGAGAATCGAGAATCACTGCTAACGACATGGGCAACACCTCTTGTTAGTTTAGCTGATCTTGGTATTTCAGTGTCGTTAATGTTGATGGTTAAAGTTATGGCTGCTGTGTTGTGTGTTTGATGTTGTTTTGTGCTGTTTTTGTTAAATTATTGCTGTTGTTGTTGTTGTTGTTGTTGTTATTGTTGTCATTGCTGTTGTTGCAATCTTGATTTCCTTTTTTGTTTCTTTTTGTTATTTTCGATTTTCTGAATTCATTCTTGCTTATATGAAAACGTTTATGTGTTATTGCTCAACAGCCAGCAGCAACAATTCGTGAAGTTTGTTTTGTATGATTGTCTGTGTAAATGTTTTTTGTGTCTTCAGTTTTTCTCTCTCTCTGCCTTCTTTCTTCTGACAAAAATATTAACTGTGGTGTTGGCATTTTTTTCATTGTAGTTGTATTTTTCTGTATTTCTGCTGTCAAGCCATGAGGATCAAAAATGTTTTTTTTTTTTTCTTTGTTGTTGGTGCTTGCTTTCATTGTGTTTCAATTTACAATTGCTTTTTTCCGTTTTTCTGTTTTTTTGCATTTTTTTTTTTTTCTTTTTGTTTAGAGTACAGAGTACAACTCACGACTCAAGTTGTATGACTTTGTTGACCGTTTAAATCTTTCCATTTTTAAAACCAAACTGCCCCGCGAACTTATATGTGCATTCTGCATAAGCGTGTGTATTTGTATAAAGTGTTTTATGTTATTGTTACTGTTGTTGTTGTTGTTGTTGTTGCCATCATTCACAATATTTGCACAAATTTAGTCTTAATCATGTCGTTGTTTGTTGGTTCCAGATCTCACTTTAGTTGACACTGATGTTGGTGGTCTACCGCTTAACCGTTCACATTATATTTTATTTTAATAGTTGTTATTTCAGTTGCCAACGTTGTTATTAGTGTTGTTGTTTCTGTTGCTGCGGCTGCTGCTACTTCTCATGTTTTCAATTTTTTGTTGCTGTTAATATTTGTGGTGTTCTTATTAAACGTTTGCGAAATTCTAAGTCTGTTATTATAAATTTGTATAAAACTTTCTTTCCCTCAACTTTTCTCATATATTATTTATAAAAAGATTAACTTTTTACAGTAAACAATTACGGTCAACGATTGATTAACGACTTTTAACGGCTTGAATAAATTAAATAAAATATCATAAAATATAAAAAAACGAGTTAAAATTTAAGTTGATCCGATCGAGTTATTACTCTCTTTTACTTTTCACTGGCAAAAGGATCGCTTTCAAAATTTATTGTATGAACTTTCCGCAATTGAAGAACTTCTCATCCAATTTATGTGAACACAACTTACTATACTTACCATGTGTTTACTAATTGAATTATGGTAATATATTTTTATATTTCCATAAACACATATAAAGCATTAGCCTAAAAAACTCTAGTGTTATGTATTACAGTGCATATGGAATAGTTGATCAGATCGGATCGCTTATAACCTTTAAAATATATTTAAAAATTTGGAATATTGGAGGCATCGTAGATTAATTTAATTGATTCTTGTTCTTTCGATTGACCTAATGCTATTTACTTCATTAACCTGAATGCAACTTACTTCAGCTAATATACGCAGTGCATACGCTTTTTTCAGTATTTCAGTAATTGGTTTGGGGAAAAAATATGCAGGCATATCTCTCACATTTGATCATCTTCGTTAACGTATATCGTGCAATATTAATTAAATTGCGTCATTATGATGCACGTTTCGAAAGTTGATCTAAAAATCTAAAGTTGGATTGAAAAGAGCTCAGTGAAAATAACTTAGTCCGCCGGTAAGCTAACGAACTTCCGTACTGATGAAAAACAGCGGGAGGCACTCAGTACTATTAGGTATCATTATGCCAGCATATAAATAAAAAAAGAAAAATAACAATAGCTTGCTTAATTGTTCGTCATCGAATGAATTGTTTAGTCCTTAAGACTTGGTTTCGCTATAACACGGTACATTGCGCTTTAACTTATATTATTTCAAATATCTTTCGGTATGAAACAAAACAGGCTGCGATGCAACACGGTACACATTGCTTCGTTAAATAAATAAATAAAAAAGTTGCATGTCAGTTTCATTTGTCACACTAACTCTTCAATTCCATTTTATTTATATAGTTATGTCATATTAGGGCAGAAACAATTTCATAGAAATATTCTTTTACTTAGCATATAAGGAACACGTAACACTTCATATGCTTGTATCCAAAAGCCTCTTCCGAATAATTTTTTGTTATTAAAACTAAAACAAAAGGAATTTTTTCTTTAAACACTATATAAGAATATAAGAAACAATGAAACAACAAAATTTCCATATGATGCTGATTTCCGCCACTTCTTGTAAAATATTCGCGGCAACTTTTATCGTGTGATTCTTGTAGTTAACGAGCAATTAACATCAAAATCCAATTTTTCAAATTCTGATTTATATATATATATATATATTACAGCCATTCAGTTTGGCCGATTTGTGTATAATAATTTTCGATATCCAGATGGGTGTATTTTTGCATAAATATAAGACGCATGCTTATCGCAGACATTACATTACACGGACACGTTTAAAGCTCATACAGAAATCGATGCTGATCGTGAATATATATATATATATATATATCTATATGTGCTTTATGCGGCCTTCTTCTTCTTTTGCCAAAATGATTATTCGCCCACTAGTATGCAACCCATGGGGTGCTTGTCCCGTTGCTCTTGAATTTCTATTAATCGAAGTTGCATAGTGTTTCTGCGAAAGGAATTTAAGTTAAGTTGATTTTTGAAAACTTCTCTAACAAACAGTATATCTATCGTTTGATTCCATTCATCGACATTAGCACAAACACCATTGCTTAACAGCAGCATTTATTACGCGTTTTATTTTAAACTTTGCTATGTACAGTAATTTATATAAATAAAGGAATATATATAAGAAAAAGTCGAAGTCTCGGTATTTGAAATAAAAATCATCCATGAACTCGAAAAGGATAAATAAAAGTGAGAGGTGAGAGAGGTGTGGCGGGGGCGGCAAACAAATGTAGAAACTACATTCGATGGTTACTTATTTTCATGACTCGGTTTCTAAAATACCGTCTTATAAAGGAGAGCAAAACCCTTTAAGAAAATATACACTCACTCGTACGCACAAACATTTTAAAATAATGCTTTTAGCTGTTGGTAAACTACATTCACCGCGTCTGTTATTCTTTTCCCTTTAACTCTATAACGCTTTTACATTTCGTCATCAATAGAAATATACTAACACATAACAAAATTATATTTGGCTGTGAGCGAATCTTTTATATCCATCATCGTTAGTCTAAAAAAGATTAAAAAAGAAAAAATCTAAAGATCTATACTCTACACTATAGGGTAGACGTGTCTTATTTTTTTTTTTTTAGAATAAAAGCGGAAATTGATATCATGTGTCTGAAGTGGATATCATCACCATTTTTGCGACCATGACTACGTTTATCACGGCAATTAGCAGAAAGATGGACTGTCAGACTGACAAACATATCGAGAACAGTTCATATTTATAAACATTTTGTATAGAATATTGTATAATAGTATAGAATATTGTACAATAATGTAGGCGTGTCGGATTTTTCACTTTTATACAGATGCTTTTTATCGTTGCGTCCGTTATAGTTTATAAGTAACGAGTAAGAAAACAATTTTTTGCAGTTTATATTAGACTGTAGGCGTGTCCATAATCGATAGGGTCCAACTGCAATACCAACCTGTGTGCAATAAGTTGAAGCCAATAGCTCCATCTTTACGGCCAGGAAAATATTTATACGGATGGACAGACTGACATCCTTAAATCGATTTAGATTATAATGCTTATTGTGTCGCTCAACCTTCCGCCCATTCTTTGCTGATGGAAGGATGGAAGCGAAAAAAAAAGCATTCAAAAGTACATATATTGTGACTGATTTATATATTAGATAACAATGGTAAGGAAAAGAGAACACTTTAGAGATTAAAAGACTTAGAGAATCCATCTGATAGCCTTCGCTAAATAGATTGCGTAAAGTGAGTTATAAACTATCGAGCTGCGCCATTAAGACAAAATTTTTGCATTTTCATTATCCTAATTCTTTGTTATTACGTTCTCAACAGTTCCTCTGGCTAAACAGCTAAGCAGTAAATAATTCATAATTGAGTTGAAAAATTTTTTTAAATATATTTAATGAAAATCATGAAAAAGAAAAAAACAAAAATATCGTGTATGTGTAAATTTCTTTTTCAAAATTGTTCGTATCAAGTTATCAGGTATCGGTTTTCCAACATTCGAATTCAGCTTAGTGTTCTTTTCTTTGCTTTTTTTTCGTTTGTAATCTTCGATCGGATAAGTAGTAAAAACAAGGGAAATTGTTGTCATTTCCGTTTCCGTTCCTTTGCAGCACTACAAATATAGTATGACGTTTGAATTGTTCTTGTACTTGTTCTTTTCTACGTGCCAATGTGCCTGATTCCAAGTCCACACATTTCAGTTACCGTATAAACATACGCGTTCACTACCAGGAAATGTGTTTAGCAAAAGTGAAACTTTGGCAGAAAATTTCTACAAATCGTCGAAAGCCGTTCGTTCAAATGTTTTTAGTGTTTTTCTTTTCTTTTCTCTTCGCTTTGACTTTTGCTTTCTTTGAATGCTTTTTCAATTTTGATTAGAAAAACATTGTGCTCGGCACACTGTAAAATAATTCGACTTTCTGCACAATTACATTTTTTATAAATTTTGTAAAAATAACTCTTGAATACTTTTTTCATTCTTCTTTCGCTCTTTCCCTCTTTTCTTTTTTACAAACAGTTTATATTTGTTATAGTTTCATATTGTTGCTGTTGTTATTATTGTTGTTGCTATTATGGTATTGTGATATTTTTTATAATAAAATGCTTTTTGCTTAATGATTTGGAAAAACACATTTATCAGTAGCAACTGTAGCAGCGCTAGTCTATTCAAATTGTCTTTTATAATGATTATGTGGCGAATTTCTTTATCGATAACACTTACTTCAGATCAATTTATATTCGAATGGTAAAACAATTTCTTAATTTAAAAAAAAAAAAAAAAATTATATTTCATATAATTGATTGAATTAATCTATTGACGTCAAGTCGATTGCAGCTTGTCATACCACATGCCTTCTTTGTTTTCTAATTTGAGTTTAGAACCCTCGGAATTTCGATATTTTTATTATTATTTTTTTATTTATCGTCACTCTGAATTCTCAAAATCGGATGCTATGAAAATGCAATTTTAAGAGATCTTTTCCTTTCAATTCATCAGGTCAAATATAAAGGTATACAGTAGTCGAATAAAGTCTGTATACAGTACGCAAGTGTTTCCATTTCTCTTATTAAAGACTGCATTTATGGGGTGAAAGTTAAAAAATATATTTCTCAAGGAATAAAAACTTGTATTAAATAACAATTTAAGATTTTTTTTTTTTTTTGATTTAAGATAAAGTTATAAACCCAAGATATACTTCGGTCCCAAAAAATGTCACAAAAGAGTGTACAAAAAAGTTCATCTCTCACGTAGTTTAATATACTATTTGTGGTTAAAATAAAAAACTAATACTTTGTTGGACCGTCTTCAGCATCGACGTCTTGGCATTGAGACAAGCTAATTTTTCTATTATATCTGCACAAATTTTGTTCCATCCCCCACGTAAAGCTTTCTAAAAGTCCTCAATGTTAGAAATTTTTTAGATATTTGTTTCGAACCCACTCACCCAACTCAGACCGTATGTCCGGTGATTGTAGAGGAGAATGTAATTGTTTGTGGGGGGCATTGTCAAGTAGACGCTCCTTTACAATGACAGATGGATATTCCGGATCGCTATTTCAATTGCGGAATTCTTTAAACTGCCTTTCAAAAAATTCACATAAATGTGACGATCCACTTCAGAGTCAATATGGATCGGGTTTCCTACTCCCCATACCTTGACAGAGCCGCCACCGTGGTCTACATTTAGTAATAAATTTTAAACTGGCATCGCTGTATTAGGTTTCCGTCAAACTCTTTCTTTACCATCGTGTCCGAATATATTCAACTTGGCCTCGTCACTAAAAAGTACATTTCTCCAAAAGTTGATATCATCATTTTTGTGGACTTTTGAAATTCGATTGATTTCGCTTATAAATGGGTTTTTTTTTTTGGGAATGCCGCTGTGAAAATCATCGACTCTTAAAACATTTCGAACGGGAGCGGGCTGAATATTAATTTGCTTATATATTTCTCTAGTCTGGGGTTGATTTGTTACAATTCTGGTAATATTTCGTTTTTCACGCCCTTTGATGTTGTTCGACCGGCCCGAGCAGTGCTAATTTTCTATGGAATTTGTGTTGTTGTAATTTTTTATATAGTAGTCTGAACAGTACCACGACCAATTCCACACTTTGAGTGATATATTTTTCTTATATGTATAGTTTTTTGCATTATTTACTCATAACTTTATCTTAAGTCAAAAAAAAAAAAGATCCTGAATTGTTATTTAATATAAATTCTTGTCTTTTACGAAATATACTTTTTGACCCTCCACCCATAAATGCAGTTTTTAATAAGAAAAATCTTAGTTTTTCGTACCGTACGTAAACTTTATTAGAATACTGTATGTACGGCAGTCATGCACTTTGTCTTTACCTTAGAACGCGAGAGTGAATAATAGTTGTACTGGCTGGTGGCTAAGTCGCCCTTCATACGTAGAGCTTAAAGACTTTTTTTAACATTCTCGTATTCATCTTGTATTGACAACCGTCCAATCATGTATTGGTCCCGCAGCACTAAAAATCGAATTTCGAAAAAGTTTCCGGTGACTGGTCGAACTTAGACGGCTTTAAACTGAAATTGCAACATTTCTTAATTCATTTTACATTACAAATTTTCCCATAAGTCTTCAAAGAGTTCTTGTAAAGTTTACACTGAATCTCCTCCATCTTGCGGAATAAAAATAAGATAAATAAACAATAAATTCACTTCTTTTACCCAAAACGCTTTGTTGGGAACGACCCCGGAAAACGAAGAGGCTGGAACGTAAATCTGCATAAAAGTCGGTATATGAGGCGCATCGCCAAAGAGTTGGCTTCCAAAGAACTGAAGCATTTTTCTCATATACCATTTTATAACTCTCTCGTTTATGCGAAACATAGGAAACTACCTCCTCTACAAAGAACACTTAGTAGATTAACTAAGGGTTTAAAATGCAAAAAATTCACTAAAAGATTTCAGTAGGCCGACGATCAATTTATTAAGGATTAAACGAAAGGTGGACGTTATAGTGATGTTATTGCGATCTATTTTGAAGGTAAGGAAATAACTTTCCTTGAATCGAGTTTTTTCTTTGACAATTCCGGATACTTTTTATACATATTTTTATTTATTTTTATATACACATTTATAGTAATTTATGCAAGTAATGCAGAAAACTTCTGCAACTAAATGCCTTACAATACAAACATTTCTAAATTGCGGCAACCCTGATATGTCATTTTTTATTTTATATTTATATTCATTGGCATTGCATCATGTTTTTCATTCGAGCTTAGTGTCGTTTTGTGACTAAATAAAACTTTCACAAAAAATGGGATTTGCTTTTATTGTAATTCACGGAAAGCTCCGCATTTGTTTTAATAATTGATAGACTGCATCTAAAAACAATTTTAAAAACTTACCTAAACTATAATTATTCCAATGCTGCGCCAGCATTAACAGTCGTCTTCATAGGTCATTATATTGCTTTCAGCGAATCCCGTCAGTAAATTTTTCACATTTTTCATTACTTTAATGAAAACTCTCCCTATTAAATGTAACTTACGACCATACGGGGAAAGGTATTCGCATGAAATCAGTCCACTGTGCGTAGCCCACATTTTTGTCTTGACTAAAAGCCAGGGTGTCCTCATACTTTGTTCGCCCCTCTGCTAAAGTAGTTGATAATTAGGCGATATTCAAACAATAACAAAATGATGAGAACAACTAAACACAAGTGGAAAATACAAGCAATGTACAAAATGTGTTAGAAGAAATTTTAAAGAGTTTCATTACCATGTTCGGATTTTACTACAGTCAAAATATAAGAGACATTTCTTCTTATGACTTATATAACCTATAATGTTCGTTAAAAAACATTAAAATTCACCGCTGGAGTGGACCTATTCCAAGAACTAGGCAACTTCTTGCAATTTTGTACAACATATAACCTCGATAACTTCAATTTATATAACATCTTATAACTTAAAGCTTTTAATGTATAACTTTTATGAGTTCTTACAACTTCTATAACTCGCCATAACTTACAACTTACGATTCGATTACTTACATTACTTATAAGTTGTGAATGTCTCTGAAAGTTGTTATAATTCGATTGCTTGTACTAACTTATTTGACAGGATTTTGGCCAAACACAGTAATGAAAATAGGTTCTCCTGATAGGTTCCACCATTCCTCAAGACATATTAAAACTTTGCAATTGCATAATGTCTTTGAAAATTGTTATAATTCGATTTCCACATGGCAGCGTTAGGGTGTTTGTACGACAACTGTGTAACTGTAACAGATAGAAGCCATAAATTCATTTTCTTTTTTTTTTGATTTCGTGAGCGAAAGTAAAGATTCAATTTGTTTGCATCCTAACATTTTTTAATTTTACGGTAAACCGTACCTTAGCAAAGACACAAATCTAGTCCACAAATAATGTGGACTACCTGCGCGGGCTGTCTTCACTTTGGTGAGAAATTCATATAAGAATTTTTGAGAAACCTTTATAGATTGTACTCATAATAATCCATATAATTAAAGGATTGTTTTTCTCAATTATCTTAAGCGAATTAGGTCGAGTGTATATAAGTTGAAGAGTGTCTGGCTAAACCTTTGCTCAGAAATGTATTTCTTCAGATTCTTCAACTCCATAAATGCAGCAAATAAACTCACTCAAGTAATTCAAGTTGAACTAAGCGACTTTTTCATCATCGTCCTGAAACTGTTTCACTGCATTCAAGTCTCCATTCAAGTATTAGGTAAAAGCCTAGCATTGAAATCCCAAATCGCTTATATATAATGAAATGTTAGTATAATTTTGGAATTACCTATCTTAGATATCGATCTAATCGATCATTTAAATTTAGGAAAACACAAATATTTTATGTCAAGATTTACTTTAAAGATTAGCTTCATTAGATCGTAAATAAGAGTTAAATTGGACAATGAATAAAGCTTTCTTACTTGCTTTCTTTCAATTTTTAATAAATCCATAATTTATAACATATACAAACAAATATATTTTTATAAAAATGTGAAAATTTTATTACATCATAAATTGACAACATGTGCGACCATTGAACCTGTTCATCAACCTACAGTAATAGTCAAACATGTCATAAATAGTTTTGCATATTTTCTGCATACCATTTTCTATGCGTTTATGAATTTACAGATACACCATATATGCAGGGAGGAAAGAAGAATGCCATCATATTTTTCATCGCCAAAATTCACAAAAGAATTCTTTAACATTTTTTTTTTTTTTATATATTTCTTCATCTTTCAATCACATTAAAATTGCAAATAAATTGAAATATATACATATATACATATATACATATATATATTTACGCATAAGCATAATTCTGTTCCACTGCAAGATTATAGACCTTCTTATTGCATTTAGTGAAAGTTGTAATCCATGTATGTCAAATTGTGGTTAACGAGTCTTGCTTTATACTGTAAGAGCAAAAAAAGAAAAATATACATATATGTATATATTAATTTTGTAATGAGTTTTTAACATCTAGCACCTCATACCATCACATAATTATTGCAAAATAATTTATTAGTTATAGGCGTATCAATAAGCCAACGGATCATTAGGATCATTTTTCTCTCGCGACTTTTTAAATAGTCCTCTCAAGTGTTTATATCAATTTTTACATTACAATTGTTGCAGGATCATACAGCGAACGACTTGATCACCGGATAACTAATAAATTTTCATATCAGTTCAAAATCTAAGTTTATGGGACAATTCGATTAAATTGTTTGTTTGTTGCACATTTTTGTTTGTTAACAGATTGGGATTTTCCCTTTTTTTTGCATTTGCATTTGCTTCGCAAAATGAAGCAAAGCATAAATGTATCAGATCTTAGAGGAATGTCGAAATATTACTGGAGAGTTGAGCAATGCAAAACACGAATAAGTAGATAAATCATTTGCATGGACAGAGATACCGAAATTAACTTGAGCTGTCCAAAATTGGAAGCTAGCATAAATGGCCTACAAATAATCCTGCTGTTGTGCGGCAGTTCGTGATCGCAAGAAAAGACCGCAAAAAAAAAATGTTCAGAAACTTCATACTGAATGCTGTTACAGTTGATTTTTTACAACATATTGTAACGTTACAATGTCGTTTGTGTGTCCTGCGTGACGCTTCTATCCAACTCTTTCTCCTACTCCTCGTCCTCGTTCCTTAAGATCACACCACTGAATTGTTGTTGTTAGGTTACCGTACCTTTTATTTACACTTCTTAGGAGACCTATTCACAAAATTTTTACATGAACTAATATTCACAATGCTTCTTCTATTTTTGTCCGTTCGAATAGAACGATTCAATTCTATTGAGTCTTCTACTTTGCGGATTTGCGCTTTTATAAGCAGTATGTTACCAATAACAAATTTCATTGGGACTTTTTCATGCTAGTCCCTTGTTACTATCATCGATTTTACAATTTGATTCGTCACAAAACTCAGTTGAATTAGTTTTCACTCAGACTGAAATATGTAACCAAATATGGGATTTTTGCAGCAGTTTTAAAGAAAAATAATGTTAGATGATGAAGAAACATCGCAAAAAAAGGTCTCCCTTAGAAAATGTGGCGAAGCTGTACGAAATACCGTGAAAGTCCTTTCTAAATATAATATATGTATTTGTTTAAATTTTATATGGGAATTTTTTAAAAAATTCTCTCCCTCTCTCTCTCTCTCTCTCGCTCTCTCTCTCTCTGTCTCTCTCTCTCTCTCTCTCTCTCTCTCTCTCTCTCTATCTATCTATCTCTATCTTCATCTCTTTCTATTTCTCTCTATCTGTCTATCTAATTATCAATATATCGCTCTATCTCTCCATCTATCTATCTATTTATCTTTCTTCCCCTCTTTCTAGTTGTATACATGTTTATGCAACGCATAAAAAAAAAAATTAGTCGCAAAAATGCAAAAAAAGCATCGCACCAAAGCGGCTTTAACTGTAATTTGTCCAGTGTTGAAACTGAAAATGAGAGATTGCAGTCAAAAAAGTAATATCGATATATGCGAAACATTGCGACAATTTTGCATTCACTTACATAAATCGGCGAAATGCGCAACACGTTTTCACTTCAAGAACAACCCAAAGATATTTTATGCAATCACAACAGTAGCACTATTGTTAACTTAGTTAGATATAAATGCAGAGTTCAAAAAAAAAAATAATAAAAAGAAAATATGCTTACGTGATTGTTTACATAAACCAAACATGAAACTCAAGTAAAGAGTCCGTATTACTTTGTTCCATTTTCTTCTCACTCTTAGCGCCAATTTTTCTATCTATCTACCTATCTATCTATCTACCTATCTATCTATCTATCTATCTATCTATCTATCTCTCCCTCTCTCTCCCTCTCCCTATCGATCTCTCTCCCTCTCTCTCACTCTCTCTCTCTCTCCCACTCTCTAGACAGTATAACATGTGATATATATAGTTAATAAATGAGAAAATAATTCGGTTTAAAATTCAGTTAGTTATACGAATAGAGTTATAACAATTTTTTTTTGTTTTTTTAACGAATTGACTCGGCACAATTTAGGTTTTTACAAAACTTATTGAAAATAGTTAAACAATTGTCAATCTAAAAAAAAAAAAGAGTTGAAGTGATTTTTCAGTAATTCCGAATCGGTCACTCCCGCTGTTTCTGAAGTTTCAATTTAACGCAACAAAAGGTTGAGCAAACAAAATTGTAAATAAATCGGCCTGGAAAGAGAAATTGCATATTATATTTTATAATCCCAATTGAACAATGTCTAAAGCGCCTTTTACGGTCAAGCTGATCAAGAACACAAATATGTATATGTATATACGTGTGTACATACGTGTCATGGGGAGTAATATATAACAGAAGAAGAAGAATAATAGCCATATTTGGCGTTGAGACGAATCTCACGCGTAAATATTGTAAGGCACTTTATTGATTTTGGGCGTGTCAATCGGACTTTCTTTTGGTCCTTTAGCAAATATTAATTCAAAGTATTTATACTCTTATAACTCTTGTAGATCGAAGATCTTGTGGATCGTATTGTTAGTCGACAACTATACTTGTAATTTACACATACATATATAATTTCTGAACTTATAAGTATCCTAATAAACGACAGCAGATAGGTGGACAAACGAGGCTAATTCGACCCATAATCTTATTTATATTCTTGTTAAAGATCCTGATGTGAAATGTGTAGTAAGATAAGGAAGGAAGCAAGGCTAAAATGGGAATCAGGTCGTTGATCGTATTATATTCATCGCATATCGTATATACGTGGTATGTTTAAAAAAGAAGATGAATTTTTATTTTTCTCCAAAAATATTTATCCGTCAATATCTGTCTTGTCCTAACCCTTTGATGTTTTCTTCTTTTTACAAAGATTTGTCAAGACCTTCCGCTTATACCACAGTCTCTGCAATGACCTTATGATTTGATTGAAATCCTTTTGCATGGAGCAGATGATAATCACTAGGTACCAGAACTGGAGAATACCGTCGATGAGGCAACTAATCAAATCAATCAGTTCGTGTAATTCTTTGATTGTAAAAGTCGACTTGTCACGTGAAATTTTTGGGACTGAAAAGCGCAGTGAAAAGTGTTTGAAAAACAACTTTCTTAAGTTTCTGAATACACTACCTTTTGATATTTTCATGATGTCAGTTACCGTCGACAATTACACTTTTCGATTACCGGAAATAATTTTCAGAATTCTTTCTTAAGTTCTCCAATCCCTTTGATTGCCTTCGGGATAATTGGTTTCCGCGCTTGACCTCATTTCACATCAGCAAACCACCGAAAAGAAGAGAAGAGTCGTGACTACACTTTCTAAGCACGTGCCGAGTTTGAAGACATTAAATTTGAGTTTTCCATTGTTTTGAAAGAAACCAGGATAGCGTGTCTTGAAATCACCGTAATTCGTAACCAAATGATCGAAATTATATAAGAACGTTTTTTCTCTTTTATTATGGATTCTTTTTCTTCAGGCCGAACATCTAACCGATTTTTACCAATAACTTGCGGGTCGCGGTCGAAACAAACTGCCGACCCTCTTCGCTTGATATCGTGGGTATGCAATATGTGTTTTAAGATAACTACCGTCCTCGATTTTGTTTCCCTTCCAGTATTCAATAAGAATGAAGATAAAAAAAAGAAAAATACATTTCCCGGTTTAATAATGCAATGACATTTATTAGGGAACAACATAATAGTTAGAGTAATCCACGTTATGTATTTATTTAGATATTTTTCCTTCTCTTTTCTTACAGTTATTTTAAATATTTAACCTTATCGTGCATATGCTTGCATACATACAAATATACAAATATGCGAGTATATATCTATATGGATACATGTGTTTATGTGCATATATATTATCTTTTGTTATTGCAACTTTTATATTTCCATATGTATCTCCGCTTTGTGTCCGTTTTGTTTTTCGGCTTTTATCTGTTTAAGGGTCTTGTTAAAAATGATTCGTAACACGTTGTTACCAGATAATAACAGCCGCAGGCCCATTGTTAAAGCAGCTTGAAACTTGCCTCACCTTGTTAGGCATCAATAGGAATAATAACAACAACAACAATAACAAGAACATCATTAACAACAACAAGGATAAAACATGTATCGGTAAGTCAGGCTTGAAATGAAAACAAGAAAATCATTAAGAATTTTAAAGACTTACAGAACAACTTTTCAACACACAGAGACGCGTATATTCGCGAAGAGACTGCGTTCCCTTTTTTACTCTCACTTTCTTATTTACACTCTCTGTTTTCCATCTTCTCCTATATTGCGTTACTCTCTTTCTAAACTCAACTTTTTCGTCTTGCACATTATATCTTGTATGTAGCAGACTACTCTACTCTATAGGTTTCTTTTTTTCATCCAAATTTGTTTATATAAAGTTCAATATACTTTTTGTGTATATAATTTAAGGTAACAATACACGGCTCCTCGAGCAAAAACAACAGGGTGCCCCAATATTTTGTTATGGTTCTGTTTACTTGCGCGATCATTGCTTCGTTGTGCTTTTCCTATATTCTGATTTGCTCTAAACAATATTGCTCCCTTTGGCCGATACTGTCGTTGTTATACATATCCAACTAACTCAGCACATATATTTACTGTACACAATTGCACGTGTTTATTATGCATGAGGCATTGGAGCTCTTTTTTCGCTTTTTTTATTTTAAAAAAAAAAATTTTTTTTTTTTTTTGTTTGTTCAGACTGTTGTGGTTCTGATATGATTCCTGCTTCTTGTTTTGATCACGTTGTTATTTTAATTTTTGTTGTTGTTACTTTAGTCTATAACAAGAAATTCGTGCAGCATTGCGCTAATGAACACACAACACAGTCAAGCGCTTCTTTCATTTTTACATTTTCCTTTTCTCATTTCCCTGCTCTACGTCTGAAAACAGAAACATTGAACAGTAAAACAAATTTTTTTTTTTTTTTTTTCGTTTCAGTAAAAGGAACTTTCACAGAATGCGAATTAGCAACCAGAAGAACTACATTTCACATACATACAAAATTATATATATTATGTTTGGAAATTATTGGACTCTCAAAAAGTTCGAAGCCCGTATTCCTATGTGCCAACATAGCGCGCTTTTTACTACACTCCGTCTTGCATATTTTATGCAGACTTGATTTTACCGAAAATTTGTTTAGAAATTAGTTTTGTTCTTTTCCTAAAATAAATCAAAAATTTACTTACATCTATTCTACTCTCAGTCTCTCATACTCATCTTCTCAAATAACTAAATAGAGCGTTTTGCGGATTGTGGTTGCATGTCGTTGGACCAACTACAGCGATCTCCTAAATAGCCCTAACAAGTTGCATTTTTGCTTATATCATAATTACATAATAATGATAATAGTTTGAAAATAAGTATCTATAGTCAATCAATCTGTCCGTAAAATTTTCCAATGTAACTTATATATCTAATAAAGATGTTAGTTTATAATCTCCTTCTTACTTTAAGCTAAAGTTCGAGCGTACAACGTCTGCTTTCAAATGGAATCTGCGCTTGTTTATAGAAAAGGCATTTCGTTTGACGGCACAGTTGCAGTTAGTCAAACTATTCTTGAAGAGCCCTTCTCTAGAGATCATTTAAAGAACTTATTCATTGTTCATTATTTGCAAATCGGAATATTTTCATAATTGAAGGCAGTAAGATGATCTTCAGAATCATTCATTGAAACCTTAAAATATCGACCCATACATACGTATACGAAAAGTAATACGGAAAGAATTATTATTTAATTTGAATAATCATATCCTTTATACGCGTTCTATAAAAATTCGAAACTTTTTTTCTTTCTTTACAGATATCTTCTCAATTAATTGCGATCAGCTCTTACAAAAGAAAGGTAAGTAATAAACTAAAAAAAAAAGATAAATAAATAAATAAATTAATCTTAGCTATCCGTCACCTTAAACACCTAAACAGAAATCACAGAATCTTTTGTTAGATTATTAAGCAAATAATTGTGACGAGTAAAGTTTGAAATTTCATTATACCCAACGCAACAGACATATTGAATTTATCGTATCATATATTCCCGAGTTCCGATTTGGCTTCATGTGTATATCGGCTTTTCTTTCGGGTTATTGTTGTTGTTATCGAACAGACAACAGAAAGACAGAAAGACAAACACGATCTTGTCTGATGACTTCCGCCAGCCTAAGTTTAAAAAGAAGTAACAATGCTACGAATTCCGAATTTTTTCTTAAATTGTGACTTGAAATTTTTGAAATTTATAGTGGAAAGTTCTGAATTAAATCAGTCTTGACAACAAGCTCGGGCTGTTTCGACGATCGGGGAAAAATTATTTAATTACTACCCATGAGGCGCCGCCAAGCTGTATAAAAATATGAATTGGAATATGCGCTATACGCGATACGCGATACGCATAATACAAATGTATGTATCTATGTTTAATATCTTATTTATTATTTACTTTCGCTCTTGCTTTGGTATAGTTTCTCAAATTTCTATAAACAATTGCAGGCTTTTTTTTCCACTTGACGGATTTAAAAACGCATCTTAAATTTCAATGTTTAATTCAATTTTTTCCCTTCTTTACACTTTTCCAAGTGTAGAGAGATGCACGTGATCTCAACTAAGTCATATCTGAATTTATTCTTTAATTGAAATCAAATTGAAAAAATTTTTCACTTTTATCTTAAAGGTAATCAATCATGAAAACTATTATCATCTCATACTTTTAGTTTTCGTAATAAATATTAAAATTGCCAAAAAAAGAATTATTAAAATTAAGTAAATGAAACTTTGTATCAGATCACATCACAATGACTCAAAAGATATTATTTTGAGTAATAAAAATAAAATATTTTACCAGCAGAGATTGTTTCGCAACCGCTTAATGTATATTTAAAAATTCATTATTTGTCATTATCATCG
This sequence comes from Glossina pallidipes, assembly GCA_000688715.1. Classification (NCBI taxonomy): domain Eukaryota; kingdom Metazoa; phylum Arthropoda; class Insecta; order Diptera; family Glossinidae; genus Glossina; species Glossina pallidipes. Next base: position 655,456 of record KK499766.1, read on the forward strand.
CAAGATATGAATGCAAATTATGTTTAAAACTGTACAAAACCAATAAGATATGGTTATGATTTTCGCTCCGTGCACCCTTTCACACTTCTTCTCTTCATAACACTCTTTCTCTCTTACCAATTCCTCATTTTTAAGGATCTCTTTTAGACAGAGACGGTAAAAATGTTGCTTGACATAAGTCCACTTAATGGTACCCATTATAAAACTAACTAATTTAATACAATTTAAATATTCAGGGATTGTTTATTTTTCAGTGACTTCTCTATTAACCATAAAAAAAAAAAAAGTTAAACAATAAAACAATAGAAAATTGCTTCCACGATTTAGTTATATGCCAGAGATACAAAACAATCAATGATCACTCAGTTGCCTTACGGCAAACCAACTAAATAGCTTCACATTTTCTTAAACACTTTTCTTCTTTTTTTTTTTTTTTTTTGAAAGCGTCTTCAGACAATTTAAGGACCGAATGAATATGAATTTAATAATACCCGAACGGTAAGACGAAACAAACTAACAGTTTGCATTTATCATGTCAAACCTTGTTAAGTTGCTTAGAAAAGTGGTATTAAGCCTGCGTACAGGGCCTCTACCCAACAAGGATTATTATAGTGAATGCATCTTACGCACGCTTTGAATTGTAGGAAAAATGAGAAAGCAATTTAGACGAAAAAAAAGATCCTACACGCTTCAATATGACTCCTCGATATCCTCATAATTTCTTCTTCGTATTCTTCTTTTTTTAATATGACTTATCGCTCAGGGGACGCGACGATCAGAAAGAAGTGAGGAAAAAGGAAGAGATGAAAAGATTGCTGACCGCAGTCTAATGGGTGTGTGACCAGTCGGTAAGTGTTATACTTTTACCGATTGAGCACTCATCACACCTATGGACGAAGAAAATGCTAAAGCACTGGCAATACTATCCGTGAATAACAAATTATCGCTCATTAGGTCAACGATCGGATTGACCGCGATTTCAAGGTGCACGAAAGATTAGTCGAATATATAATAACGTAATCATCTGATCAAGAATATTTCTAGTCTATATAAATTGCAATGTTTTTTGCTATACGTTAGACACGAAATTTCGATCAAATTCTTACATCTCCATCGATTATTTTAAATTCGATTCAATCTGCAATCAAATGTTCTTTGTACAGATATTCTTTCCTATATACTAAATATATTTCAAAAAGTCCTAATGGAAGCAACATAGCATATCAAGTATGCCATTTGCGCTATTTGCATACTTCAATACATATTACTAAAATATGATTTCATTAGATTTGAAGAAAGAAAAAAAAAACGTATCTTTAGCGTTCGAAAAGTACACGAATAAAATTTGCAGATTATAGAGAGACGTATCTTCTTACAAGTAGTTTTAAATTTCTCTTTCGTCATGTTATCTTTCTCTCTTTTTTCTCTCCCTCTCTCTCTCTCTCTCTTTCTCTCTCTCTCTTTCTCTTTTTCTTTCTTTCTTTCTCTTAATCTTTTGCTCTCAGATTCATGGAGTTGACCAATTACATATATACATATGTTTACTTCGCTATGCACATATACAGTTTGTAAGTGAAAGATACACTAACAAGATATCAGTTTTAGTTAATGCTCCACTAACAACAGCAAGCATTCGTTACACCACAAAACACCACCTTTATAATAAAGAAGCAACACATGCTTAGATACATGCATATGCAAATGTTTTCACAATATATGTGCGGAAGAAACTCTCACCTAGAGTATCAAGTAGAGTTAGTGAACCAATTGAATGGTTTTTTTTAGATACGCTTGTTAAAAACAGTTCAGTTGAAAACGAGCGATCGTGGCGAATGGTGTTGTGTTGTATTAAGAACTAGAGATATGTTACGTTCACACTTGCGCGACTTCGGTTTTCATTTTAATTGAAGAAACAATAATAATTCAATAAAATCATATTAGAACTGTTTGCTTTATTCTTTTGTTTTTCTTCTTCTTCTTCTTCTTTTTCGTTCGCCAAGTTTCTTATCAATTGTTTTTCTTCATTGTGCTCGTAAAGGGTTTTATTGTGAAATTGTTGATACATTTAAACGCAAAATGTGATTTATGTCTATTAAATGAATGTGTTTCGTGCTCAATACGGCATTTTAGTAACATCAGAACCTGAAATAAAAATAATCAAAAAAAAAAAAAAAGGAAAAATAGTTATAATATTAATAATACGAAAGAAAAAGAAGGCAATAAAAACAACAAACAAGTTTTTATGAGACAAAACAATTTCGGTTTACATGGCAAAATTAAAATAATTGCGTATAAAACGCCCACATAAATATTATAAAATTTATAATAAAATGTAATTCAAGATTTATTTTAAAAAAAGTTACTTATTCATATGATCCGTAAAAAATTCAATATATGAAACACCAAAAAAACATAATGATTTTCGATTTAGCTTCAAAGACTTTTCATCAAAAGCCTTCCAAGAAGCCTTCAAGTTTCGCATTAAGTTAAAGATGATGAAAAATTATCGAAAATAAAATCTTATCTATATAGCTAATGGCTATTTTATTCTCTAATAAATCCACGCGCTTAGAGGGCATTTCGAATGAGTACGAATTCTCGTTTCTCGCTGCATGAAAAATGTGACAACAACATAACATAATAAGACTTGTGTTTACAATCATCATACGGATTAGATTTGGGAAAAGTAAACGGTTCAGGTAGGTGAGGAATGAATTATGTATAAATTTTCTATTTTTCACAATATACACCAACAACAAAAATGTAGACGCGTACAAATCAGGTTTGAAACAAGTTTACAAAATTAATTTAATTAAAAAAGACATCGCCATCATCATTATTATCGCCATTGCTACCTAATTTATGTTGATTTTGAACTTAAATACTAATAATTTACTATTTTATTAAAGTTGAAGATGTATACAAAAAAAAAAAAAAAAAAAAACACTGAAATAAGAAATTACGTAAAAGTGAACTTTAACAATTTGACATATTTTTGAACTCAAATTTCAAGTCAACTTATGGTTGACATATGCTCTTGTCAATAAGAGTTCGTCTTAATTGTGTTTTTAACGCTTCAGTGATGTGTGTCAGCTTTTTTGGGAAAATATTTATTATTACTTGTCGATTCAACTGCAAGGCAACTGGGTTGATAACGAATAACGTATGTGCAAAATTGCATGCTTTATACAAATGTTTACGAAAAATTTCAACTCTATATACTAAACATTTACTTTATAAAAAGTCATAATTTGAGAAGAAGACTAGAAGAAGAAAACTAAGAAAGCTAGGCGCTAATAGAAAACGCTTTGAACAAGCAATGAAATACGACTTGGAATCTTAAGGACATTTGACTCGATTTGCCTTTCGGCGCTTTATGAACGCGTCAATATAAATTGGGCAGCTTTGCCCACGTATCGCCTGACTCCATAAACATTTTTTATTTATAAACATTTTTTTATTTACATTTGACTCAAAACGTAATGATTGACACCAAGTATCATAATTTCATCAGCCCAGGGTAAGGGCTAGCAATGTGCATGAATGTCCCACAGGTATTCATTCATTCAGTTCGTCGTCAATTAGTTTAGAAAGTTCTCCCATTCATTGCTCCCTTAATTTATAGAGATGCCAATACCGAATTAAAAATTGAATTGGAAACTCAGTAGCAATGCTTAGACGTTTACCTAATTACTTTACCTAAATACTAAGAAAGACTGAACCGATATTCTGTAGTACGCCGTAAGGGAAAATGTTAATTTTAACAAAAATCAAATAAAATTGTTTTTTTAAATTTGACCCACCATTGAATACTCTATAGCGCAACTGTTCGAAACATGATGTTATATGGGAAGGGAAGATGGGAAGTGGTTGAAGAACCATTTGCAATAGCTTTCGTCTTTGAATCAACACTTTGGTCGTTGCACCGAATTTCTTCAAAACATCACAAAAATTGCGACTTATAGATTGAACACCGACCGCTTAGATCAGTCTCGCTTTCTGAATCGATCGGTATAATCAAGGGTGAGTCTATCTCAAGTCCTCCCTGGATGTTATATATATATATATATATATATATATATCCTTTGTAGCACAAGTGACATAGGGTATAAAAATTAGCACCGACTTATGGCTTACCCGACCTATTCAATTCAAGTGCAAGGCCTTGCATTGTCTTGTTCCTCACGCAGAAAAAGGGAAGATTATATATATGTTTGTATATATATATGTTTGCATACAGAAATTTATTTATAGTCAGTCATCGAGAATATTGTGTGATATTTAACAAGAAAAAACAATTAAACATTATTGTTAACCTTTTTGAGCTGATGGGCCGATTGAATCTTGGCCCATAAAAACATGCAAAAAAAAAAAATGTATAAAACAACCTTTAAATGTTTTGATCGGTGCCGTTTAATCGCCGTTAACCGATGACCGTTTTTCTCACAAGCGTCTTTGTTTCCTAGCTTCTGTGCTTATGACTGCCTATTGCCAATACTTGATTCCCACCAAAGGTATATACATATATATGCAGACTTGCAAACAAAATGGATGAAAGTCTCGAACACCATATATATAAAAGTCTCAAGAAAATTTGTTATATAGTGCATGAGAGCCACATATCTAGAGACGCATATCTTCTCTTTCAACCATAGACAAGCAAGACGAAGATTTCAATCATCTTGCGCACACTTTTTGAATTCCAAATTCTTAGTCACTCATGTTGCAAAACGCATTAAACGCGGGTTTGGAAGTCTAGTGGATTATCTTTTCGGCAGGATTTATTCAATTTTTCAAGAATATTGTCGAAAAATCTCTCAGCTCTCAGGCTATATGACTACTACCTACAGCTATGGTTTAAACTTTGATACGATACGATTTATGATTTTTGTAGATGAGGTAACAACTTTCAAAAACTTTCAAATTAAATAATTCCTCGTTGAATAAATAAAACTTCGTAACAGATACATTATCATCATCATGAAGTCTTATCCTGATATCTACGATTTACGAAATTCTTATATAAAAATTTCAATAAAAGAATTATTTCACAGTGAATGGCTAACAGTTGATTTTTCTATTATGGACTAGAGATAAATGCTTGGTCGATTGAACTCCTTCAATATCTTTTAGATTTTCAGTGCTAGGAAAACAAATACTAGAATTTAATAATGCACATTACCCTTACCCGGCCGGGATTAGTCTACTTTTCAAATATTAACTTATTCATGCCCGAGACCTTATACTTGCGATAATCCTTACAAAATAACAAATTCAAGAACATCGATTGACCTAATCGTAACGATCCTAACTGTCATATAAAGTGGTTTCATCAACAGTGAAATATAACACTAATTTTACGTCATAGCAAATTTAAAATCATATCATAAGTATGTTTGTCAAAAATTTACTTTCTTATGCGAGAAATGTTGAATAAATTTTTTCAAAATCCCATACTGTGTGTATGAAAAGTAAGTATCAAATGGTCTTATGTTACTTTCTCGCATAAAAAATAAGTTAAAACAAACAAAATAGTTGTTGATACTTTTGTGAAGAAGTAAGAAAAGTTTCGCCTATGACTTTTTCACAGAAAGAAAATGTGTGCCCTTGAATATCAATTGAACTATGATGGCTCATTTCAATGATTTGTAACAGTTGGCCACGCAGCCATTGAAAGAATTTGATCCTTTAATGTAAAACAAAATCCATATTTTTATAGTCTCACGCCCATAAAATCACTGATGGGCTGATCAGAAAAAAAGAAAACTAAGAGTAGGATCGTTAGTAATTCTTTTGTAGAGAACGATATGTCAGGATCATAGCGAAAGTAAAATGTTAGTAATGATAAAATGAAAAAAAAAAAATAAAAATAACAAAAAATGCTTATACTTGATCTAATCCCATCAGTTGCTTATCGTAAGCATCTAAAACGATCGTCTGTCTATCTATGCGTTCCTGAAAGTTGAATTATCGTGAACGGACACATTGGCTTTACGTCCGTCCTCTTGATAGCGATATGTTCAATTAGCTGCTTAATCTAGTCACATCAATTGCTGATCGCAAACATTTAAAACGATGCGCTGCTTTTATGCAAATTGGTGAAAATAAAACACCTCATCACTGTAATCGCAACGAGTTAAGATCGTGATCTCATTTTTCTGCAATTCAACTTTCGTCATTGTGGACCACCGATCGTCAATTGTTTTCCAAAAGCCTAGAAGAGAAGATCGACTTGATTTGAAATCGCTCTGAGTGCAGTGTAGTTAAGCTCATATTCACATTGAAACTTAGTGCACATTTCGTGGCCACAACCATTTTCAGATATGTGTTACAATGATAGTAATACAATTTTTATCGTCTCCGCTCAAGAGTATACTGTACTGGATGGTTTGTATTCAGTTTTTTTTCGGTATATATTTTGTGATTTTGAAAGAATTGCAAAAAAAAAATAAATATATAATAAAAGTTGAAAGCAGATTTCGATCTGCAAATCCCACGAGAAGTAATGTAAACTTTTGTCGTAAAAATAGTTCTGATCGGATCTTGACATGCTTACAATCGCAGATGAAAAATAAAATCTTTGTAATTATGCTTAAGATGACGGACACCACCTCCGAACATACCACCCAATATAATTGTAGCTTTCTTTCTTGCTCGATGCAATCCGGTTGGTTAAATTGAGATCTAAGTCAACGAGACTTGCAAAGCATACTTGAAATGTTTAATGTTATCTATCGTTATGCGTAGAAACACCCTTTACAAACGGACGATTCTAATAAGAAGCTTAGCTTTTCAAGAAATTCTGAGTTAATATAGAAATTAGATCGAGTAAAAGTCGAAACAATCTTTCATCAAATGTTGATATGTTGAAAATGTCCCCTCCTTCGTCGAGAAGGGTCATTTCTCGATGGATTATTGATTTTCAGCGAGATCATTCAGAGCTGTCGTAGGTCATATCGAACGAATTGTGCAGACACCAAAGAGATAGCTTTGCACCAGAAAATATCAACAAATCGTACAAATTGTGTTGGATAAACGAAAAGTTAAGTTTCAACGGACTCACTATTTTGCCTGAAAATCCGGAATTAGAAAGCTTTTATTTCATGTTTACTCACGCCGAACAGCAACGTCTTGCTAAGCGCTCTTTAGCGCTGACAACATTATATGAACTGAAGTTTGAAATTATATTCGCCAGGTCTGGGATACACTGCGACTAATGTCTATTTCTCATCTACGCTGCCGGGAGAAAGATGTAAATCACACGGCATTGAAAACATTACGTAAGATGACGTAAGTTTAATTTGAAGGTCTAAAGAAAAAACTGTTTCTAGAGTCCAAGAATTATTAATCGAGACTTGTTTTAAGCAAATAATCGGAATCATCTGAATGATAGGCAAAATTTATCCCAAATTCAAAATTATTATTCCATCATCCTAATATCGACTTTGTCCATTTTACCTATACTCATGTACATTGACAGCCACAATCTATACAATATTTTTTACCCAGTGTAACACAAGGTATCGAATAGTAGTTTCTGGATTGGTTTCACAGCCAACTCCCTTAAATGAAATATAATTTTCGTACATAATTTTTTTTTTTCTATTTTGGGTAAAAAATCCAGAAAATAGTAGTAAAAGCAAACTGAAACAAATGTCATTAGATCGAGCGATCTTTCGCATATGATAAAAAAAAATACGAACAAAAATAAGCAAAGTAGCTTTCGTAAGCCTTATAGACTATAATGCATACATATATACTGTACAACTAACTGAGCGACGAAAAAGCAAAAACATGAGCTAAGCCTATAAATTCAGGTAAATTGTTTAGTTTATTTCACCTGTTTAAGAAAATTTTTATTTCCTTAATCGAACAAAGCCAAAAGAAAAAAAACAAACAAAAAAAAAGAAAATGTTTAAATGAAACAAAATATTCTTGTAAAGAAAAGGAACATAAGTCAAAATAAGACCAGAACAAAACACCGAAAAAAAAAAAAAAATATATATATATATACATATATATATATACATATGTGTATATAAAACCAGCAGGAGTTAAAAATTCCAGCAGAAAAATAAAAGAACAGAAACAGAACAAGATGAGAAGACAAATAAAACAGAAACCGAAACATTAAACGCAGCCATAACTTGAGATGTTTGTCTGTATCGTATAAAGAATCGAAGGGTTGGAATGTATTCGTACTAGCAAGGCAAGCAAGTAAGTAAGCATGCAATCAGATGGGCAAGACAGGCACAATAAGGCCGGCGTATATTTAAATTTAAATGTTGAAACATTATTCTCTCGATACGTGAACTTTATATAAAAGACACAGAAAAAGCACAGCATGTGTTCCGAGGCAAAACTAAAACATGAAATCTTTTGCGTAACGTGTAATAAAAATCTTTATACTGATATTCTGGCAAAAAAGGCAACAACTATATATATATATATATATAATGGAAAGAAATGAAATAAAAAACAAAATATATATATATAGATATATATATAAAGAAATACCAGTAAATTGATATTTTACCCAATTCATTCGAATATCTTAACGTTCGCAAAAACACCTACCTCATCTCTCATAGTCAGCGTACAAATTATCAGAAATTAACAGAGGATCTCTTTATAAGAAATCTGATCTTTAAAATTCTTCAAAACAGTATTTTTTTTTTATTTATTTTTTTCCTGTTTATTAAATTAGAATTACAAAAAAGCAAAACCTATTGCTTACTTTAAGTTTTGCGTTATTTTACTTTAAAATTACTTTAAAACACATATATATAAAAACAAAAAAAAAAAAATAAACAAGAAAAAGGTGTCATGTTGCGCTTAATTTATGGCTTTAACTATAGTTTCTGTTCTTTTTCTTTTCATTCTACTTTTCCGTAAAGCACACGAATTATTAAAAGTGGAAATAAAAACCGTGTATATACCCGCCACCATGATCATCATCAACATCATAATCATTAAAATGTTTATGGTATTCAATTTATCGCATGCACTATACTATACTACAATTTATATTAAGGAGAGGATCGAAGAAGAAAAGTGATATGGAAAAGAAAAATAAAATAAAACCGTTTAAGTCAAAAGGCCAATAACAAACTGAAGAACCAGCCATGTTACCGATAGCGATCTTGTGTTGGCAACAATAACAAGATCGACTCTTAGATACAAAGTTGCTTCTCTCCGCGAACTTTAAATATAAATGACAATATTTTTTTAGATCGATTTATTTATTAACACAGGGACAAGGAAAACAAGAAAATCATTAAATAACATTTTGATAAATTTTTAATTATTTGAAACGAACGTGTTTTTCTTACTTAACACATTTATACGAAAATCAAAGCAAATCAAGCAATTCTTCGACTCACCCCAAAATTGCCGGTAATTTTTTACTTTACGTTAAGCTACGCTGAAGAATTTCAAGCCTAAGGCTTTCGGTTGAACATTCAATGTTTACTTAATAGAATCCCACTGTCAAAATTAAAAATTCATTAAATCACTTGAAGAATACTTTATATAAATCACAGTTTTCTTGCCATCCAAAGTCTCACCTAAGAATATAAATGGAAATATATATACGATATACAGTGATCTTGTGGATCTTGGCTCTTGTAATCAAATATCATCGGCACTTGCAGAAGCAATATAATAATTTCTTTGTTCTTCTTTTTTATACGCACCACCAAAGGATGAAGGCGATAATAATAATTAATTTTGTCAAGACGTTTGTAACGCTCAGAAATAAGCTTTAGAGACCCAATAAATACACTTACATATACATATTCCTGATCAGCATCAAATTCTGAAGCTATTTAAGCATATCCATCTGTCTATTCATGGAAGTTCTCAAACGTCCGTTTGGATTGAAACTGGATCAAATCGGGCCAAGGATAAGGCCACAGTACAACACAACCCAACTTAAGACCACATCTGTTTTAGAAAACCAAATATAAATTTTTTTTTTTTGCAACTCATTGCAACTTGCTTTTATATTCTCTTGCAGCAACTGCAGAAAAATGAAAAAAATCGTCCGCGCCCACTCGATATTATAGAACCTTAATACATAGTATTTGCTTGTGAAAACTTTTGTAGCTCCCAGAGAGAAGCTTTAGAGACCCTATAAAGTGTACATATTATCGATGCGTGTCAAATGTGAATCCTTCTGAGCACGTTTATCCGTCCGTCCGTCCGTCTCTCACAATCGCAAAAATGGAAATGTCTTCTGCAGACACAAAATCTAAATCTCTATTCTGCAAAAATATAAAAAAAATTAACGTCTCAGAGCTACATTGCAGTATCATTCGTTATAGGTACTCAAAAAAAGAACGGTATGATTAGAGTTCCACAAAACATGCTGCATAAGTAGAAACATTCTATTGTATGTAAATTTGGCATAACGCACCTCTCAGCTCAAACAAAAACATATCGCTACATGTAACATCACACGCCACATCTCTCACATAAACCGGCGAATCTAATGACAGATACCTCTTAGTCCAGTTATTAATGAAAGCATAATCACGCAAACAGCACTGTTAAGGTAGATTTGTCTTTCTGATCTTGAAAATTGCTCTGAAATACCTGTGAGATTGTTTGAATCGGTGAAATAGCTCTTTTGCACACCAGGATTTGCATGGAAATCCTATGAAAAGAACTTTTTGATAAAATCGAGAAGAAACTTTATAGTGCAAGCCATAGATAAGATTGCTATCAATGATACTATATTGTTGTTGGTAGCATTGTGTGTTCGACCGATATAACTCCGATTGATGTAATTCAAGGTTAAAAACATACTTCGCAATAGCTGAAGTAAACAACTAAGCGATGAAAAAGCTATTCACCAGATGAGTGTCCTCCTATTTGCTCAATTCGTTTTCAAAAAGTGTGAGACATCGACCTACATCGATAAGATCTTATATTTTCTACTGTCAGTCAATTGAAGTCGGTTATTCCGATTTAAGGAAACCGTTTAGTGTCACTATCAACTCTACACTATGAATATTTCTAAATAGAACGCGTAATTTATTAAGTGATTATAAGTAATTATATTGAGACTGCACTCATATACACTTCTGTTCGAGAATAAAAATGCATTTTATTTACAAAGTTTCGATGATTAAATTTAAAAATTCGTGTTTTTTACATTTTAAAAACTTAATTATTCAATGAACTTTTCAAATACGCGATAATCTTACACACCTTACATAAGCTTTAGCAGTAACTTGATATTATCGGAGTAAAGGCATTTTTGATTTTCATTATATCGTCGCCTTCATTTGTGCCCATATTTTGATCAGACGAAATTATCGCTTAATTAATAAACCAATTTAAACGTAGTTATTAAAGATAACGCCGACTTTGATCGCGTTCGATCATAGATATCAAGCTCTGATGTAATTTCTCCCTCACCTTTACTATAAATTATTAATCGCTTATTTTAGATGTTGGCGGTGGCGGTGGCGGTCGCGGTATTTTTAATTTATTACTTCTATTTATTCCTTTGTTCAATTTCACTTAATGTGTTATTAATTCAATTTTGTTGAGGTAGTTACCGTTTAATAATATTTATCTTGTTTATGTACATGTATAAGTTTACACAAACTTGTGCATATGATTGCGCTTTATAGTTACAAAAGATAAACGACATTCATTGACGCTGTTGTTTTCTGCTATTTTAATTATTAAAAATCAATGTAGGTTGTCGCATAAAGAACAAGAAAAAAAGAACAAACAAGACTAAGTAGGCAGGTATCGGTAGGTAGAGATATCACAGAACAAATTAAATGCCGTAGCCTTACTTATTAATAACGTAAAGTGAACGTATATATGTTCATATATATGAGAATACGTTGCATGTCTGTGTATATATATATATATATATTTATATATAACACATCATCGGTCAATAATGACGAGATCGCGGCAGAAAATTATGTGTATTTTAAGAGTCTTGGCAAATCGTCCTTACGAAAAGGCATCTTGGATCTCTTTAGTCGACTATGTTTATATGTAAAGACGAATTTTATAATTCAAATACATCTCTACATGCTCTTTTTACACGAATGATTTGATTTAAGAGCAATTGAAAAAAATCAATTTTCATACGAATTGTTTTGTTTTAACACGATTTTCAATATTCTATGAATTTTTTTAATGAATTTTTTTAAGCATTTTTGTTTTGATGTTTCTACCTCTCTTTATTTCATCCTCATTACTCATTGTAACTTCGCGTTAAATCTTTCGCAAATCTGGTAAGATTATGTCGATTATATGCGTATATGAGTGGGATTCCCTGAGTTATGCATAGGGTAATCACGTGACGTACTTTTTACGCAATTCAGTTTGGTTTTTCAAAGTGTAATTAGTTTTTTTGTAATATATTTAATCAATTTAAATGCACGAAGCACGAACTAAATTCTTAAGTTAATCCTAAAAAGAATTTTTTAATATTGCTTTTTGTACTTTTCTTTACTACTATTTTTCCATTTACCCAATATCTTTTTTTACACGAATTTTTATTGGGGACGTATCTATCATGTAAAAAGAGAATTAGGCTTATATATACATATATACATATGTATTATTTAGTCTCAGGAATTATTGACTGCCTTAATTCGTGACGCCTTAAAAGCATTGTAGAATCAATATTGAACTTCTAGCATCTAGCTCTGAGCAGAGGCATCTTCATTGAAACCACGGTGAACTTTTCCCCAAGCCTATACGAAGCCCTGATTGGAGTGATATAGTAAATTACAACGAATTTTTGCATAATTTTGACTCGTCTTCGGAAGGCGAATACTTTAGACTGAATTCCACCAACTCCGTAAAGTAATTTTTTTGCAAATGCGCTGTAATGGGATTTGATAAGACTGATGCGACTCTTAAGCCATCCATCTGTTGGAAAAAACGCCACGAACTTTTACCTTGATCGACTCAATCCCAAATCAAGAACCGTTTATTTTTACATCGAACGCATAGGCCGAAGCCACTTACTTGTAAAAGAATTACGCTTATCAACCTATTGGTTGGTATCCGATTATTAAACAAAAACAGATAAGTAAACAGTGCAGCAGGATATGATTCGCTTACGGTATTTGAATTAATTTGTGCATAGTCTGCAGATTAAAAATTTGGAAATGACTATGAAAATTTCTTCTTAATTTCTATATCTTTTATAAAAAGGCAAAGAAGAGAAGATTACAAAAATTATACAAAAATGTTTTCCTTTATTTGGCTCTAGGTTTAGGGTGCCAAGTTTATTTAAATGAAAACCAGTTTTGTTAACTTATCTTAACTGGTTGTTAAATGATTGTATCAAAACACGTAACGTACACATTCTGAGCTCAGATAACCAACAACTAAACGAGGCATGTTAAAACACGCACACACATAAATATTCATCGTTGTATGAAACTTTGCTACGTACGTGGTCATCGTTTACGAGCATTGCACTATAAAATCTTCCAAACGCGTGTACGCTATACGTTATATGCTATAGTACATATGGTTCATATATTGATTAATTTTTTAGTCGAGATCCTTTGTGTACTAATTTTTTTGTTTTTTTTTTTTCTTCTTTTTTGTGACACCCTCCTATATACTTACGGTGTATATCGACTTTACCATTAAACTAAACCTTATTACATGATAGTGGCACTGATTAAGAAACGAGTCTAAGGCCATTTGATCTCCATTGAAATTCGTTGAACAGTTGTAAGAATTTTGTTAAGTAGTTCAAGTAGAGTAAAGTATTATAGTAAAGAAAGCCTTACACACAGACTTAAAGAGATCTTAAATTTTTAATATAATTGTTTAATTAAAAACTATTGAAAATATATTGAAAAGAAGAGGAAGCTTATATCATTTATATTTATATTTCTATACTATATATTGAATGCGATATGATGTCGTTTCGGGCCCTAACGATTCAAGGCGAGCCGCGCACAATCGCCTTCGAGTTTTTTCTTTTAAACTTATTAATCAAGTTAAGCCGAGAGAATATACGAACGGACACCAGCACCAACCAGGCACCACAATCAGCAGCACAAACCAGACAACCAACCAAACAACCAGCCAACCAACCAACACCAACCGATACGTATGAAAGTATCACATTAAAATTCATCAATCATCGCTTTTTGAAAAAGAGTTTGTTTGATTTATTTTTCGTTTTGCATCATAAATTAAAACAAGATGATCAGCAATGAACCCCTACGCATACATAAACGCAGCCACGTAAAAAGAACAAGGCAAAAAAAAAAATAATACTTTTACTTGAACTATGTTTCCTCTCAGACAATTTTTTCGTTTCATTAAACCATCAAATGTATTAAATATTTGAACATTTGAAGAGTTATTCCCCTATCTGCTACTGCGTCAAAAGTTAGATTTTAATTCATTCTTATTTATGTACAAAAAAAAAAAAGGATCGCACGAATTCTTAACGTACCTCATTTATTTGTCCAACTACACAAACTAAACTTGAAGATGAATAGCTGGACAGACGGTGAAACAACTTGAATAATCGGTATGTGGTCGTTTTTTTTTTTTTTAGCAATTAATTACAATATATATAAAATAAATAAATGTGTATAAATATGCATAAAATCGAATTTATCATCTGAGCATGTATACATACATGTATAAATATTTATGATTATCACTGAGTTAGCGAAATACCATTGCAAAGCTTAGATGGGACGATTGAACTTTAGATTGTTACGAAATCGCATTGCTTTCACGTATCGTATTTCTTTTGTTACTATTTAGCCGAAGTTTAAGTTTTAAAATATATGACAACAGCAAGAAGTGCCCAAGAAAAACATCCAACAACAAAATCTTCATTCTATGTATATGTAGACGATTGTTTCTAATAAAACTTTACCCCATAAAAGGCTAAAAAAACACTCAATAGCAACAAAGTCTTTCCCCTATATACACTCAGACCATCGTGTCTAATGAAACTTCTATATATGCTTGTTTACAAAAAGGTTCTAGTTTTTAAAACTTTTCAAAAAGTTCACCAAGAACGCTTTCATTAAAAACCTTATGTACTACTGTTACGAGTGCTATAGTGTTTCAATAGCACTATGTATAATACACACATAAATATGGTGATATATACATAAATATACATACACTTATATATTTGCATAAATATATATATATATATACATCTTCTATACATCTTTTCCTCCAAAAGCCGTCAGGTGTCAAAGTGTATTTGTTACATTCCGTAGTTAATGAAAGGTCCTGGTTATGCAGTTTTCAAGGCCAGCAAGTAATAAATATTAACATTAAAAAACTACCGGACCGATGCTGCAGTTTTAAGCAGATGCTTTATGATACCTATTTTAAAATATACATCACATGCAAGACCCATGTATTAAAAACACATTTATATATAGGTAGACAGAGAGATCATTATTTTAAATGTGCTTTCTAGTCAGAATTAGTACTTACACGGTGTATAAATTAACTGATTTTTTCGAATTTCATTTATGAAAAAATAAAATATTCCCAATACTCTTAACACAACATAACATAACTAATACATTAGCCTTTACATTTGAAAATGCTATATGTCTGTCTGTCTTTTCTCATATTTTTTTTAATTACGCAATAATCACATCATTATTCCTTAATATATATATATGCATATATATATATATATATATATACGAGAACGTGATTTTCGTTAATGAAACGAAACTTGGAAATACTTTTGCATTTTTCCACACGCGAATGAATTTAAATTCCGTTAAATATATATATATATATATATATATATGTATATATCTTCACCCATCCAGTTGATAAAAGAATTATTGATGGACTTATTTCATTCTCAACAAGCTTCCTTATGTTCATAAAAGTAATGAAAGTCTAATTGTTACTTTGAAAATTTCCCGTGATTTTTTGATCAAATCAAGCACTGCATACTTCTTTGTAACATTTAGAAATGTATCACAAAAATCCTGTATAATCATTCCCCGATTAACACGGTCTACTCGTGCCCTTTTGTATCGAAATCGTGCTAAAGCCTGCACTACATATCGTATTATCAACAGATATCATATCTTACGACAATTCGACTTGTGTTTGTGATTTTAAGCTTTAATATTCTGCATAAAAAAGTAAATAGCTTTAGTTATTACGTATTTTTTTATTCCTGTTTTTTGGAACACGCCCATTTTGTTATTTCTAAAAAAACTATTTCTACGAAATCTCGTCAATTTAATGGATAATTTTTGTAACGGGCCACAGTCGCAAAAATTAAAATGGAAAAGAAATTGAAATTTGGGGTAAAAATGATCAACTGATGAATTACGAATGTAAGGTTAAAAATGTGAACACGCCCTATTAATATACACTCTCACAACACATAAGGAACCAGGATGATCTTGGAAAACACGGCAATGTTTATTTAAATTTTTTGTCTTTCGATCCCATGAATATCAAAAACTACCAGACGCATGTTCGATGCGAAAAAGGTCGCGATGGGTTTACTAATATAGTTTAGTAATCCGTCAAAAATTTTAATTCCAATTTATATTCAATCTATTTCCCATTAGCACTCATCTCTCCACCCAATGACAATTAATTTTGATGAATTTTTTTTAATTTTTTCAAACCTTCATCTATAGCTTTCGATTTCCTTAAAAAAATATATATTTTCGAATACGAAACAAATAAAAATGTTGGACAACGCACAGGGAATGCAATCCGCTATATAACCTTATTCGAATTGGAATTATTTCTAATGTGTATAGCAAAAGTTGTAGCTAAGCTCTCAACCATTCGAAGTTTTTTTTGAATATCTTTTGCCTTCGATGCGGAAGACATGATTTCATGCATCCATGGGAAAAATTCATTGAAGAAACTCTTTTTATATGAAGGTTCATTTCAAAAGCAATTGATCTTTTCAATCATACGGAGAAGAATGCAGAAACGTAAAACAAAGAACGAGAAAAAATAACAAATCCACGAATGAAGATATGTGTGCACTATAAATAAATATATTTGGGACTTTGAATAAGTTCTCACCATTTTCCGGAAATGAGCGCAAATAATACTATAAGGCAGTATATAGATGAAAATGTGACTTGTTCATACTGTACAATGTACTGGCTTGAAGCTTTACATAGTGGTCGAATGTAACTCTTTGAACCTTTGAATCACTGCGTTCATCAGAAACTATTTCGTTCGATTAGCACTGATATCAAACGGCGACTAATTATCTGTTCGATTAGGGCTGCAGTTTTTACGGCGTTAAGCAAAACCTGAGACCCCTTTAGTGGATGGCCTCAAGAGACCAATTATGCTTTGTACAAGGAAAAGTGATGCTTAGTGATCGACAATGATATAAATAAAATATCTTGTGCTATTTTTTTTTTTTTTTATATATATATAATATACACAAAAAAAAAGTGAGCAAGAACTTGTCTCCCAATACCTTGTCTCCCAATAAGAAGCAAATCGTGTTTAAGCATTTTTAAGTTGATTCCTTATCGTTTCTGAAAACCCATCAGCTGTAACTTTGCTGTGAATTGCAGCGATTTCATTACCTTCAACTATTCGAAATTCGTGGAACCCTTTGTAATAGATAATCGAGCAGTCCCGCTGATAAATATTGAAATATCGAACATTTTCGATTACGCGACAGACTTTCGCGACGCCACAAGATACATCCCGTCAAGCAAGAACCACGTATCCGTCCTCCTATACCGTGACTACGAAATTCAAATTGGCGCGTAACTTTATTACAATATTAATAATTAACGACGAGCGAGGTATATCTATACCTTCACAGATGGGAGACGAAATTTTTATCGAATTATATTTTGCATCAAACTGTAGATTGCATTAATATTGTACTGAAATGATAGAGTACATCTTTGCCCCTTTTCCCCACAAATTCAGTGGATTCGAGTAAATACTTAGGAGCAACTGCGAAATAACTCACTTTAGCCAAGAATTTCTGGGCAATTGAAATTCAAATATCAATGTGAAATCTTCTCTATCTAAATCCACACGGTCTCGATGGTTTGCTAATTTTAAACGAGCTCATGCGGAAACCGATGAACTGAACACAATAGATGTCGGAAAAAGATCCGATTACCCGAAAGAAAGCATCGCAGAAATTATGAAAAATATTTTCGAAAACCAAAAAAGGGAACTTACAACCGACAACTCGGCCGTACTAAAGAGGCAATCCAGAGGCAATTTATTCTTTATTTTACAAGAAAATTTAGAGATGGGACACTTGTGTTCCAAATGGCCAACTCCTCTACTCACGCTAGAATAAAGGCGTCAACATGTTACTGATGGCAAAATGCCATAAATTGATTTTCGAAATGCGAGCCCATGCCAAAACTATTCTACAGAATTGCGACTATTATCAAAATTATCAAATCTCGAAAGAATGCCGCAAGAGGAAAAAAAATTTTGGATTGAGTGACGGAGTCACGGAGCGGAAATGCAATCATAGTTCGAGAATCTTTACAAATCGTCCGATAAAAAATGCATAGAAAAGTCACAGAATTTTTGAACTAATTGTATCACTCTTGAAGTAGACTACGCGGAAGAATGAAGCCAAATTTTACACAAAAAAAAAAAACAGAAGAAGAAGAATTATTGGTCAATGTATTGCATTCATTTCCTCATCCGTTTTACATACCGCTGCCACTGCTCGACACAATTTTTAATTCCATATTCACAGTCCATAAGTGATCATACCCTACACCACTTGTGCGGATGTATGAAACAGCCACAAGAACTTGAAATAGTTTTATCTTTCATTATACGGATCGATTCAGTATCATTGCCTGTCCCTCTTTTCTTCTTAATGCAATCTGGTATACTGGCGGTTGGGATCGCGTCACTCTTTCGGTCACTTCGCCTATAACGTCTTATTTTGAGAAGTCCTTGTATGAATAACTGTAGGATTGCGTAGGATATTTAATGGCGAACCGCGTTTCCATTATTGTGTTTCCATTCCTTTTCGGACAATCACGCCTTGATACACAAATTTCATTAATTAGAAATACTCCAATTTTTTCAACCGTTCTTTTTTTAAATTTAAATGAATTTGTTTTTGTTTTATTTGTTTTTTCTCATATATTATGAGCTGCTCCCAAGATTCACTGTTCATAAATACTGAAAATAATTGCAATTCTTATGGACAATATACATAATGGGAAATGCTCTTCTATGCGCAGCTTACTTTTACACCAACCCAACTTAAATGCCCTTTGCATGTGACCAATAGAGGTCCCTGAAATATTATTATGGTTATTAGAAGACAATAACAGATAATCTACATAAGAGAAATTAGTGTTTTATCCTTGATTACTGACGCACGTTTCAGCTAATGTTAGGTATTAAGGCAATCATAAAAAGCACCCTATATTTCTAGTACGCCTGTCGGTTCACTTTAAAAAACAGCACTTCCAGCAGACAATATGCAGATATCGCTCGTATAACACGGTTTCGATACAACGCGGAACAAAATTTACGATCATTACAAGACGATTTTGATATAACACGATTCCAAAAGATCGCATATATGTATTCCGGTGACTTTTATTTTCCAATTGCTTTTCGCTCGTGTTTGATTTTTTTTTTTTTTTTGATCAAGAAGGGAACTTTTACACCAGCTTTGAATATATTTTTAATATTGAACTTTGCACTTTTTTTTATTTTTTTCATTTTATATATGTAAAAACGTGAATTTAATTTACTTGTTCATGTACACGTACGTTTGGAAGGAAATCGAAGTCATTACAAAATTTTTGCCACCTTAAGATTTGATTTCGCTATAACACGGTACACATTCTCTCGATTGCTATTATGTATCTACGTTTCAATTATATTATTTTAGGCCTTAACTTAGTTTAAATAAATAAATTGAAAGATTGATTGACTACATTTGTATATACGTTTACTTTGTGTGGAGCATTTTCAAAGTTTTACTTGCAAAAAGGATAAAAATATAATACAAGCCATAGATAAAAAATTTTGCCATGTGTTCTGCAAAGACTGTACACTGCAAACACTGTACATACACTGCGTATCTAAGCATGGACGTTCTTGAATGTTGAAAATAAAAACAACCTGTTATCTAAATGAGTTAAAGGCCCAGAAGATTCTCAGACAGGAGAAGAGAAGTGAGCAGTCGAAAATCACATAAGAAATTATAGTTTGTATATTTTAATTGATTGTTGTCGTTTTTGTTTCTTATTATTAGTGTTGAAATATAAACATAAATAACTAATTAAGCACCCGCAGATGGTTTTCAAATTAATTTAACTGTAATTTATGACTTTATGTTTTAAACATGCAACACAAACAACATAGAAACCTATAAGTCGAACAGAGCACCCGAAGAGAAACAAATAAAAGATCGACAACAAAAAAAACCGAAGTAAATTTGTCTACTCTGAGAGTGTTGCGAAGACGAAAAATTTTTTAAACGACACTAACACAAACTTATTTCTATTAAAGCATAAGCTCAACATGATCATTTAAAAAAAAAAAAAAAAAAATACTAAATGAAAACAAGAAAAGCAAAAAAAACAAACCAAGGAGACTCTAAATATTTCAGATGTTTAATTTATGACTTTTTGACAACATGAAAATTTATGGTTTCCCATTTTTTTTTTTTTTTTGCGTAAACGCACGCATACGCATGCATACATACGTACAAAGCAGCAGAAGCAGAAGCATATTCTTTAACAAATAATGAATATGTATGAATATGTGGTCGGGTTTTTGCCTTCGTTTATCAAAATTTAAAATTTTTCAATTTTACAATATTTTATACTGTTAAGCGTTTCTGTCAATTTACTTATGCGTATGCTTTGGCAATATAGGTAGGCAGGCAGACAGACCGACAGACCGACAGACAATCAATCCGAATGCAACAGAATGCAGAGTTTGCTAAATAACGTTTCATATACATATGCATATACATATATATATATATATATATATATATATATATTGAATGACGGCGCACTGCGGACTGCCGCCAATTTCTTTTCGTTCATTTACTGATTTGTTTTTTTAATTTTATTTAATTTTTTTTAGTTTCGCTTAAAAAACAAACAAAAATTAATTATATTTCGATACAAACGGTAGACAGCCAGCCCTTCAATACTATTTTCTTTTACTGGTCCGTGCTTCTTAGGTCTTCTAGTTGTTGGATGATAAGAACAACGTACACGCTGATCATATGCAATATTAAAAATGTTTGCCTGCTCTTGGTAGTCTGATGATAATGATGATGATAGTGTTAATTTGTTGACTATGTGTTTGTGTTATATGCATAAAAAACAAGTACGAGAACAAGCATTAAAGGCACACGTGGCTTCAGACGTGCACACAGTCAAGAACATAAATGTACGGTTGCACGAATTCCTCAATATTTTCAGGCGACGAATAAAAAAGAAAAAAAAAAAAAACGTTATATCCAGAGTCTGCATAAATGAAAATAATGTTTATTAGTAACATCATGTAACTACGCTGATCGGAAAATTATCTAAAGGAGATTGCATGCCAATCCGCCATTTTGAGAAGACATTGAATTCAAGAAATCTCTAGTACGAAGGGAATGCACTTCGACCTACAACTCAATGGTCGTGGGTCCAAATCTTAAGTGAGGTTAAGTTTTTAATAAAGCTGATAGCCTTAAAGAGTTATTCAACAGAGCAGATTTTTGATATTCTAGGTATTAGCCGGCTGCTATGAATGACAGAAGAATGAATGCCTTCTGTAGTTATGATAGCAGAAATGTATTTTTGGCAGTGGATTCAGACAGCAATTGATTGGATATGTCAATCATTCTGGAAAAGTGAACTTACCTAATAGAAGTAAGAACACTATAGTGGGGCGCAGCCCACTATTACATACCGTACATCATCCTACCGTTATTCATATATTCACTCCTGAAAATCAGATGTTATATGGGAAATGGTCGAAAAAGTGGTCCAATCTGAAACATTTTCAATAGCGTTCGTCGGGGCATCAAATCTCATCAAGAAAACTCCAAAAATTGGAGCGCATAGGTAAAACACAAGGAAACAACATGGATAAAGAAATATAAAGCACTTATGGTACAGGGTATATTAAGTTTATCATTTTCTGAATCGATCTAAGCTTGTGTATCCATTGGATGTCTGGCCAAAATATTTTTTTTTTAATCTACTGGCCGCAATTTTCGAAATATTTTGATGAAATTTGGTACACTGAAGTGCTTTGACATCCAACGATGAAGGCAATTGACAATGGTTCGGATCGATCCATTTTTTTGACCACTCCCCATATAACGCCTTATTTTGAAAAATCGTTATATGGAAAATATTGCAATTTTCAAACTTTCTCGACAAAAGTCGCTGAGTAATTTCTGAGGCAATTTTTTGAACCCCCTCTCATATAACCGTTCCAACGAAAGCTTACCTCTATATGATAAAAAGGTCTAATTCTCAATACGTAACGATGAAAATTGCGATCATTACAGTATATAAATAAAGACATCCACAATCGAATTTGGCCCACATAGGTGTATATTTTGGATATCACCGCATATAAGGATTCTCCATCGGAAAATTTAAGCCTTCATATCTCGAAAATTTCTTCATCGTAGTAACTTGACATTAACATTAAGTGGATCAATTTTAAACCACGCGGATCTCATTCTTGGGCCCCGCTCCATATAAGATTTCTCATGAACAGTAAACTCTTTAGAAAATGTTTAACTATTAACAGTTTATGATAGGGACAAGCAGTAGGGAATTCGAATCAGGACTGTATATATAGGGAGTATGATGAAAAGCCAGGCCTTATATGAAGGGGCATTGTAATTTGTAGCAATAATAAAATTTTTAGGAAGTAAATTATGTTTGCTAAATTTCGATCGCGTCACGTGGTGTGTTGGGCGCCCTCCCATGCGGTCCATGCGAACTTTCATGGAGAGTATGGCATTGTAGGAAAATAATGTGTAATTTTTGATGCATTGTTGCCAACAAGAACACAGAATAACTTTGTCAAGCGAATTGGTGTAGGGCGTCTAATAGTCAGCCTTGCCCGAGTTCTTACTTGTTGTTTGTTACATGGCCGCTGTACGCATTTTGTACGTTCGATTCACTCCTTTTTTGCGTGCGTTCATATATTTAAAATTTCTTATGACATTACCATTTTTTCGCAATAGGAACGGGCGCCGCAAAGATTCCATGGAATCGACTATCCAGAATAGTAAATCTGTAAAGTGACGTCCGCCTGGGAGTTTAAAGAAAATGAAACACAACTATCCATGAAGGAGATTATTGTTACTATTATACATGGCAAAGTATATCATTGTTAAGGTTTAGCGTAGTACTACCATATAGGAGCCAGTGCTCCATGAACTTATATGTGGAAATCAATATTATTTCGGTAACAAAAATGTTTTACTAACATTACCAGAGAAAAGGATACTCGCTCGTAATAATTGAAGTGTATGTAAACTCTTGTCATTGAAGTTATTTGTATTTCTATATCTATGGGAAAAATTGACCATGCCTACTCAATATTGTAATGTATCAAAAATTAATTTGCTTTTTTCAACACCTTACAGTAGATCGCAGTAACAAGCTTAAAAAAATCATATAAAATATATGAATGCTTGGCCAGTTTCAATTTCGGAATGCACCTAATAATGTCCCTCTGTTGGTCCGTCGATTTGTCCGTCTACCAAAGTGTATAGTATCTATGGTACACATTCTCATGTTAACAAAAAACAAGAAGATATCGACTACAAATTGGCCCAACGGCCTGAAAGTGGCGTAAGCAGGTCAAAAAACACCTCTACAACACTCAGACGTCTATACAACTGAAAGTGAGAATACCTTTGCTTTCCGTATCTTTTGCTCGTTGCTTATAAACTATAACGATATAAATTTCCACAAAATTATTCTACAAGAATATGAAAAATCAGCCGCGCCCACTCAATATTAAAAAAATTTGCAAATATATATTTTTGCCCTTTTTCAATCTTATATAGGATAACTGTGCTGGATATCGTAATCGAAGATAATATCTTTACTTGCTATTCTTAGTCTTCATTTTCCGCTTTTGATAGGAAAAGTTTCGTGTTATTATGGAAAATGGAAATTTCGTTTACCTACACAAAGGTTTTTTGAAATCATCTTTTTTCAGAATATTGAATAATTCATGGTTGTATGTACATTTATGCCCTTGACTGTGTATCCAAATGCATAAACATTGATTTTTTGTATGAAAAGTATTCGAGTATACCGACAGTAAATACATACGGGTGCATAGGCATAGGCATTTGTTTTGACATTCGTTTTTCTTCAAACAGCCGGTGCATGCTTATGTCGCTTTTAATGTACTCCCATTTAATAGTTGCATATACGCACATAGAATGCATTTACGCTTATATGTGTATGTATGTATTGCTTTATTTTTACATCTTACCTAACTTATTTATATGCATACGTTTTGCTATTGATCACGGCACTCACACATGCACACCCAGCCTGCCACAGCAGGAGCCTATATCACTGACATTACATGCGTACATGTACACATATACCAGAGACAGCCAAGATCCATGCTCATTTATTTGCCATACTTTTTATTGTATATGTAACTATTTTTATACGTTTAGTATGTATGTGTGCTTACATACAATTACACAAACGTGTGCGCTGTATATATATATGGGCTCTTTGAAAGTGTTTAGCCTTCATTTGTGCATATAGACAGATATGTTGATATATATATATATATATATATATATATATATATATGTATACGTATGTCTGCCTGGATGTGTCGATTTGCTTGTTTCAGCTAGTTAAGCATCTCGTTTTTCGTTATTCTGAAACGAATACAAAAACAAAGAAGCAAAAAAAAAAAGAAGAAAATCAACAACAACGAAACCAATTTCTTCCTTTATTTTTATTTTATTTTATTTTTGCTTAATTTAAGTTAATGTTTACTCCGACCAACACACCAGTCTTCGTTTAACTTTACATACACATGATGCACACTATTTTGGGCATATTTCTTCACCATGCTCTGAGATTCTCTGCGTGCGTGTGTGTGCTTGTGTACGTGTGTAGAAGTTCATTTTTCTGTCTTTTGAAATTTTTTAATTAGCTTGACAATCTTTGCTTTTTTCTTTTTTTATTTTTTTTTTTTCTTGTTTGTTTGTTTGTTTCTTTCTTTCTTTCTTTCTTTCCCGCTTTAATTTAAAATTATTTAATCTGATATTCCCTCTACATAGATTTCTTTATTTTCGCATATGTACTCTACGTATGGATGGCATAGTATGCAAAGGGTTAAATATTTTAAGATTGATATCTTTACGGTTCATTAATTATACTAAGAATTGCGTTTTAAAAAATTTAATTATCTAA
This sequence comes from Glossina pallidipes, assembly GCA_000688715.1. Taxonomy (NCBI): domain Eukaryota; kingdom Metazoa; phylum Arthropoda; class Insecta; order Diptera; family Glossinidae; genus Glossina; species Glossina pallidipes. The sequence goes on from KK499766.1 coordinate 680,895, forward strand.
TGAAAACCGAAAGATTTCTTTACGTAAGCGTCGAAAATTCGAATTTAGAAATCAGAAATTATCAACTACACATATAAGATGATAAGATGAACAAGAGATTTAGAGGCAGTTTAGTTGTGGGTCGCACCTTTTCGTCGATTCTTAGTTGATTTTTTTCAAATCAGTAAATTGGCGATGCAAGACAATCTTATAACGTAAACACTTCCGATCTCTGTGGGTCGCACACCTTCGTCGGTTTTTAGTTGAATTTTTTCAAATCAGCAAATTTACGATGCAAGGCATGCAAGTCTTTTAACGTAAACACCTCCGATCTCTTCCTGCATGCTTATCCATAACTCATAAACGATGATAAAAATGATGTTTTAACTTTTTATATGTATATATAACAATTATATATCCGAATCTAAATTAACGAATATATATGTATATATGTAAATACATTCTACTTAGATACCACGGTATTGATTTTTTGTTTTCTTTTGTTATTTGAGGCGAAAGAAAAATTGTCGGATGCGTGAATATTGGTTTTGACAAAAATTACCTGACATTGCATGGTACATTTGAAACATTGTGCAAATACATACACGCAGACTTAGAACGTTTCATCATATTACGGCTACTTGCTTTAATGTCAAACCATTGGAAATTCAAATGAATTCGTAAGCATGTCCTGCCCTCTAAGTGGGACACATCTAATATTATAAGACTGCCTCGCCTGACAAACGGTCAGTAATATGTCAAAAAGGCTACTCGTAACGTTCAATGGATTTACGCATGTTAGCTCGGTAATAAACATTACTCAACTATGGGGATTTTCTAAATTCAACCAAAAGTAAGAAAAACCTAACCTAAAATCTACTTCGATCAAGGTTTTTAACAAAACTGTAATCCTTCTTCCAAAAAGTGTTAATAATTACTTTAAGACTATCCCTCTATCAAAATTCTTCAGACAAATAAGAAGAACACATTACAATATCATGTCATCTTTTAAATTAACACACGGCGACAAAAAAAATCCAGCGTATGTTGGAAAAGATTGTTCTTGTTTTAAGAAGATTTCTTTTCTCTACTCTGACACCACTATAGAGGCCACTGTCCACTCTTACCCAAGGACCTAAGAAGTAGTGAGTGAACTGAACTCTCGATGGAAGAAGATAGTAAACTCTTGTAACCCGCAATTGCAGAGACGATCTAAATACTGTTGCATACTGCTATATACTATATTACATGCAAATTAATTGAGAATTCTCATGGATCTTGGGAGCCCAATCAGCTCCGACCCTGGCCTGGCAGTTGGAAGCGAGCTTCATGGAGTTATTCCGTGGATGTGTTTACTTTAAAATGGCTATGCAGTCACTATTTAGCTGCGTCTTGAGTAGAAGGAAATTATCGATATCGATATCGTCGCGCTATATCGCTTCTAAAGTGCTAAAACTCTTTATATGATGATGGATGGCGGGGAAATCGTAAAATACCGAGCACTGAAGTGTACCGACCGTTTACTATAATAAGACGAGAGTCGCATCAGAGAATATCCTCATACAGTGGACGCCCTTCACTGCATGAAGACATGACTCATGATTGCTTTTCATGCCCTCATACGAAAAATATAAGAGAAAGAATTTTCAAGAACAATTGATTGTCTTCGAAGCTGAAAAGCTGAAAAAGAGCCAGGGGTTGGTTTCTTTAGCACGAGCAGTGAAGTAAGAACATTAGCCAGTGCGATATTCCATTATTTGAAATATATTCTTTGAACATATACCATAAACATAATAAATAAATAAATTTTTGTCAACTAAAGTAATAATTGAAAAATAGCTGGGGCTGCCCTATGGTCTATTATTGTTATTATTATTTCGAATTGTTGGACGCTTATGTTTTCGAAATTTCATGTTTTCGCCAATGACTTTTAATTACCATGTGTAACATATGCTTTGATTGTTTTTGTTTTGAATACAAATATTAAATATAATTTTCGTTTAATTTCACTCATTGCGATCACAAATATTTTAGAGAAACGTTTGTTTGTTTTTTATTTGATATTTTACGCAGGCCGTTCATGCATTAGGGATTTTCATCATTTACTATCCGTTTCTATTCTATTGCGGACATAAATATCTCATTAATTATGTGAAGAGGAGTTGCGCATTGCCTCGCTTAGCACTTACCTATCCGATTTCTCATCCCTTAAAAACATTTGTCACATTTTTTAATTAAACACAAATTTTAAATAAAAGGGGGAACATAATCAAAGAGTAAGAAAAAAAAAAGAAAACACTGCACTTTATCTCCCTCGTTATTACGTAAGCATTCAGATAGGGACTAGAAACATAAATCAAAAGAAAAATGCCGCTTCAAATGACATAGGCATGCGTTTTCTTTATTTTTATTTTTATTTTATTTATTTTTTATTTTATTAAAAGTAAGCTAGCTGTAAGCACTACAAAGTAGCAGCGAGAGGGAATTGTGTGTGTGTGTATGTGTGTGGACTGTTTGGTGTTTGTGTAGGCATAACCGCTTTAGAAAAATCACTTAAAAGCTAAGCAGCCAACCAACACCCACTCTTTCAGTAAAATCACATACTATAAGTATACGTGATTATGTGTGCGTTCGTTTGCCGATGGGAAAGGGAGTCTTTTATCCTAAATAGGTTCCGTCATCATACCCTTTTTCGAATTTTTCTGCCTCCCCGCTTTGCTAACACTTTCCGCTATTAAATCTTCGCATAAGACAGACTGTGATTAAGTACAACTTCCTCTTTAGACAGTAATAGCAACAAAGTCAAGCTGCTTTTAAGAAGATAGGCAAGTAAGTCTAAGAAGAAAACTAGTAACAACAAAAACCTTATAAAATAAAAAAAAATAAAAAAATATACAAAAAAATACAAAAACAAAAAAAAAGTTAATTAAATTGTAGAACTCAACTCTCTAATCTCATAATTCATGCTAGCAATCTGTGTGTAAGTAAGCATACAAGCGACATTAAACGTTTACCGTACTAATGTGTGCGTTACATTAGACTTGAGGAAAGTGGTCTGTGTTAGTTAGTTATTGTAAGCTTATAGATATATGTATATCCACACTTATACAAGCTCATCGCACACATACGGTAGCCCAATAAAGTCTACATACAGTACGAAAAGGTTAACATTCCTCTTCCTATTAAAGACTGCATTTATGGGGTGAAGGTTAAAAAATATATTTCTCAAGGAACAAAAACTTATATTAAATAACGATTTAAGATTTTTTGTTTGTTTTTTCTGATTCAAAAGTTATGAACAAAAGATATACTTCAGTCCCAAAAAATGTCACAAAAAAGTGTAGACAAAAATTCATTTCACAGGCAGCACTATTGTACTGTACTATTTGTGGATAAAATTAAAAAACTAATATTGTGTTGAACCACCTTCCGCACCCGACGTCTTGGCATTGAAGAAGCTAATTTTTCTATTATATCTGCACGAGTTATGTTCCCTTCCCCACGTAAAGCCATTTCCCCTTAAAGGCTTCAATGTTGGCAATTTTTTAGATATTTTTTCGGCTGTATGCCCGGTGATTGTGGAGGAGAATGTAATTGTTTGTAGGGGGCATTGTCAAGTAGGCGCTCCTTTACAATGACAGATGGATATTCCGGATCGCTATTTCAATTGCGGAATTCTTTAAACTGCCTTTCAAAAAATTCACATAAATGTGACGATCCACTTCAGAGTCAATATGGACCGGGTTTCCTACTCCCCATACCTTGACAGAGCCGCCACCGTGGTCTACATTTAGTAATAAATTTTAAACTGGCATCGCTGTATTAGGTTTCCGTCAAACTCTTTCTTTACCATCGTGTCCGAATATATTCAACTTGGCCTCGTCACTAAAAAGTACATTTCTCCAAAAGTTGATATCATCATTTTTGTGGAGTTTTGAAATTCGATTGATTTCGCTTATAAATGGGTTTTTTTTTTTGGGAATGCCGCTATGAAAATCATCGACTCTTAAAACATTTCGAACGGGAGCGGGCTGAATATTAATTTGCTTATATATTTCTCTAGTCTTGGGTTGATTTGTTACAATTCTGGTAATATTTCGTTTTTCACGCCTTTTGAGGTTGTTCGACCGGCCCGAGCGGTGCTGATTTTCTATAGTATTTGTGTTGTTGTAATTTTTATATAATAGTCTGAACAGTGACACGACTAAATCCATACTTCCAGTGATATTTTTTCCTTATATGTATATTTTTTTGTATTACTTTTTGGGATTGAAGAATTTTTTTTCTTCATGACATTATCTTAAGTCAAAAAAAAAAATCTTAAATTGTTATTTAATATAAGTTTCTGTTTTTTAAGAAATGTATATATATATATTCAAAGGCTCAACTCATAAATGCAGATTTTCATAGGAGAAATCGTAATGTTTCGTAATGCATGCAGACTTTGTTGCGCTACTGTATTTATAAAATTTTTTTTCTTTACATTACCGCTTTCACTGCTGCTGTCATTCTTGTTAACATTGAAGTAAATTTGTGTTTAATTTTCGTTCATCATCATCAAGTCATACATACATTTAGTTTTCTTAAACGAAGAGCAAACAAACAAAACAAGGGCCTCAACTTTACTTTACAGTGTTTGTTTAGTGTGGAAGGGCGGTTGGAACAAGCTGAATAAATTTGTAATTTTAATTAAAGAAACAACATTCGTCATTCTCCGATCCACGCTGACTTGTAATAGGTATATATAAATATATATATATGTATATATAAAAGATAAACCTTCCTTCATTGCTATGGCATAGTTTGCGTCTATTGAGTCGTTGCATAGATTCGGTTACATTTTCGGTTGCTTCTTTTCAAATTATGACGTATGCTCCTTTTCACCTTTCCCCAGAATAAAATTATTGCGAATTATTTAAATATTTTATCAAAATTCATGTTTGTTTACAATAACACTACAAGTATATGCTACCGGTAAGACAGTAAGTTAATTACAAATGCTTCCGGAGGTCAAGCAAAAAAAAACAAAAAAAGTATTTAACTCGATATCGAGATTTTCGATAATTTTCCACGACGAATGAAAAGATTGTAACGGTTGTGAAGATAATGCTTCTAAGTCAAATTATTTTTTGACACAAAATTGATCAATCAGATAATCAGGCTGTTTATAGCTTCGCCAGGATGGTACATAGTCAACTAAGGAGTCGCGTGCGTTTAAGGCATTTATATAGCCAAAAAAAAGAAGAAGAAAACTCCATACTTATTTTTACTCAATTTTATTATTTACATTTTGGAAATGCCATGAGCAAGCTAAGCTCTCTCCACTCTTAATTATTACGTACAAATGTTCCGTCTTTATTATACTGTACTGTATGCCGATTTAACAGGAATAGTGTTAGCCATTGTCTTTCATGTTAACTATAAGATTTATGGCAGGTAGCAATGCTCGTCTTGTCAACTCTATATATTAAGTTTAAAGCATATACACATATATATTAGGTACTTGCATAAATTTTGATCATTTTTTCACTTGAAAAAGCATTTATTAACAAAAATTCACATACAACGTATGTTAATCAAAATATTTTCCATCATTTTCGACAAAATTTTACAAAATTTTTTTCTGCAACATGTCATGATATCATGTCAAAGGAACTTATACTGGCGATCCATTTTTGCACTTCATCAACTTTGCGGATCCACGTGCTAGCCGAGCCATGCTGCAACGATCTGAATAAGTGGTAATCGGGAGGTGCCATGTCTGACGAGTACGGTGTGAGTGTGGCAGAACTTCCCTTTCGAGCTGCAACAGTGTAACAGAGACAGCTCTTGCAACAAGCAAGCAGTATGGTATTTTCAGTTAATTCGTGTCGCCACTTTTGAACCCTCGACCCCGAAACTGACAATTGGGATATGATCGAGCGGCATCAACATAAGCCTCTAAACGTGTTTGATTGGCTTCGGTTGCAGATTTCTTCGAATAAACAACCGAAATAATGAATTTGGAAGAAAAAGAATTTTGAGCGCTACATGATTAGCGTCGGCGTACGTTGAATAAATCAATAAAATTAAATGGAAAACTGTCGTTTTATGTAGGGGAGTGTTAAAAGCACAGAAGTCCCTTATGTACAATGGTATTTCCCATTGCTTTATCACTTTTGCCAGTGCAATTCGCTGATCAAAATTTTTTCAAACACCCAATATATATATATATATATATATATATATATATTTGTTTTTGCTTACTTAGCAAACAAACAGGCATTAAATAAAAACTTTTGCTTGCAAAGATATTTAATAGATTATCAAGATATTCTCAATTTTCGCATTTGCATTTTCAACGAAGGCAGACAGACCACTTATCTTTTCTGAATATTTGCTGAAAAGATTTAATAAAATTAATTATTTTTTAATTCGTTTCTTTTTTTTTTTTTGTTCCTTTTGTTTTTAATAAATAACTTCAACAAATATTTATTGTTGTTCTCCTTCTCTTTTTATTATTGCAGAATTTTCTGTGAAGAATATTTAAAGCGCCATCAACCAACACACAACACACTTTTATTGAAATTTATGTTTGTTATATAATTGAGTCCTTCAAAAAATAAGAGAAAAAATGGTAAGTCAGTAGGTTAAGTTAATTTTTTTTTTTTTTTGTTTTTTTTACAAAAGAATAGATGACATCTAGAAAACTTTTTCCAATCGGTTCCAAACTTTCTTGAAAAACGCAGCAAACTTGAATAAATTCCTTTCCAAATCCGGATCAGTTAAAACGCTTTCTTTTTCTAAAATCATTAAAGGGCAGCGTGGAATGGAATTGATTGGAATTCGTGAGAGTTCTATACTCCCTATCTATACAGCGTTTCAATGCTTTCAAGTTTAATGGAATCTTTGTACTGTTACCTAGCATTTAAATATGAGAAATACTTTAGAGCGCCATCCACGTGGTGTTAGGTTCAAAAATAAAAAAAATAATCAAAACAATTCTTTTGCACCTAATGCGCGTGCAGTTTATCCACTAATGGCTTGAAAATCATTCTTTCCTCATTCTGATGTTTTGAAATTGTCTGCAACAAAGAAAAACTTAGTTTTCTCTTTTAGTCGCCATCGTCTTTGACACCTAACTAAATAGTCAAAAGTGCTTATAGTTTATCTTCGACGATAGCAACATTGTATTTGTATACATTTATTGTGTGTGCAAATAAATTTTGAGGGTTTTATTCCCGTAACAGTGAATCCTTATTCAGAGAAATTGATCACAATGTGTTTTCATGTGTTCAGAGTATTATCCATTGTTGGCTACGGCTTTTCACTATCTCTTAGGCAATTTTTGAATTCCATCTCGAAAAAGGTTTCGTCTTTTAAGGACATCCCTAAAAGAAGTTATATGCGGGCATTGTCATAAAAATCGAAGCGCAGTTCGAGCAAACAATAAGTAATCTATCGAGACCTCTGTTAATGTCGGCCGATAACAGCGGGGACGTTTGGACATTCCAGGTCAGATGAAAATTCGCATACGTCCTGCCCAAGAAATGATATCTAACTTGATAAGGGCACATCTGACGCCTTGTCTTCTTCTGATTAGCACTGGTGCAAATCGATGCAGTGACATTTAGCAAATCAGTGATTCACAGAATTTAAAAGCGTCGAAAATTGGCCTCAGGGCATCCGCAACCTATTCGATAAGCGGCAAAAGACCATAGACCATAGATCATAGATAATCATAATCAACAAATGGACAGCATTTACATACACATCTCTTGTATTTATAGCAAAAAGTTGTTGAAAATGATCGGATCCATAAATTGTTTCTTCATGCCAGATAAGAACTATAATCCAATAAAAGTCGGAAAATTTTTAATGCAAAATTAAAAAAAAATGGAAAATTTAATTGGCAAAGTAAAAGTTTATTGTAGGATAAGCATCCAAATCAAAAATTGAAAATATCCTTTATTACTTGGTCTCTCAAAGCAAATCTTGAGCAATTGATGTCCGATTCCCATAAAACTGAACCTTATAAAAAATCGGAAAATTTTTAGGTCAAATTAATATGAATAAATTTGATATATGTAACCAAAATTGCTTGCACTTAATCCTTTACTTAAGTTTATAACATTCTATTAGTTTTCTCTTTTTTCTCTTTTTGTTTCTATGAAATTCACAGTTGACGGTCTCGTCATAATATATAAAAACAAGAAAAAGTTTTAAAACAAAATAAACTCTCCATAAAAAGGATAAATGAATGTGCCTTGTTCCAGTTTTCTGTTTAAGAAAGTGTTTCTATGCTTTTCGCATGTTAATTAATTTTTGCATACATAATAAATTTTTTTAGTTTTTTTTGTTTGTTTTTTCCCCTGTAGATTTTAAAAGAAGCGAAAAACTTTGCTATGTTCCTCTAATTAAATGTCTTTTACAGCTTCGACCCTTATTGTGTTTAAGTCTAAGTTGTACGTACATGCATAATAGTGGTGCATATATATATATATAAAAGTGGTTTGAAAAGCCATATTCAACAGCGTTACTTAGCAGCATCATTGCCGCACTGCCAAAAATGATCAACAAATATTTCTTTAATATCAAAGACGGCCATTATTTAAAAATTATCGAAAGAGAAATTATACTTATGTTAATCCAATCTGTAGCAGAGAATTTCGAATGCACAAAAAATTGCGCTACAAACGATTTTTCGACATCTTTCCCAGAGAAACTTTCAAATCAATATAGATAGCTCTATAGGCACTACAACTTACGAGGAATTTAGATCGTCTAGAAAGATGCTTCGAAAAGCCTAGAAACTACCGCCTCCGAAAAAGTATTTTATTTGACGTGTCTTCGTGTAACTACCACATGAGTTCCACAACGCATACGTATAAACACGACATATGCAAAATAAAAAAAAAGAAACAAAGTGAATATCTTCAGTTTGATTTAACTTAGTTTGGCGATTACGCCAAACAGCATCGTTTTTGTGCATAAAAGGATCACTTGACTCAACGGGTAACAGATAGATAGGAAAGAAAACTTTACTAATAATGATTTTAACGAACATGTTATCTTTTAGGCCATTTTAGGTGATCCTAAAAGAAATATGATTCTTGAAATTTCTAAAAATAGCGATGCGGTGGTTATTTCTCCGGCAGTCATTTAAAATTCACTTACTTGTTATACAAGGAAATTAATTTGTGAGTGCAGCGAGCAGCGGTTATGGAAATCACAACAATTTCCGATAGAAACGGTTTCATGAAACACAAAATAAATGACAGCCAATTTAAGAGAGATTAATAAAATGATGATTTCTTTTCATGCTGTGGCTCGGAGGATCGGCTTCATTTATTATCGATATAAGCAAGCAAAAAGAGCATAGTAAGACACGTCCCATCGTTAAAGATTGCGCAAGGCAATCGATCGCTTCATATAGTTATTCATAAAACGACTTTTCGCAATAATATGTTGTACGCGAAGTGATCGAAAGAGCGTTAACATCCGAACCATATTCAATAGCGTTCGCCCTCAGTTAAAACATCTATCAGTATATCAAATTTCGAGAAAATATCGCAAAAATTGCGACCTATAGATTGAACACAACAGTACAAGATGGACTGCGGGACGGACAAGTGATTCCGGAATCGATCGGTATAATAAAAGACGGGTCTATCTCAAGTCCTTGTGGTTGCTCCATACATTCGTAGCACACTTAGTGAAGTAGATTGGTGTCGGATGGGATAGGAAGGATATTTTCGAATATTTCATTCATTTCTTGGTGGCGACCTGCTGCTGCTGGTATTTGGATTTATCTAGCGGAAAACTTTGTTCGGCAAAAATAAATTTTTGGTACTAATATGAGTTCTATTCGAAGAAAATTGATTACTAAGATGCATCGGCTAATCCGAAAAGAAACCTTCATTGACGTTGTAATTTGCTTCGGGAATTCGGAAAATGATGATTTCATTTAAGTGATTTCTTTGTAAAATATCGAAATCGAAACTATTGTCGCCTAAAGTACGTGACGCTTATTCCGTTCCGAAATAGGAATCTTAACGGCCAGCAACTAACTATTATTTCATATCTCATGCTTTAAAGGGTAATTATTATCCTTTTTTTGTTCAACTAGTTAGCAGGCAATGACTTAATAAATACGTTTATGGCAGCTTCAACAAATGACCTTCCATTTACAGTCTGCAGACTTTTCATCGCACAGGTACTTAAGTTATAAAACGATCTTAATAAAATGGAATGGAAGCATTTGATTTCGCCTCTTTTTAAAAAAGTTTTCACTTTTTTTCCTTTTTACACCTTTCTATGTGTATGCAAGTACGAATTTTGAGTACAAAAAAAAAAAGGAAAAAAAAGAAAACCTCCATCAAACATTTATTAACAATTTTTAACACATGTACGCTCAGCATTAGCGACGAGGAGTTCGTTCATTCCTAGTTTCGGCCAGCAATAACCAGCAGCTATGGCAGCAAAACATGCTGTTGCCGTATGAGTGTTGCTATTAGTGTTTGTATGTGTGAAATTTTCAGATTTTTGTTTATTTTTCCTTTGTTTTCCTTTTTTTTTCGTTATTCTCTCTTTTTTGTTAACAGTAAAAAAAAAAAAAAGAAGTGAGTAAAAGTGACTAAAAAATGTGCAGATTTTTTTTTTTTTTATTTTATATCGGCCATGTGTGTGACTTGTGTTAGAGTATATTAAAAATGCCTGCCGCTGCTTAATGATTTTATGCACTTGTTGTTGTTATTATCGTTTTTGTTGTTTTATTGTTAGTTAGGGAATGGTTTTGCTGTTGTTTTACTACATGTAATATCACTGTTGCTAGTTAGCTTGGCAGCAACAAAGGCAACAGCACTACCAGCAACAGCATGTGTAAATGACGTAAAGAGTTATGCCGGCAGCTTAGGCATCAGTTACATATAAAACACGTACGTGTGTATAGCAACAATAAAAAAGGCAGATGTTGTTGTTATTTTGCCTGCATACATTTTGCACAACTAGCATTTTTTTTTTTATTTATTTTTTTTAATTTTTTGCTATGCTTTTGTTATTTACTAAACTTATTTTTCTTATTAAATCATGAGCACTCGCTGCAAAGGGTGTACAGTACAAGAGAAATAATAAAAATGATTTCTTTTTGTTTCTTCTTTTTAATATTTTTATAAATGCCCCTGTGTGTGTGTGTGTGTGTGTGTGTGTGTAATCAATGAACTTGAACAAGCAGAAGAGAAAAACAAAAAGAAAGCAAAACATAATAATTTAGCCGATTAATAATATTAGGCTTTTTAAGTAAGTTTTTATTACTTTCTATTTTCATTCTTTATTTTTACGACCATCACAACAAAAGATAAAAGTATACTAACGTTATTGTTGTGCTTGTAACACAAACAAACAAAAAGAACAGTGTCCGGCTACTATATAAAAAATTCAAAAATCTGTTTTCATTAAAGCATATTGAAGAAGGCGTTAATCGTTCATACAACTTTTACAGCGTTTCTTCAACTCAGTTCGGAAATGATCCGGCAAGTAATCCTTATGATGAAAGATTAGAGAAACTTCTTTCTTTAGATTAGAAAATCTTGCCATATAAAAATATTTTACACTTTAAAAACATACAAACGTTTCAACAAGTATCGATAATGATTCTTGGCGCTTGTGCAACGCGATGAATGTTGCTTGTTATAAGTATATAAGACGCAGAAGGGCTTAAGCTAGATCCACGTTTTATTATAGCGATCGATTCAGACTCATAATCTGAATTGATTTAAGCCTGTCTGTCCGTCAGTCCGTTTATCCATCGGATGTAGATGTCTATCCGAACTGGACGCAATTTTCGAGATATTTCGATGAATTTTGGTACAGCGACGCGTTTTGATCGAAGGACGAACGCTACAATGGGTCTGATCGGTCCATATTTTTGACCACTCCCCATATAACGCTCTATTCTGGAAAAAAATTTGCAATTTTCAAATTTTTTTGGCAAAAGCGGCTAAGTATTATAGTAATATTCCGGCATTCTAAACTGGTATGGAAACTTTAGACCGGTTGTGGCCATTTTTTGATAAAACGCATTAGAACACTTTAATATTTATTAATTTTAATAATAAAATACACATTATCCTTTTAAAATATATAGCCAATATTCAAAGTCGTTATCGATCAGATACCGTGTAGAGCCCCTACGCAGTTTCCTTAACTATCTTTTTCATATTTTTTTTTATATACGACTTTGGTGTATTCTGTAGTCTTGAAGTGATTTGTCAAATTGCCAAAATATCATTAAAAATAAGATATAAATCTCTCTGCGAGAAGAAGAAATGTTACAAAAAAATTGAATTTTTCTTTTCTTCTTCTTTCGTTTATATGAAAAAAGAAACAAAATTCAAAATACGCGAAATTTTAATGATGCTAAAGAGTATGGCATATGTCGAAGAGAGCGAATAAATAAATATATATATATATATATAAAAAATATTTATATATATATATATATATATATATTAAAGTAATATAATAAATTTTTTGAAATAATCGTATAACAAAAAAACAAAAAACTGGACACGTCTCGGTTTTAAAAATTATTATTTTTCTTCTGTCAATCTTCTTTTTACTCCCACAGAGCTGAATTTTATTTTGTCAAATAATCGCATTGTAAATAACGTCATAAACAAATTACTAAAAACTTTTATGAAATAAAAATATAATAAAGATGTGATTGTTGTTTTTGTTTCTTTACGATTATTTTTCAAATAAACAAGCGCTTAACGGGCGCGAGCAGTATAAAACAATTACTTTATTATGTATGCATTAGTTCCTAGATAATCTTTATTACCCTAAAATAATAAAAAGTTAATAATGTTTAAACATGTCTTGGCAAATATTACTTTAAAGTTAATAAAAGACAAGTAAAAGAAATAAAAACAAAATTTCGCCATTGAGCGAATCTTGAACGACTACCCATTCAACTATCTTGGCATTCATTTCGATTATCTTCATATGAATTTAAGATGATGTATATAACACTCGAAACATCAGCCCAAGACCATTTCACTTCACTTCGCTTTCAATCGAACAATTCCAATGCTTCTTCTTGCTTGTTTACCCAAACAAACATTTAACTTGTGTCATCATAAGTCCACTTTTTATATCCCATAACACTTATGTTACGAGGTATACAGAGGCCTCCGTATTTATCCAGTTTTGTACGTTTCTTCATTCAGGTCCACTACGTGGAAATTTCGCATTTTGTCTGACAAATTTTACACGCTATGTCTTTGCATTATTTTGTTGTTTATACTTTGAAAGATCATTAAGGTTATTATGCCGATATTTACATTGTGTCATCTATCTTTTCACAATGGTCCAAAAATTTTCGAATGGATTTCAATCCGGGCTTTACCCTGGCCATATCGGAGTTCGGAAATGATCCTACTTCAATCATTATACCCTGCCCCACTTGTGGTACAGGGTATATTCAGTTGGTGCGGTCTTATTGATCTAAGCCATTCTGCCCGTTCGTCCGCCTATCTGTCAGATGTCTATCAGGACAGCTCGCAATTTTGGAGATATTTCGATGAAATTTATTACAGTGACGTGTTTTGACCCAAGGACGAATGCTGTTTAAAATAGTTCGGATCGATCCACTTTTTCGACCACTCATCATATGGCGCCCCATTCTGACAAGTCGTTATATGGAAAAAAATTGCAATTTTCAAAACTTGGGGCTTCTAAATTGGTGAGAAAACTATGGATCGGCTGTGGCAATTTTTGAGCCCCACTCATATAACGAAGACTGAAGTTCATACGAAAAATAGGTATAATTTTCATTGCTTCATTATGTACCAAATTGGGCGAAATTTTAGCGAAACTTGATCCTTTGTACAACAGAAAAGTCCAAGTTTTAATATGCGGTGGTCGAAATTAACCCGTAATAGTGACTTCATACAAAAATAAGGATTGTGTTAGACAATGTGGTGTAGGGTATTGAATAATCGGCCGGCCTTGTCTTGTTCGACAATGACTTCTTCAACAAGATACGCGGATGTTTCAATAAAATCAAGCAAATTTGTCTGGAGTATGATGAGACAATCGTGTTTTTTTATTATTCCATTGATTTTTTTTGGAGAACTGACATGCTTTCATATCAAACAAATCCACACCAACCACGCCTCCAACATCGCGCTTCGTGATTTGCTTCATTTGATTCTTTAGAACGCGTTCATTCGGGCATTTCGAAAAATGTCGGATTTTCATTGGATTGGAATCTGTTAAATTTCGTTCCAATCTTTCGCGGAACAATTTTTTCGTTGAAGAATTTGTTACAGAATTGCAGACAATCTTTAACGTCACACTTTCTGATAGAGCAGATTTCTTTTGCTTAACTGCTGAAACAAGGCCGGTTTTTCGTAACACTCGACGCGTAGTCCATTCGCTGAAACTATCATTTAATGACATTGCTACCCACTAGCCGAGCACTATCATCACTTAGCGATCAAGAATGATCTCCAGTTATTTTTAATAAAATTAAATTTGGTTTTTGTTCTATCCTGTTCGACGACACACGCTTGAAGAATACCCTTTTCGACTTTACTTGAAATTTTTCCATTTTCCATTTTTATATCACTCTCATAAAACAGTTACAACCTTTTGTCAGTACTTCACTTTAGCAACAAGAAGAGCCCAAAAAGCTGCACGCACAACTGGATAAACGAAGACATTTGATTAACTTGCTCTTATTTACTCATTTGTAAATTGTATTTTGTTATATATTTTATAATTAACTTGAGGATAGTAAGCACTAGTGTTTAATATAGTAAACCTATTTCTCCTCTACTACGATGAGCACAGGAATTGTATTCATTTAATGCATTTTTTAATATAGTATATCCAGTTTTGCTCGCCACTGTGTACATTAAGCTTATAGCTATATATTACTTAAAAGGAGTTCTGAATTGATTGAAGCTTGTCTGTCCAAGAATGGGTTCAGGGAGTATTTATTTTCAATATAGCAATAATTCCGCTCAACAAAGCGGATGCGAGCACTTTCACGCCTTATAATGTAATGAGCGTAGAAAAATGACGAAAATTTTTTTGAATTGCTTAGCATAAAAGAGTTCTCATGAAAATTAATTCTTTTTATTGCAAAAAATTGAAATATTTAATGTTTTAAAAGTGAAAATTGGTCCACAATATAGAAATTTTACCACATTGTTCCATTCTCTCGCAAGTCAGCAAAGACAAGGCAAAAAAAATTCATTTTTTTTAATACAATATGAACGAAAATAGGTAAAATATATCGTTACGGAAATCCCAAGTCCAGTTCATGTTAACTAATTGATTTTTCCCAAGTAATAAATTCCCTAGAGAGCGAAAACTCAAGTGCATATTCGCGGCGCGTCTTTTAGCGACTGGCCAACGAGAAAGATTAGCGGAAAAGCAGATAGAGGGAAAACCAGATGCACATTCGTGGCACGTCATACAGCTGGCGGCAGGTTAACGGATTAAAAATTAAGTCATAAAATCAGGTAACAGTAATTAGGCAGAGTCAGTCGGACAAGAACATTGAGTCGTACAAGAACTTTGAGTCGGACAAGAACATTCAAGTCGAAAAAGAATATTAGAGTTGAAAAGTCGTGAGTATTGCCAGAGTAAAATATAAATAATCCTACCTTTAAAGAATAGATTGTAAATAAAGAAACTTGAAGTTAAAAGAATTTTGCAGTGTATTTCTCTTGAAAAGAATATTCACGATCTGATAGTGATACGGACCTTATCGAGAAAAGCGAAGTTCGTAACACTGTTAAGACCTTCGATAAGAAAATTAATTTTGCTAAACTTGTATCAGGACAGTCAGGAGTTCAGGTTTCCTATCATATAACCACTTGCAAGTAAAAAGTATGCTTCCATGCCTGTAACTATAATGTTTTTTCTTGTTTGTTTGTTTTCTATTATCTCAGAATATATATATTTGCATTTTGTGATGAATAATTACATGCTATAATAAAATTTTATCGCTTAGGGTCCAAATCAAAAAGCAAAAGTTTTATTAAACGATTTTCGGAAAGAAATTAATATTAAAGATTATTTCTATTTAAACTGGTATTTGATAGCTTCTGTTATTCCGCTTAAGGGCAATCTGTTGATAGCCTTGCCTTGCTCTTGCCGCATAACTAAAAAGACACTATTTTTCCATCAGCAATGCATGCCTGACTTAAGTTAACTTAAGGATACTATTGTAATAACTGACTTATATATGTGCATATATAGTCATATAACGTGTACGCATACAATTAAGAAACAACAAAAACAATTTAAGGCGAAGATTTCTTAACGGATGGTAACATCTGTTGGTAATAACATAACGGAAAGAGCCGCACAAAATGATTCCATTCAAGGATTCTTTGTACCCCAATTATAAATATATTCAATATTTCTTTTTTTCTTACCTAATTTTCGAATTCAGGAAGGAAAGACTGCCATTATAATGATAATCATATTATAAAATCCCAATTTACCAGACAGCGTAATACGATTTCGATCCTAATGCTGATCAATGAATTAAACGAAATCTACGATGCGTGCTTATCTATTTATACATACATAGTAAACATTTGAGAGATTTAATAAACCGCTTGTGCGGTTTGTGTAAAATCAATAAAACTACATTTCTATTCACATTTAATGGATTATAGATTTCGGTCACATATCAAATAAAATGATTATACACACAAAGCTTTTATTTATAGTTGATCAAATAATTGTCGAATAAAGGCAAACAAGTGTTTTTTCATTTTACTCGTATCGAAAGTATCGCATTGCGTCTTGCATTTAAAAATTCCAATCAGATATTCATAATCAATTTTAATGGTGATGTAGAGTACTTACGTCCAAATTTATATTTGGTCAGTGAGGAACTTTGTTTTCGCGATAACGTAATACTCAAACGTAATGTGAAAATAATGAATGATATGCGTATGGAATGGAATAAGTTTTGCCGTTGTCTGTTGTCGGCTCCACACCGCGGATCGATTACCGAAAACTTTCAATATCTAGTTGTAAGTTATTGCAATTCTTGTCATATCTTCTTCTAGCTGATTGCTGCTCAGTGGTGGTACTGAAAAAGTGAAAATGATTCACATTAAGTCTTTATAGAATTATACCTCATAAGTTAACCCATCTGTAGAGGGTCGAAAGCAAATGCAATAAGAAGAAAAAAGTTTCTTTTTATTTATTTTTTTTTTTTAACAAAATTCGTCATCGTCCCGTCCCCTTCAAGAGTGAAACAATCGGACCAACGCTTCTTTAACGTTTGGATGCCTTCATAGTACACACCAACTTCCGCGATGACCTGAGTACTTGCTGGAATCTCTCTGCCTAGCGCATTTCTTGAGATAATGGTCAATGGGGAGCAGATCTAGAGATCGACCTTGAATTTATATAATTTTTTTTTTTGATTGCATGGGAGTATGCATTGACTACACTATGACTCTGGGTGAACGTCGTGTCCATTCGAAAAACAGTTTATAATGACAAAATTTTTCATGCAAAGTAGTGACTATACCGCCGGTTACGAATTTTGTGTGGATAAATAGAACTGGTTAATAAATGTACGGGCCAGCGTCGGCCACTTATTAAGATCAAGCCTTAGAAATGAAATCAACAGCTCAACTCAGTTAACACATAACCTAAAGGCATATTTGGAACGGCATTGCACTCAGTAGATTGGAACTCTGTCTGCTGTCGAAGAACAATGAATAATAATATCAAACTAATGCAATCGTGCGTGTATCATGCGCCTGATTAACAGACTACTGTTCTTAACTTTGTTAAAGGGTTATACCACTTTAGCGGCCTTAAAAAAATCGTTCGTAGGATCATTTGTTGTGAATCGCAACATTGAAGCCATTCTTGCGAGGCTTGCGAACGGTTGTCTAGCGCCTTAGCTCGAGTCGTTCAAAAAAAATGAGAGCAGTTGGAATTATGTTACATGTCATGTTTTGAGAAATCGTGTTTAATCGTGTTTTGCAATACAACAAACCAAAAGGAAAATAAATAAATGAAAGAAAGATTATTGATGAAAACTAGATCGATTACGGGAACTCTATTATAATATAATCCTGTCTTGCGTTGCTAGGTGAAAAATGAAAAAAATTATTGTTAAAACATTTGTTATACGCGGGGCTTTTTGTGTTTCTAAGCCCATATGCCCCCCCCTCCCCCCTCCTTCTCCCTATCGGTTGTCTTCACGCATAACGAGGTTGACAACTTTTTTCTCTTGTTAACACATTTAAAATTCAAATTTCCATCATAACGCATGCACACATATATATCTTCGTTGTAAACTTAACATGAATTTCATTTTGATTTCATCCCAGAAAAACCAAACAAAACAAAAGAAGAAGAAACATAGACACACACGCACACGCAAAGTTGACAGATGTCTATCAAATATCACACAATCACAAATAAAACCACTAAACCTCTGTCGTAGGTTTTATTTAGAAGAAGTTGTTTTCATAATTTGTAGATTTAAATGATAAAGCTTTGTTTCTTATATACATACAGTCACAGCCCACAGCAGAGATATGAACGTTTTCAATTTGCAATTAACTTCCGCTAAAGCGAGAAAAACCGTACAACTGCAGACACCCATCAGATACTACAAACAGAAGAGGAAGTCTCACTCACCCACACACAGACAGTCACTTACTCACTCACTCATTCATTCGCTTACTAACTCAATATACACATAACACAAGACGGAGCGGAGGAATGCTATGAAAATTTTAAATAAACACATATGTGCCTGTTAAGTTGAAATTTTATTAGACGAGAGTACGTTTGAGTTAAAGCATAAAGGAAACGAGCAAATAGCAAAATATTAAAACTCTTATACGTAGCAGACACGCCAAACGTACGGTCCGCGGATATCATGCAGTTTCTACTGACTTGCAGATATTGACTTTTTTAAAAGTCCTAAGGATTTTTTAACTAAACACAATATCGTTTTGTTCGCCCAGCCTTATAAATTCCTGTTTGCATATGTCCTTAATCAGCATAACTTAAACGTAATTCAAAAATTTTACTACACCATCAAAGTTTCTTCTGAATCATTTTCTTTCATTTTTATTTGGCTCAAGTAAGGGACCATAACGGGGGGCGAGAACGCGCTTAGCTAAAACTAAACCTATGAAAATTTTCTAGCTATGTTAATACGAGTACGCAATAGACTGCTTACAGTGACGTCCACGCTTTTTTATCTTATATCAGATTGAAATTGCCCAATAGAAAACTTACGCTTACACAACAATTTACGCTAAAGTATTTTTTTAACTATAAAAAAAGTATTTACAAATGTTTTCCCCGTCCCAGGATGCAAAACGTGTTGATATAACTGCTACGTCAGCTACGCTGTGGCGTAGTGTTTTCTTAAAAGTTATTTGTGATTACTATTACTGATGAATACCTTATATCCTGCATAGGAGAAAGCGTAACAATGACTATCGGTCCGCTTAAAGTGATGTGAGCAATAACGGCCACACTTTGCGGAAATTCCACGTCTTCTATCTTATATCTAAATCAGTAATAGTCTTGCGATTATTCCAAACTCAAAAAACGTCGTTCTTCTTCTCGCATTTTTTTTTTTTTTACCCTTTAAATGCACTGATCGTCAAGAGCGAAATGTCGAAGAAAACTTTTCGTTTGATTTGTAAAATCTTCTCTTGTAAAGTCGAAATCTATAATGTAAAAACAATTTGTTCTATGATTCTGAATAGCTCTTCCGTCGTCGCACAATGTTGGACAGCTAGTCCAACTGTAAAAAATTAAAAAGAAAAAAATTGACTTTAAAAATATTAATTATCGGTTCATCCCTCCATCCGTGTTTTCATTGTTATGATAACATTTTCAAAAATGCATATGTTATTATTTTCATTATTTTTCAATGCTAACCTAACGCATTCTATGTGGAAAATGAATAAATAAACATGATGCTCATAAAATCGGATATGTATGCACTTTAATATTTTTATAACCTCCACCGCAACGTTAACATTCATACTAAATTAATTATGATACTTGCAATTTACAACGCACTATATATATATATAATATATAGTAAATAAGATTGCGGTTAAAAATCTCCGTTCTGTTCTGTTCACTATCTACAATAAGGGGATTTTGGTGCGAGAAGCATTAAAATGCAAACTGATTAGGGAAAGAGGCAGTCTCTTAGCCGCGTTTATGTACACATAAGCATATGAAGAATGAAGAACAGAATCAAATAAGAACATGAAGAAAAAGAAGAAGAAATGCTCATAAATGTTGTGTCTATAATCCTATAAAATCTATTATATAATCCCTTTCTATGTAAAGCCATAGGCCAATAAAAATATATAATAGTTTTATTAGTGAAAATCATGTGCGTGGAACGAACTAAAGACTATTGAAGTGATCACTCACTTTGCGCCTCTATCATTAACCATTGTCGGATGAATTCAGGTGTTTAAAGCATGACGCATTTATTTACTAAATTCCGCTACAGAACAAGTAAGCTGCAAACTAACTTAATTGCAGTAAAGATAAAAACAAGTAAACGAAAAAAGCAAGAAAATTAGATTCGTTGGCGTCCGAATCTTTTGTACGTACCCATGCTCCGTGATATGCTAAAAAGATAGAAAAAGTAAAAAAAAAAATTTCCATGTTCTATGATATGAATTAAACGCGAGTGATTTTTTCCGTTTTCAAAATAAAAGCTGTTGTCGTATCGGCGTGTAGGCGTGCCCTTCGAAAAGTTTGCATCACTTCAAAATTCTTTTGCAAAATTGTAGTTGATACCTGCATTTTCGCTAACCTGAGAATCTTTACCACAGCTAAAGCACAGTTGGGCAGACAGACAGATGGACACATGGATGTGCTTATGTGCGTTCCGAATTCAATACTGGCGCGTTATAAAGACATTAAAAAAAAAAAAAAATTTAATTTTGACACACTATAATATTGGGTAGGTGTAGCTTGTGAGTAATGAGCAAAAAACCAATTTTTCATTACCTTTGAAAAACAGAGGGGTTCGCAGTTTATGTGGCAATGTGGCATTTGCAAAACCAACTTGCATGCAAGGACCTCCAAAAATTGATTTAGAATTTGATGCTGGTCAAGAATATGTACTCACAGTGGGGTCTTTGGTGCTTCCTTCCGGACGTTGGAAACGTTTTGACAAAATGAATCTACCCCTCCTCCTTCGGTGATGCGTTTCAAAGTCAGATCAGTTTATAATATGAACCAGAATTAAACTGAGCACGTAATTAAGATAGACATAGGTATATATGCTGATGAGTGAACATGTGCTTTCTTATATTAATAGCACATACAAAAAAAAAAAAAAAAACACATTTAATACGATCCAATTTTCGCAAATCCTTTGGCAACTTTGTGGATCTCTTAAATGTGACTGCGCCCATCTGAACCAGGGTTATATATATGTATGTATGCTTTATACATATTGTATTATTATTTATTTAAAAATATTAGTAAAACTCTTGCAATTTGTAAAGAGACGATCGAAAACGTATCAAAGATGTTGGCACTTTCTGGTATTTTACTTTCAGCCCTGGAACTTAACAGTCGATCTATTAAAAATTTAGAAAAGAAAAAATTGTCCAATTATTTATAAATATTTAAAGTGGTGCTTTCGATAGGAGGCGCAGAATGTTTTCACTTATTCGATTATTTTCACTGTTTATACCTATCACCGGGAAGGATGCGGGGTATGTTCATTTTGTGAAAACGTTTGCAACGCCCGGAAGGAAGCTTCAGAGACCTCACAAAATATATATATTCTTGATCAGCATTTGTCCGTCTGTCTGGTTGCCTGTCCGCGTGATATGCGTTGTAAACATTTTCCTGGCTATGAAAATGAAGCCATCGACTTCAAATTTGACCGAAACGTCAGTTCTTGCACGTAGGTTGGTATTGAAAATGGGTCAAATCGTTTGAGGGATACGCCTACAGTACTATGTAAAATCAAGACACCGTTGTTTCTATAAAAAAAAATGTTTTTTGACCATTACTCATAAATCATAACAGATAAGTGTATAAAAATTTGAACGCATATTCTGTGGATACTGGATACTGTAGTACAATAAATGGAAAAAATTGACCACGCCTATCGAATATTATAGTGAATTAAAATTTAATGTTTCTTAATACGTTCATAATGCTCACAACGAAGTTTCAAAAACCGCATAAAGTGTATAAATTCGTGGCCAGTTTCAAATTCGGAATATACCCAAGAAAGTCCGTCTGTCGATGTCCATTTGTCCAAGTGTGTAGTAGTCGTATGTGGTAAAGGTTCCCGTTAGCGTAAATGATACAAATTTGCAAAAAAAATTTGAAAACGAGCTAAACTTTTCAAAAGACACGCCTACAGCACCCACACGCCTATATGACACGAACTTTTATTTTGAAAATAGAAAAAATCAGCCATGCCCACTTCATATTATAAAGCTTTTATCTTTTCTTTCATTTTTAGGATAACACTGAAGGGTATAAAAGCTTCGGTCACGACCGAACGTAATTTTCTTACTTTTTTTGCTTAAATTTACCTATTTATTTGTCATATCTTTCGTTTCAATAATTTTTTATACGCTACACCACTCGTAGTACAACACTATGTTAGGTGTTTGCGGATATATACAACACGCAGAAGGACTTAAGTAGATCCATCTTTTATTGTAGCGATCGAATTGAGAATCAGCTTCTGTCTTATTTTCGAATGTTCAACTTACAGCGCGTAATGATGGAGGCATTTGACATAGCCCTTGACAGCACTTTTACAGCGGGATAGTTTATGTGCACCAAATACGTGTGCACTCACCCGTGCACTACAATATGTATTCAAGTAATTTTGCATATTTAAAAAATTAAGAAAGGCGCCACGTTCACATACGCATACACACACACACACACACACGATTGGAATTTAAAAACAAATACATTGATTGATTTGTACATTTTTCGACTTTACTTTTAATTTAATTTTTTTTTTTTTTTTTGCGAAAACAAAAGTCTTATCTTCACTTGATATTCTTATGTAATAAATGACCTGAAATATCATGATAATATAACCATATTTATATACATATATATATATACTTTTTATGAATTTTATAATTAAAATTTATGGCCATTCTGGACTATGTTTGGCTATGAGAAGAAGTGCTCTCGTTTGCTTGCGAAATTATTCTGATACATCTTGCAAGAAAAACCCATCTAAGATTCGGGCTGTCACTATAGCATTCTTCCATTATTTGCTCGTCTTTATTAGTTACTTAAAGCCTCTTCAAATGATTGGATGATTCGGAAAGGACTTTACATGAAACTAAAATGGTTAAAGGAGAAAACGGGAAGGAACGGGGGACTCCTTAGAGTTGTAAAATATTTGGCACCTTCATAAGTTGTTCATTTAATCTGAATAAATATCAGAGTCGTATTTCAAAATCAACTAATTAAAAATATATATTAAAAGAATGTGCAACTAAAACTTTTTATATCCTTTAATAGTTATTATGTCATACGTTATAAACTAGAAGATTTTATTTCCAAATCGTAAGGAAAGTATACACTATCGTAACGTTAACGGATATACTACATGTTAATAAAAAAAATGTTGCTGGCAGAGTATAAAGTATTGTGTGTAAAAACCATGAGTCAATCATCTCATTACAAATCTTTATTCATTACACTTATTATATTTATTCTTTTTTCCCAAAATTTTTACAAAACTTAAATTATGCCGTATACGAAGGTCACTTTTTATTTTTCTCGAAAAATATTTCTTTATTCATCAATATTCCCCTTTAGATGTAATACACTTGCGCTAGCACTTTTTCCAATTCTCGAAACACTTCTCAGATACGTCTTTTGGTATGGCCCTCAGCTTCTCCATCTCCTTTGGAATAGGAAAAATTCGCACGTGACCAAGTCTGGTGGATACGGCGCCTGAAGCATGCGCTATTGTCTTTGGTAAAAAAATTACGCACAAGCAATGACCTTTGATCCACAATGTTTCATGTCCAAGACATCCGAAAAAATTGCATAGGATAAGCCAACTGATATGCCGGCATTTTTCCTTATAGTGATTCGGCGATCGTGTCGGCCTTCCGACCCATGTTTTTGCTCAAAGTAATTTTGTTTTAAAATTGACTACAGATTTTTCGATCCAAAAATTCAGCGAGCACATCAAAACACCAATAACCCTTAGAACCGTCAACAACAAACTAAAAATGCAAAATGGCTGATAATTAAGACAACAACAATAAAAACATTCTAAACTTGAGTGTACGTAGCCCAAGTAATTTGAAAAGTCACTTTTCGTTTGGGCACACATCGTAAACGATCTGAAGTAAACACAATACGATATTGTAATGAACTTTTTATTGCTCCGGTCAACCTCGTCAGAGGCTGTCGGCTTCGTATCACGAAGATTTCTTATCTGCAAGCGAAATGTTTACCCGCCTCGTCGGATAGGTAGGCTAACTTATCTTTGACCAAAAAACTCCTATCATCATATTCGCCAGTTTGCCATTAGCTTCATTCATTTCCTTAAATCATTGTGTCCTGAAAAATCTCTTCTGTAAAATGTATTAAAAGAAATTAACAGTTAGTCAGTTAGTTATCTACCTAAAGCATTTCTTTTTTTGTTCTTTGTTTTTATTTCGAAATCGTCTTTCTGCCTCTATTTCCTACAGCTAATGCGTCCTCGCGTGTAACGGATAAATTTTGTTTATTATGAGAAAATACCTGAAGTATTGTTTCGATGGGTGAGCTTACATCATTCATTCCGATTATTATTGTTATATAAATCTATATTCGTAGCATTGTGCAGTTTTTATTTCGAATTTTACTCCGAGATACGATGACGACATAATTGTTATTTCTGGACAAATGGTTCTCTTTATAAAATAATGAAAACCTCAATTTAATTATCAGATCAATTAAAATTTTTACCTGAAACTCTTTTTCGCTTTTTTTTTTTGTGTTTGCAATCTTTTTGTTTTGCTTTCATCTTTTTTTATCAGTAAAAGCCAACATCCTTTAAGCATCCTTTGTAGTTTTTTGTAAGGAAAACCGCGAAAAAAATCAATTGTTTGCCTGCCTGTATGGATGTACAAGAAATCAATTGAAATGAGAGAAGAAAAACAAAAAAAAAAATAAATATACGAAACTCTCCGTTGTACATAAATCAGAAAGAAAAAAAAAAAAAATGAAACAAACAGACAAACAAAGTTGAAAAACGTTAACAAACACAGTTAGCTGCAAAAGCGACGACAGCAGTAGCAGCGGCAGCAGCAGGTTAAATGCATGCATATGTATAAGAGATCTGTTATAGTTTGAGCATCAAAGAAAACAAGCCGCCAGGTTCCATGACCTTACACACGGCATACACACCTTCACGCGCACTCACAACTCCATAAAGTTGTGCACATAGACTCTGTCAAAGCTTATGATAACATATGCACAGGAATTTTGTAACATAACATTTGTTTGTGCAATAACGTTGTTGTGGGTGTAGTTGTTAAATTATTGCACAGTGTTGTTCCACACAAGTGCAAATGTGCATACAAATACAATACACATGCATACGCAAGAATCCTTTAAGGTTTGTTTTTATACGTGTATTTACTTATGGATACACCTATGCATATGCATACATATACGTATACACATAAAAGTGCAGACATTGTGTAAATGTATTTTACGCGTTCACCCATTAAAAATCATTGACATTTAAAAAACAAACACAAACATACAGGTAAATATCAACACAACAACATCATCATCAGGAATAATAAATATATGTATAATTTTTCTTTCTACACCCACAACGCGATAAGGATATATTAATTTTATAAATTCATTTGTAACCGCAAGAGATAACTTGTGCAATGAATGTGCCTAAGTGAACAAGGCGACATCTTACGCTGTTTATCGTGCACATACAATCCAATCAGTCCACCTCAGTCTCGTTTTGCATCTCTCTTGCTTAATCTTGCTTAATTTTTGTTACAATTTTAGAGACAAGAAATTTTTTTACGGATATTGCTGATATGTTGTTAAGTTCTGTTGCAAGATCTTTTCAATTTAAAAGACTGAAGCAAATTTTAAAACAAAAATATTAAGAAAAAATTTCAAAAATTTCATATTAGACAAAAATACGGAAAGGTACGGGCACGCCTACAATGAACAAAGCTTTTTTTTTCT
Organism: Glossina pallidipes; assembly: GCA_000688715.1. Lineage (NCBI taxonomy): Eukaryota > Metazoa > Arthropoda > Insecta > Diptera > Glossinidae > Glossina > Glossina pallidipes. The sequence continues at coordinate 707,121 of KK499766.1, forward strand.
TATTCTATATATATTTGGGTAGGTAAGGCGTAATCAAAATTCGCCTTAAGACGAAAACAACTTTCTCTCCTCGCTTTTCGTTTTTGTTTTCTTTTTTTTTTTTTTGTTCATTTCAACATTTTAAGCTGAGTGGGAGGCTCTTAATCTCACCTTACCCCTGAACTCTTTGTAGTTGTAGGAGGTTTTGTATGTTTTTGTAGAACTTCTTTTTCGTATGTTTGCTATTAAGCTATGCTCTCTATTGCAAACGTATACCAACAGACAGATTGAAAAGTAAACTTTTTTTTTGTTTCTTCTTGTGTAGCTTTGATGTGTTTGTAGTACATATTTTATTTCCTTGAGTTTTTCCCTTTGTAATCCCTAAAGTTTTTATTTATTATTTTTTTTTTTTTTTTAAATTTTCCGTTACACAGTCTTTACGCTGTGGTGCATGTATATTTTGAGCATAATTTATGTTACTTCTTGCCCCAAACACACACACATACACACGCACACACACACAAACATACATGCATCATGCCAGCACAGCTTTCATTCCTTTTTTGCGCATTCATTTATGTACAAATAGAAATTGCACACAGTAATTACAAAAAGAATTAGTTAAACTACAACAACAATAACAATAATAATAATAATACCAACAACAACAACAATAATAATAATAATAATAATAATAATAATAATAATAATAATAATAATAATAACAACAACACCAACACCCGTAGAATGCAAAAACATTTACAAGTGTTCATTTCATTTAAATGTATATGTGTATGCGCTCGTTTTAAAAATGTTAAACTCGGCTTATAGTTGAATTTTGTATGCGGATGTGTGTATGTGTATGTATATGCAGTACTACTGGATTTTTATTGTTGGTATTTGTTGCGCTCGTTTGTACAGTTGTGCTCATTACAGCTCATTAATTAAAAAAAAACTATATATATATATATATGCATACATGTACATGGGTGTGTGCGAGTGTGTGTGTGTGTGTGTGTGTGTTCATTTGTATACGCGTAAAATAATTTTCTCTCTTTCGCTTTCCCTCTTACTCTTTCCCTTTCTAACGCTCTCTCTCTTTTTCTGTCTCTCTCTCTCTCACTCTCTCTCTCTCCCTCTCGCTCGCTTTCTCTTTCTATCTTACTCATTCACCCACACTGTTTCATATATTGTCCGCCACCTTGCAATCTCTTGCTCTATGAATGCCTCCGCCGCAGCCCCGGCAACTCTTTACTTAATCTAGATAATTTCTACTGATGCTGATGATGATGATGGTGCCGTTGATGATGCATTAAAGTCAAGTGTGTTAGTTTCGCTTGTAGTTTATATTTCCTTTTTTCTTTCTGCATAATTGGATTTTAATGTTGTCTTTGTTACTTTTGATCAGAAATGAACGAAAAAAAGAAATTATGATGGAAAAGGATTTAAAAACTCTTAACAAAGAAAACCCAGAGAGGAGAAATTAAGATAAAAAGCTATTAATATTTCTGTTTCTAGATCATTTATTTAACTGTTTTTCGAACAAATGCAAAAAATTGCGCAAAAGTTTTCTTTGCACATTTTATTATGTAACTTAAATACTAAATAGCCCGGCATTTAAGCACAAGAAGACAATGATAAAAAAAAATAAAAAACATTAACCTGAAATTATATTCAATTATATATAAAATTAAGGATTATTGAGAAGCGTTTTCATCGCCGCCTTTTCAATTTTCTTTATCAGAGGAATCCTTTACAGATTTCAATAAAAACGAGCTCGAATTGGTCCTTTTGACCCATTTTTGAAAACAAATTATCGCATATGACGCGTATTAACACATCGAACAGTAATTCTCGGCTCTCAAAATATGCATATCGTCTTTAAAAAAAAAATCCATATTATTTTTTGAAAAATGCCCGAATTCAAAAATTCTCAAAATTCGAAATTTCTTATCATTTCGATGATACTAAACGCAGTGGATGCCAGAGATAAGCGAACATCAACGCAATTTTTAAAATTAGTCTCTGTAATCGAAAAATCAGGTGTGATGCGATAATTGACATCCTGAAGATATCAAAAGTCAGTGTCCTCACTATTTTTCATGATAATTTAGGCATTACTAAGTTGTTTTTCTAACACACATATACTACATAAAACAAGTAAGAAAATTATATTCGGTCGGACTGAATCTTTTACACCCATCACCGTCATAGTAAAAACGACAAAATTATGATAAGAACTATATTTTCATGCTCCATAGTATGGAGTGGGCGCAGCGTGTAGCCGTGTCCTTTGAATAGTTTTGATCCCTTCAAAACTCTTTTGCAAAGTTCTAGGAGAATTTTTACCACAGCTACTACACAGTTGGGCAGACAGACAAATGGATACGCTTAGAGGCATTCTTTATTCGCAACTGGCTAAGAATTTATATACTTTGCATAGCTTTTGAAGCTTGTTTTTGCCCCTTTTAAACGTATTGCAAAAAAAAAAAAAAATTTAATGCACTATAATATTGGGTAGGCATGATCAATTTGTTCCATTTTTGTAAAGGTGCTACAGCATCGCCCATAGAATATGCGTTAAAATTTTTGTACATTTATCTGCTATAGTTTCTGAGTAATGAGCAAAAAAACAATTTTTCATTCTCTTTGCAAAACAGAGGCGTTCTCAGTTTGCGCGGTGCTTTGGGCGTATCCTTCGGCCGTTATGCCCTATTTTCAATACCAATCTGCGCGCAAGAACTTTCAATGTTTCTGCCAAATTTGAAGTCAATAGTCGGCCAGGCGAATATTCACAACAAATATTACACAGATGGACGGATAGACGGACATACTTAAATTTATTTGGAATTTAATGCGGATCAAGAACTTATATACTTCGTGAGGTCTTTGATGCTTGCTGCTGAATATTCATAACAAAAAAGAAAAAAAAAAGAAGCAGTATTAAGCTAATAATGTGCAGAACTAGGTTGTAATTAAGAAATGTAAACGACTTTTCCCATAAATATCTTCTTAAATCTTTACTTTTAAAAAATAATTTTAAACTCATTAAATAATTGAGAACACAATTAGATTTCTATTCGAGAGCTTTTCATTGATTAGTTCTTAGTTCTTAGCTCTTGAAAGTATGTTAATGACTGTTATAAGTTGTTCATCGTTTCGCATAGAAAATTGTTGACAACAGCACCAATACATTTAAAATCCTTTTGCGGAACTCTTAACATTCGCTATGGCGTTTATAGAGTAAGGGAAAAACTTTTTTGATAATTTCTTTGTTCCTTGGCTTTAGCATAACAATGTTTGCTTATTCTTCAATAAATGACTTTAATCACCTTGTTTTAGGTAAGAGGGATGAAATTAATAAGTAACAATAAAATGTTTAAAACATAATTTAGTTAGTCCTCTACAGTTTTTCAGTCTACATACTATCTACATACTCTCGCTGCGGAAAGGATATAAGAGAGATATCTCAAATGTTTGTAATATATAGAAATATTCGAAATGTTTTTCAGCTCAGTAATATATAATAAAATAGTTGAAGACAGATAGAGAAAAGACAGTCAGAACATTATAGTCCGGCAAGGCTGGCCCTACACCGCATTGTCTAACACAATTTTTATTTTTATTATAGACCACAAAATTATATCTTGTGATGTAAAAAATTTAATCCTTACATAGGATAGCATCCAAAAATAGACTTGGACTTTTCTGCTCTACAAAGGGTCAATTTTAGTGGAAATCCTTATTAGAGTAGGATCCAAAAAATAGACCGTGATGGTCCAAATTTGTGCAGTTAATGTTTTATGTTAAATTACTATTATGATATAATTTTCATCATGAAACATTGAAAATGATACATCTTTGTCGCATGAACTTCATGTTTGATTACATGGAAGAGAGTTAAAAAATTGTCGCAGACGTCCAAAGTTATGCCACCAATTTTGAATGCCGAAACGCTACTACTTCGCCACTTTTGCCGACAAATTTTGAAAAATACGCTTTTTTTTCATACAACGGCTTTTCAGAATAGGACGTTATATGCAGAGTGATCGAAAAAGTGGACCGATTTTAACCTTTTTCAATAGTGTTCGTCCTTGAGTCAAAACACGTCACTGTACCAAATTTTATAAAAATATCTCAAAAATTGCGACCCGTAGCTTGAACACAACGTTACCTGGACAGACGGACAGACAGGGTTAGATCAATTCAGATTATGATTCTGAATCGATCTGTATTATAAAAGGTGGGTCTATCTTAAGAGCTTCTGCGTGTTACATACGACCGCACTAACTTAATATACCCTGTACCACAGGCGGTGTAGGGTATAAAAAGCATTCCAAGTTTCAGGCCGGCAAACTCATGACTCGGTATATGTGACCGCTTCAACGTACATAATATTATATATATTTTTTAACCTAACATAATAGAAATAATTGTCTAACTTATTATTAAGCTCAAGAATACAAAGAACATACCGTGATACCGTTTCTACACAATCGATTAATTTGAAAGAAAAAAAATTAAATAAATCAGTTTTGCAACTAAATGCTCTTCGATATCATGTATCACTAGCGGTAACACTAATCAAATTGCTTTAAAGAGGAGCAACATTTCAATCTATAATCTTTTTTAAGCTACTTTTCTGTTTCATCAATCGTATCATAAGTAATATTGGTGTGTAAAATGAGTGAAATTTCTAGAAAAAAAAATTGATGATGGGAAACTCTGATGAATCGTCGAAACCTGCCTGAACCCACCTTTCCCCTCCCGACTACCGTTGTTTCAGCCCAACTCTACGCCCAACGCTTTTAACGGAGTCAAGTCGATATAATAATAAAACAAAAAAAAATGAAAGGACTGCGAAAATGATCTGGTCAAGCCGCTGATCGATAAGGCCAAAGCAGTTTTACACTTAAAGAAAAATGACAAAAGCTCATAGATAAAAATAATAATAATAAAGGCCATTAAGTATTTAAACAAAATTCGTTGGAAAGAAATGCAAAATGATCTCGCAATACTTTTTCTTCAAATAACATTTTATTATATACTCACTTATATGCTTTGCATTGAATTCGTGAAGCTTATGCGATGCGTTTTAGCAGCGGTACTCTATAAAAAATCAAACTTTAGCCCGCAAATCTATCTAAATTTGCGAATGCTATATAATTTAAATGTTTACTCGCCAAACAACGTCAGACCTAAACTCGTCTAATTTCTTCTAGTGCATTGAAGTGGTAAGAGGATGTCCTTGAATGTAATCTCGCTAAACTGAAATGAAGCTATCCTTAAAATCTTTAGCACATTAGCTATTTTTGAGCTTTCGCAAAATTCTCCTTTGAGAATTTCCTTAAATTTAAACTCTCTTTCTATTGGTTTAAACGTATTAAGTATCAATCAGCCCCCGTTTCCTCTCTAGGCAATCTCAATTTAGCAGATCGAATAGGAATTACCAAATTGTCTGCTTCAGTCAGCTCCAGTTATAAAGTCATACGTTGTATGCAGGGCCCGTCGCTGAAACAATTTCGCGCCAAAGCGTTAAAGCCATTAACAGCAACGTTAATCCCTTTAAGCAAAGTTTACCAAGGTTAAATAATCTATAATGGCGATGTTCTCGAATTGCGTTGTAACAAGTTTATGAGCCTGTTAACTAGATAATAGATAGATTTAGTTGTGAAAATGCCTGCATGAGGAATCGAGTAGGAAGAAATCGCGACTACCAAGTCAGTGTTCACTGATTCAATTCTCAAGTAAAGTTCTAATATTCTGGTCGTAGCTATTGTGAATGCTGAGTCATTTGGGCGGTCAGTGCCTCCCATTGTCTTTCTCTTTCCTGGCTTCTTTCTGACCTTCACTGGACTGTTATATAGGAGTAGAGAACACACCCTAAATGATTGATTGTACCTTGATACCTGCAATTGTGTAACAATTTACGAATTTGACTCTTATAAACTTTGTAAATAAACTGAAATTAAAAATGAAAATTAAGTGTTACTTACGTACACTTCATGGTAAAGTATAAAAATTGAAAGAAGAACAAATTTAGTATAAATCTAAGAAAGGTTTTATCCACATATCTACGTAACGGGTAAAGTCGATTTTGGACTAAAATCATTAGTTGACATGCCATTTTTTATAACGTCTCTCCCGGATAGAACGTTATTCGATACCTTATATGAATATAAAAAAAATCATTCATATTTTACTTTATTTTGAATAGGCCTTGAAACTTAAATTCACTTCTTAGTAATCAATGGGAAAATCAAAGCAGAAGAGCTAAAAAAATTTATCGATAATAGATCCGCACACCACTGCATTACCTTTGACTTTGTGTGCATATTGAAGTCACATCTCGGATTGTGCTTCACGTGTATGTATTCGTGTGCGAGTGCACTGCATCTCATAGAGAAAGACCGGAAAGCAAGCAAAGAGAGGAAAAAAAAAAAGACACATTTACTTAAAAAAAAACGATTTTCTTGAGCATGTAAGACATGAAATACAAAAACACACGGCGCTCATCATTCTAACCATGTTACGTTTACATATAGAAGAAGAAATTGCACAAGGGCTCAATTATAATTAAACAAGTAACGAATTCTTAATCAATAACTGTGTTGTTGTGTAATGCAATCGCTATACCAAGTGTTTATGTAAAATATTCACATTTAAAATGAGCCTGAATTAATTTCAAGTTAATTAACATTGACGCAATCCAAGCCGAAGGTAATCTCTTTCTTCTCCCCTCCACTTCTCTCTATCCCTTTAAATCTTTTTTCAATTAATTCAAAAGTTCAAGTATGGCATTCTTTATCATTCGAAAAAGGCATTAGCAAATGATTGAATATATTTTGAATATTACGAATGGATCGATGGAGTAGTCTTCCGTTGTTCCATAGCTAACAACAATCATCATACGCGTCCATATGCATACGAAAATTGACTCCTTCTACAATTTGAAAGCTAAAAATCCCAACAAAGACAATGATAATAAAAAATTCTATCCGCTTTTGAATACGAAAGTTCTTGTTGTTTTTGTTGTTATTGTCGGTTGATTTTTCTTTACGTCATTTAATATTTTCATAATTTCAAGTTAACGAAACCTGTAATCCATGCGGAGTTCGTTTAAAAAAAGTATCTGAGCAGCAAAACGGGATCGTTAAGCACGATCAGCAAATATATTTCCTTTTGTGAGACACACACTTCATCGTCGACTCTCTTCAGAAAGCAGACACCGAAACTGCCCATAAAGTAAACATAACTTTAGACGGTCGCCAGTATATGGCAGTAACTATAACAACAATAACAATAATAATAATAACAATGATAATAAGTTTCGTTCAGTTTAACATTTTGCCAACAATGTTTGTTCTACTCTTGCAGCGAACGGTAAACAAGTCAAAGAATTTATGAAAGCATAATTTTTTCCAAGAAACAAACAAATTCATAGTTTTTAAAAAAATTTCTATTTTATACGTTTAGATCGAATCACTCGGTACCCATCATCAGGAGCTACCAAGCTAGAGAGATCATATGTTCTAAGCGTCGAATAGTATTTAAGCGTAAGCACAGTACAACATAAAATATACAAAACGATTTCTCTTCGATTAGCGCATAGGAATACTTATCGCAGATTTTAATACAAAAGCAAAAACAGTGCAAATGCTTCATAGTACATGTAATAATTGATTTTGTATTTGACTCAAATCCAGCCTCCAATACTAATTATGCCTTCGTCAACTTTCTAACTGTTTAGCGTAATTACATTCTTAGCAAGAAGCAAATGAAAATTGTAGAGTGAATACGGACGACGAATGCAGTTGCTCGTCTGTTTTCGTTAAGTTTCTTAAGATCCCTTAGGAGGTGGGAAGGGTTTTAAATATTATACCTAGATATTCCAAACTTTTTCACAACCAATTCGTATATCAAGTCACTATTTTAGACCAACTTGCATCATAAAATATCGATATCTGGACTTTTTTTTCTCAGTTAATTGCATTCATATCCGAGCGGGCCACATTTTACCACATTCATGCCATGCATAACATGGCAAAATAATGTCATATATCTCGCCGATTTTTGCTAAGAAATATCGCAACTATGACAGGTATTCATTCCAACCCATTTCTGACACATGACAATGCACCAAATTGCATTAAGCTAACTCGAAAATGACAACCTATAAGTGGAACAAATTCTCCCGGGCACACATTAGTTGGACATGAGGACGAATATGCTTACTATAATGCAAAATGGGTGTCTGCTTCTCGCACAGCATTTCGTACATCCATACAAACTTAATTTACCCGCAAGCAGCACAAGTAACATGGGATATTTTAAAATGCCAGGCACCGAAGGCTACACGTAATCTTTGTTTCAAGTTTATCACCATAAGCGTTATTCTTTTCGTAATTTGCATTTAAATTTTTTAAATATACGACCGTACGTCAAAATGAAGGTTAACTTATGTTAGACTGCAAATTTAAAGTCTATGTACTATAATTTAATGAAACCTCAATGACGTGCCATTCTTCTCTATTATTTGCTCCAACACTCACTAAATCACTTTTAAAATCCTTGTCACATTTTCATATGAAATTGTTAACAGTAAAGTTGAAACTTACTTACTTACACTTACTTGGCAAGTAGCACTTTTACGTTCTTTTATATGCTAACATCGAAGGAAGATAATAAAAACGTCAAGCGTTAAACAAAACGTGTAACATAAAAATTAAATTAAATTTTGGACAACACTACTTTCATGTTATTTAATAGAATAAATAGGATAAGAGCAGCATCGCACTACCTCTAACGTTCATTTAATGTGAATGAATAAACGGTACGAAAGAGAAAAAAAGCCAAGCATCACTTCTGGATTTTTTCCTCTTTTCAAACACATAATGAAAACGAGAAGGAGAAAATATATTATATATAAAAATGAAAGTCATTGTGAAGTAAATTCAATATGTTCGCTTGTATGTGTAGCAGATGACATAAAATGCATCTTTGCATTAAACTGAAGTGATATTTTGACAGGTCCTTTATAATAAAAAAAAAAATAAAAAAAAAAAACACAAGTAAAAATATTATAGTAGGCCACCCTCTCTATTAAATACTCTACTCTCCCACTTTGCGTATTTAACTTTTCAAAATAGTATGGGAAATAGTCGAAAATGTGTAATCCGATCCAAATCATTCTTGGGCCAAACGACGTTGGTGTAACAAATTGCGGCAAAATGTCCCAAATATCGTGCAACACATCAAGAATACAAGGCCGACATACGGCTAAAATCCCTTGTTGAACCGATCAATATATTAAAAGATGGACGGACCTCAACTCCTCCTCGCACAAACTTAATATTATACTCTTACATCACGGGCGGTAATGAAATGAGTTCAACATTTATATCTTCGTGACTATTTCTGGTCAACCATAGCGTAATCTGAATTATAGAAAGCATCTTCAGATATCTGAACGTTTCAATTCATTTGTTCAAGTGCACAATCGACATATGAAAATATACAAATTATTATTTGACTCTTTACCACCCATTAGATAAAAAATAAACTCATTCCTTTATTGCTTACTTGCAATAGTTGCCAATAATCGTCCGTGATCCCAGCGGTGAAGACGTATATTTTTAACTAAAATTAAGAGCTTGCATTGATTTGATCATGTCCGTCCGTCGACTTATTTAAGTACTGTTTGCTTGAAAATTCGCATAGTTGCTTACATAAGCAGTTAATGTCGGCAATTGTTTATATTACATTGTTACGAAAATCGCAAATCCAGTTAATGCTAACTAATTGATTTTCGTAACTAATAAATTTCGGCCGAGGAAAACAATTAGCAGAAAAGCGGGTTAAAAATGAAGCCATGAAGTTAGGTGATTATAAAATGCTTGTAAAAATGTATATAAGTAGACTATTTGCGGAAGGCAGTTTAGTCGTACGAGCACATTTGTAGTCGAAAAAGAATACTAAAGTCGAGAAGTCGAGCGTAGTGCCAAAGTAAAATGTAAACAATCCTTCCCTTGAAGAATAGATTGTAAATAAGGAAACTTGGAGTTCTAAGAATTCTGAAGTGCATTTCTCTTGAAAATAATATCCACGATCTAATGATTGGGACCGTATCGAGATTAGTGGAAATTCGTAACATTATATATATTTCCATTTTTGACCACAAAATGAATGCTTGGTTAAAGAAAGGGATGTGCTCTCAGTTTCTGTCTCCCAACCGATTTCGATCATTTTCAATTTCCAACCAATCAGAGTAGGAAGAACTGCCAATTATTTTGCCGCAAATTTCAGATCAGCCAAGAGACACACAAACGAACAACGGACAAACGTATCCACATCCATTCAGTATTTGAGATGACGGTCAAGAATGTGTAAGCTTGATGGTGTCTCTGAAGCTTTCTTTGGAGCATTGCAACAATTATGGCGAAAGGCCCATGTTTTGGTGGCGGGTATGAAAAAACATGAATACTCTAAAATACTATAATTTCATAAATAGCTTCCTACTTACGAGTCGTTGCAGTTAGTTAAAAGTGAAATGAAATTTCATTTCATTACATAATAACCATTAATGAAACAATTAATGATTATAACTGACCCATTGTAGATCCGTTTGTGAAGGATGAGTTCGTATATTATATTTGACTTATTATCTATTTATTTATAACGTTGGAGAATACGCATCAGTGATTCCATACTCTGTGTTCCATAGTTTCGATTGCAAGAGATTTTGACTAAGCAAATCTGAGGCAAATGTTGATCAAGAATTTGGCACAAAAAATCGATGGACTTTATTATAAAAATCGTCGCTACCCGCCCATACCTTCAAGCAAGTATCTTTCATCCTCATTAAACCTTGACAGGCCCACAATTTACAAACTACTTTGCCAGTTTTGCCCATCAATTAAAAACTCACCTAGAAGCAAATGTATACTTTCCACATCTCACATCTGTTGATCCTTTAATCCTTTAATGTTTTTATACCCTGTACTACAAGTAATTTTAAATTAAATTAGTGCGGTCGTACGTAACACGCAGAAGGGCTTAAGATAGACACGCCTTTTATCACACCGATTGATTCAGAATCATAATTTGAATTGATCTAAGCCTATATGTCCCTCTGTCCGTCTGATGTCTGTCCATGTAAATTTGTGTTCAAGCAAATTTTTTAAATATTTTGATGAAATTTGGTACAGTGGCGTGTTTTGACCCAAAGAGAAAAGCTATTGAAAACGAATCGGATCGATCGATTTTTGGATCACTCACCATAAAATGCCCTATTCTGAAAAGTCATTATATGCTCGTATTAACCCCTTGTCGATGTGACACACTTCCGCACTAACTCAATATACCCTGCGCCACAAGTGGTGTAGTGCTCTACCCGATCTGCATTATTAAATTTTGCGTTTATGTGGATAGAAAGATGTGAGACGCTCTAAGACGAACACTTGATCCCAAATGTGAAAAACAAAACAATCTGTGAAACTTTTTATTGCTTTCATTATTTAAACGATACTGGCATCTAAGCGGAAACTGTATATTTGTTCCTATTACAGGTTTTCGTAGAGACATTTTCCTATAAAGTATTACGTAATACTCTTCCCTATTGTTAATAAGAGGAAATTATGCGCAAACATTCTCATTGAAATTTCATTAATTCTTACAATTTAATCTATCTACCTATATATAGCTTACCTGGTGACGAGATGTTATTCGCGTCTATTGTTTTCTTGCTTTCTCACTTTCTCGCTTCATTGTCTACAAGTTTGAGTTATAACTCATTTAAAAAAAACGTATTTGTGTGCCTCGTGTTTCTTTTATCATTTTAAATGAAATAAGAAAATTTATTTCTTCAAATATTATAATGGGCTGTCAATTTTTGATATCGATAACTCTTGCCAAAGCTACCCAATATGTAGTTTAGCCGCATACGTGTGTATGCCCGTATTATAGTATTGCGGTTTTCGTTTTCGTTATGTAGGCTACTGTGCTACCATCTGTATAGGTATGGATGAATGTTGGTTGGTTGGTTGGTTGTGGTTTCTGAATATGAGCACACGGTTTCCTTCTTTTTTTTTTTTTTTTTTTTTTTTTTTTTTTTTCCTATTTTTATATTATTGACATCTCATGTGGTCTCTCGATGACACATGAGCCACCAGCCCTTCACCGATTAATAACGAAAAGACTGGTTGAACTTTATCTATCTTTTGATTGATTTTGTGATGCTGTTAAAGGTAATTCAATATCCGTAACATATATGTTAGTATGCATACATATTTACACGCATATCTATATATATATGCTAGTAAATGCTATGAGCCAATCGAATGGAAATCACTGAATGAAAACTTGGTAGGAAAAAAAAGAAAGAGAAAAGAAGGCAAGGATTCAAGTGCATGGTTATGTGGTTCCTTATAAAAGTATCAATAACGAAGGACCTATCAATTTTTGAATTTAAAATAATCATATTTCACAACTGAAAAAGCACTTAATTAAATGCGTATGCCCTAATCTCTCTCTGTATATATAGTTATATAGTCAAATAAAATTGCATTTCCATACCTAAAGCGTAATGCAATAATTATTGAAATTGAAATTGAAATTGAAATTGAAATTAATAATGAAATGGAAAGCTATTACTGACCGGTAATCCTCTTCTAATCTCTCCCTCTCTAATTTTTTAACAAAATCAACGTCTTTCGCTACCGCTGCTAGTAGTTAATAATAAAAGTTCTGATTGCAGAAACGTTGCAGAAGATTGCTGAGTGTGACGAGTCCCAGTTTAATCTCGGATATCAAGCGCAAGGTTTTGAAGTGCTTTGTTGTTTTGTTTTGAAATATTATTCATTAAAGAAAAAAAAGACAAACGAGAAAGACGAATAAAAAAAAAATAATATAATAACAATTTAATATTCTCATCAACTAGCCCTTCGTAAAAATTGTGCGGCTTTCCTTTTTGGTATAATTTATTGAAATCTTTTCCCGCGCGAAATACGTAAAAGAGCATTCAATTGAGTTTAATTAATTTTTATAGCATTTATTTCAACATTACTCTCCTTCGTCAGCTATTTTCAACACGACTTAAGTATTATAAATAAAACTAAAACCCTCTCTACTGCAAAGTGGCAAAGTGTTCAGTTTGAAGTTCGTTATCGCTGTAGATGAGCCGCCGACAGTGGCAACAGCAGTCGTTTAAGTCTGTCAAATTTAATAAAAATCACTGATTTTGATTGATGTCTTTTATTGAGTTACACACAACATATGCCTATACGACGATACCAATATATGTATAAATTTATATGCATGTACGCATGCATGTGTCCATAAAGCGTATATGTGAAGCTAAAACAATGGCAACCTAGTCAAGTAAATATTTGTTCACACACTTACTTATCCACAAGAACGCAGTCAGTAACATGCGTTAAGTAATAGAGACAGGACAGGAGTAGTATAAAGGAAAAAAGGGTTCGATTATGTGTGTGTGTGTGTGTGTGTGTGTGTGTGTGTGTGTGTGTGTACGTGCTTTTATGTGTACGCGCGCGCCCGTATGTGTGTGTGTGTGTGTGTGTATACCATGATGATGAGTACGCGTAAATATGCACAGCTTGAATAAATTTATATTTATATATATAAATATATAAGATATATATATAAATATATGTATATGTATGTGTGCGGTTAGTAGAAGGGAATTTTTCGAAAGAAAAATTTAGGGGGCCGCTCGTCCAAAGACATACATACATACATACATACACACACACACATATGCTTTTAGGGTGTAACTAATATGACAAACGTCACTTGACATCTGCGAAAAAGTGACGTGACTCTCGACGTGAAGTTGTATAAAAATGATAACGCATTGAATAAAGATAAAAACAAATCACTAAAATGAAATTTATTCGGTTTTTTATCTTTACAGTCACCCTGCAAAGTTGAACATCTCCAAATTTGACGCTCATTTCTGCCAAAACTTAAGGCCTAACCTTCACCGAGGTTTTCAAGAAAATTTTAATGTTCTTGTTATTTCTAAAAGAAGAAAAAAACAATATCATCAGGAAAAAATTGGAGTCTGTAGATCTGCGCGCCTTGTGAAGTTATTAACAATCCCAGTGCTAAGAACATAAACATTATTTTTGGCTAAAATACATAATACAACATACGCAATGTCGCTTTATCAACGTTTACATTCTCTCACCAGGGCGCGCACAGTGTTTTGTGTAATCGCTCTATTGGTTTTGATTTTCACGCACAGCAGTCGGGCGGATGGCTTACAGCATATGACCGATAATGGTGGTGCTGTTGGCTTGGGTGGCAACATGGGCCTTGGTTCTCATTCAATGGAAGTAAGTCCAGCGCCTGGTTATGGATTGCCTGCCATACCAAAAGATCCAAATTCACGATGTGAAGAAATTACTATCCCCATGTGTCGAGGCATTGGCTATAATATGACTTCCTTTCCCAATGAAATGAATCATGAGACACAAGATGAGGCCGGCTTAGAAGTTCATCAGTTTTGGCCATTAGTGGAGATTAAATGTTCGCCCGACTTGAAATTCTTTTTATGCTCGATGTATACACCCATTTGCTTGGAGGATTACCACAAGCCATTACCTGTGTGCCGATCTGTGTGCGAAAGAGCACGCGCTGGCTGTGCGCCTATAATGCAACAATATAGTTTTGAATGGCCTGAACGTATGGCTTGCGAGCATTTACCTTTCCACGGTGACCCTGAAAATCTTTGCATGGAACAGCCTTCTTATACTGATAGCACCGGCAGCTCGGGCTCATCTTCGACAGGCGGTTCGGGTTCCGGACGTGGTGATTCTGTAGGAAGTACTTCTTCAACCGGCGGCGGCAAACGCAAACAGACTGGTTCAGGTTCATCGGGGTCACAAAAATGCAAAGGAAAGAATTCAAAAAACTGCCAAAGCTCCCTAGGAGAAAAAACAAACGCAAAGGAATGCACTTGCACATGCCGCCCACCGCTTATACTCCTGGGGAAAGAAGCTCTGATGCAACAGCCACCCATGCACTATCCTTGGTATCAGAACTCGACTGTGGCAAGAATCGCCGGCGTTCAAAATTGCGCCATACCTTGCAAGGGACCATTCTTCACAAACGACGAAAAGGAGTTCGCCGGCATTTGGATAACCCTCTGGTCGGGCCTATGCTTTTGCAGCACTCTCATGACTCTAACCACGTTCATCATCGACACCGAAAGGTTTAAATATCCCGAACGGCCTATCGTTTTTTTGTCGGCCTGCTACTTCATGGTTGCCGTAGGTTACCTATCTAAGAATTTTCTGCAAAATGAGGAAATAGCCTGCGACGGCCGTCTACTTAAGGAAAGTTCAACGGGACCACACTCGTGCACCTTAGTATTCCTGATGACTTATTTCTTCGGCATGGCCTCATCTATATGGTGGGTTATTCTAAGTTTTACTTGGTTCTTAGCAGCTGGTTTAAAATGGGGTAACGAAGCCATAACCAAACATTCGCAATACTTTCATTTAGCCGCCTGGTTAATACCCACAGTGCAATCGGTAGCAGTACTTCTATTGTCAGCAGTAGATGGTGACCCAATTCTAGGCATCTGCTATGTGGGCAATTTGAATCCGGACCACTTAAAAACTTTTGTATTAGCTCCATTATTCGTGTACCTAGTCATAGGTACCACATTTTTGATGGCCGGTTTTGTTTCCCTGTTTCGCATACGTTCAGTTATCAAGCAACAGGGAGGAGTAGGGGCCGGCGTCAAAGCTGATAAACTAGAAAAACTTATGATACGTATTGGCATATTTTCCGTGCTTTATACCGTCCCAGCCGTTATCGTTATTGGTTGCTATTTATATGAGGCCGCATATTTTGAAGATTGGATTAGAGCGCTAGCTTGTCCTTGTGCCCAAATTAAAGGTCCTGGTAAGAAACCTTTATACTGGGTATTAATGTTAAAATATTTTATGGCTTTGGCTGTTGGAATAACATCCGGCGTTTGGATATGGTCTGGAAAGACATTGGAAAGTTGGCGCCGTTTCTGGCGGCGTCTATTTGGGCAGCCCGACCGTACAGGTGCCAACCAAGCGCTTATTAAACAACGTCCACCCATACCACATCCTTACGCCGGTTCGGGGATGGGTATGCCGGTAGGTTCGGCTGCCGGCTCACTGCTCGCCACCCCTTATACGCAAGCTGGCGGTGCTTCAGTGGCTTCCACTAGTCACCACCACTTGCATCATCATGTTCTCAAGCAACCGGCTGCCAGTCACGTATGACATGGAGAGTCAGGCGGAGCTTCAACAATGGGTGGTGGCAGTGTGCTAGGCGGTCCTGGTACTCTCATGAGCACAGCGGGTAATAGTGTTGGGGCTCCACCTGGTAGTTTAATGCATAGTTCTGGTGGCGGCGGTGGTAATGCCAGTGTTAATACACCCGGCAGTAATGTATATGGCAATGGCAGCGGCGCTGGCAATGCTGGCAGCAATAGTACAGCTCCCGTTTCGGTAGTAGTATCATTACCTGGCGGCCCAGGCGTCCAACACCCGGGTCAGGCATTAAGTGATTACGGTCCTATATAGTTAATGGTACGACCGGACACAAATCATTGGGTATCTACAAGTAGTTTTAGTCAGCTGTAAAGTGTGCAAAAGTAATGCGAAATAAGTAGTTAAATAGTCGCCGTTCGCATAAGAGAGTGAAAGGAACTAACTCATGTTGTTGCCATCATCTCGACAATTTCTCCAAAATACTATGAAGAAATTTACTTTCACTTTACACTTCCCAAAACTTTCCCGTCTCCCTCACAATTTCATCTATCACCGTACTCTCTCACTCTCTCTCTCTCTCTCTCTCTCTCTCTCTCTCTCTCTCTCTCTCTCTATCTATCTATCTATCTATCTATCTCTCTCTCTCTATCTCTATCTATCTATCTATCTATCTATCTATCTATCTATATATCTCTATCTCTCTCTTTTTAACCCAAAAATAAGACGCCATATTAATTTATAGTTTACATTTTAAAATTTATATATAATATGTATAGAAGAAAAAGAAGAAGAAAAAGATAAAAATAAAAATATAAAATTAAGCTTATACTATAGTGAAACACATCTATTTGTAATTAATACATAATTATATAAATCTAGTCCACACATTTCTAAGCGAACTACGTAACAACCACAGAAAGCACAATACTTATACACTTTAAATAAAAACAACAAAACAAAAAACAAAAAAAAACAAAAAGAACAAAACTATAAAGTATTTTTAATTTTTGAGAAACGCTTATTCAAAATAAGCAAGCATCATACATACTTACATACTACCTTATGCCTATTTCGTAGGGAACTCTTTTGTAATTTTATGATTTCATATCTTCTCCATATTATTATCATTTTACGAAAATGTTGTCAACTTGACAGACTGATGATCTTTGCGCAAATAAATGGAAAACAATGAAACGAATTTCCTTTGACAAAAAGTACAGTGAAGACGTTTTCAGAAAGGAATTAAAATTAGATTTTGCCACACTGCCAAAAGCCAAGCCATAATGTATAAAGCAAGAGATATACAAAATATATCAAATAAATCGAATATATATAAGTATAATAAAAAAAAAATAAAAAATAAAAAAAATAAAAAATTTAAAAATTAAAAAAAAAACAAAAACTAAAAAATTAACAAAAAGGAAGAAGAAGAAAAAAATTCAACACCTGTAATATAATTCATAAATAGCTTTTAAGTGGAAAAAGAAAAATGGATAAAAAGAAAGCAATGAATTTTCTTAATTTTTTACAACCGTAGAGTTACGAAAACGATAATAATAAAAAACAAAAATTTTATATATATATATATATATATATATATAAAATACATAAAAGCATATTATATAAATAAATTCGTATATATATATATATATATATATATATATATATATATATACAAATATGTTTATGTATGTATATGTGTACATATATATATATAGATATATATATATATATTAAAGTATATATTATATATGAAAAATAGCTATAGTAACATTTTCAATAAAACTGTTCCCTGTGTATATATTTACATAAATAAATTAATGCATTTAACAGAACAAAAATATCGGTTGACATGACGCCGAAAAGCATTTAATTTTAAATATAAATAAAGAAAATTAATTTTTTTATATATTCAAACGTAGCGTCCAAACTAATCATTTATTGGAAGAACCCTAATCCTTCTATACATACTTATATATGCTTGTGTAGAATTATATTATTTTTTTTCTTTTTTTAATAATACGTATATATTAAAAACAAAAAAAAGAAATCATTTTGGAGTACACCTACTATTTATAATTTAATTATAAAAAAACATCCTTTAAAAGTCAATGTATAAGAGAAAAGAAAAACAATTTATTATAAAAATACTCCCTTAAAAAATTGCAATAAATTATAATATATATATACGTATATATATATATATATATATATATATATATATATATATATATATATATATATATATATATGTATATATATATATATTTATATGTATAGTAAATAATAAATATAAAAGTGTTAATTTTTAGTTTTTCATTTGCATTTGTTTTATTACAATTTTATTTTATTATTATTACTTTCTCCTTAGTTTTCCACTTCGTAATTCCGATCATAGCACCTGGAGACTCAATAAAAACACTTTATGAACGCGAAGTTTTCAGATAGTTTATAATTATGTACCTGTCCTTGCGTCCATCTGTCCGGTACAAAGTGAACATTGTTACATGTCCATCTATAATTGATAATTTGTGATAAACACTTAATAAAATTATGAAACGTGAAAAGGGATATGAATTTACGTTTATTGTAACAGCTGATCATGTAAAATATGATGTAAAAATAATGAGCAGTCCGTATCAATGAACAAAGTATTTTGCTATCTTTTATACAAACATTTGAAGGATATCACGCAACATGAAGAAGCGCATAAAGAGCGAGTTTTTAAGTTTAACCGCACGTCGTCCTAATTTAAAATCACAAATTACTGATAATTACCTTAAAAACTTATTAACATAAAAATTTTATGCTTCACCTTAAATGTATGATAAATTCGCGTATTCATAAACCTTATGTAGTAGTTTCATATGAATTTCGATAAAAAAAAAAAGAAAAAATTAATTAGTTGATTCATATGTTAGTTCATTTACTCACGCTACCATTAAATATCGTGCGCCTATCGTACAGTTACTTATACAACTGAGGCATGGAAAGTAGTTGAAAAATTGATGCGATTCGAACTATTTGCAATAGCGTTCAAGAGGATAAAACGGACAGACGGACAGACAAGATCATACCATTTTTAACAAAGTTTGTCCTTGGGCCAAAACACATAGGTACACCAAATTTCATCAAAATATCTCAACAGTTACGAACTCTAATGTACACTCCACGTGTACATTGACAGACGGAAAGACAAGCCCAGATAGATTTAGAAAGTGATTTTGAATCGATCGGTATAGTAAAAGGTGGATCTCAAGACTTCCTGGATGTTGCATAAATTCGCACAAACTTATTACCAATCCTTGAAATATGACAAAAATGATACAATATTACTTTAATAGTCCCTATGTTGACTTAAAATTTGTGGCTTTTATGCTCACTCTCTATAGCATAGGTCGTACATTAGGTTCGCAAAATATAGGTGAAGTCTGAAAATATACATCAAAGACGTGCAAAGCGCAATCGAGTCGAGCCGAATACAAACCCTTTCGTTATCTTCATTATTTTTGATTTAGTTTAAAGTAAGTATATTATTTTTTTATAGTTTATGTTTTTAAAATTTTTGATAAATCTGCGAAACATATTTGCAAATATATGTGTGGGAAGAGAATTTGAGAATAAAAACTTCTTAGTGCGATGGCTATTAGATGATCCTAATATATAGGAACCAAATCTAAAACTGTCATTGCCGCTTCCTCTAAATATTATGCATGGTTTATTTGTTTATTTTTAATTTAATTAAAAAATTGAAAGAACTTAATATAATTTAGGAAATGAAAAAAGGAATTTTAGTGAAATTATTCTGAAAATATAACCGAAACAGTATAATTCTGCACCACTATAAGAAAAAACCAATTCCTCCTCAGCGTAAATCATAGACTTTAGAAATTGAATCTAACCTAAACTCTTAGAGTAGTGAAGGTCTTGTCTATTCTCTCTCTCTCTCTCTCTCTCTCTCTTTCTTTCTTTCTCTCTTTCTCTCTTTCTCTCTCTTTCTCTCACTCTCCCACTCTCTCTCTCTCGCTCTCTCTCCAAGCCGTAAATGTATAATAATCAATCATACGACAAAACTTAATCTACATTAATAATTCTTCTCAGTGTACCTTAGGATTAAACTAATGAAATAAGAATAAAAAAAAAAAAAATTAATAATAATAAGATTGTAACGAATATACGTAAAAGAAGAGACAAAATAATTTTCAAAATGTAATAATATTTAAATAAAAATCAAGAGAATGCAACTAATAATAAAATTATACAAACTTAGGCCCAAAGTTGATACATTTTTTTTTGTAGAATAATCGTTAAAAATTAATTGAAATAAACGTTTCTAGAACAATCAGAAGCGAGTAGTGTTTGTTTTTTGTCCTTTTTGGTTTCATTCTTCTTTTTTCTTTTTTCATCAATGTATTACTAAATTATTGGCCTTAAGCCCACAAATTTAATGGAAATAAGAACCTCATCAGGCACGGCTTAGATGAAATCTTTCATATATTCAGTCATTAATTATTTGTAAAGAAGTAGCAAAAAAATGTAGAATTTAAAACAAATATCCATTAAGTTTCCAATTTCTAATATTTTATAAACAATAGATACGCATGCACGACTGTATACGCATGTCTAGCGGTTAACGTGAAATTTTGTACAGAGAAAACGATAAAACAAATAAACAACTTTGACTAAATTTTCTTAATTAAAAGGCTTGACACATTTGATGATCTCTCTACTGCGTCCAGTTTGAGTAAGCCCAAGCTTACTCAGCTTGAGTGTTTGTGCGTGTACAAAATATCGACAATTTAAAAACAAAATTATGTATTCCCTTGGAAGATAGTCAACTCTTCGAAATGCCTTGTTTGTAGTTGATAATCAATCTCTCTCTCTCTCTCTCTCTCTCTCTCTGTCTCTCTCTCCCCCTCTCTCTCTCTCTCTCTCCCTCTCTCTCGGTCTCTCTCTCCCTCTCTCTCGGTCTCTCTCTCTCTCTCCTTGCTTGAGAATGACTAACACGAACTTTGAAAGCGACTTCAACTCTCAGAAAAAAAAATGTGCAATTAATTTTACCCACTATTTAGTTTTAGATAAGATGATCGTATTTAAAATTTGTCACTGCATCTTATGCATCTTTACTTCTTCAATTATAACTAATGGCTGAAATAATAGAAAAAGAGCCGAACTCGGAATTGAAATATGAATACAATGAATGCAGTATTTCTCTGCAAAAATAATTGCCAGGCTCAACAGAAATTCGATATTCCAGTTGTCATTTTATCCTACACCATTTGCCGTACAGGGTATATTAGGTTAGTTCGGACGTATATAACACGCAGAAGGGCTTTAGATACACGCACCGTTTATTATACCGACTGACTAAGAATCGTAATCTGAACTAATCTAAGCCTGTGTGTCCGTTTGTCCGTCTTATGTCTGTCCATGTAAGGTTGTGTTCAAGCTACGGGTCACAATTTTTGAAATATTTTGATGAAATTTCATAGAGCGTCGTATTTTCACCCAAGAGCGAACGCTATTGAAAATGGTTCAAATCGGTCCGCTTCTTCGACCACTCCCCATATTACGCCCTATTCTGAAAAGTCGTTATATGGAAAAAAAATTGCAATTTTCAAAACTTCACGGCAAAAGTGGATAAGTAGTAGTATTTGGGCATTTTAAATTGTTGTGAAAACTATGGATCGGCTGACGCAATTTTTGAACTCCCTTTCATGTAATCAAACATGAAGTTCATGCGACAAAATCGTATCATTTTCAATGTGTTATGATGAAAATTATATCATAATAGTGATTTAACATAAAAAAATGAACAGTGCCAAATTTGGACCATCTCGGCCCATATTTTGGATCCTACCGAGCAGAAAATTCCAAGTTTTAATATGTGGTGATGGAAATTGATCCATAATATCATAGATTCATACAAAAATAAGAAATGTGTTGGACAATGTGGTGTAGGGTATTTAATGGTCGCCCTTGCCCGACTAAATACATACTTGTTTTCAAATCGAACGTACAAAAACATTACTCTCATCACATCTCTCTCTCTCTCTCTCTCTCTCTCTCTCTATATATATATATCTCACCGCCAGACTGTGAAATGGAAAACAAATATTTTCACCGCCCAGACATCGTTCACATATTTCACTTTTTACGACATTTTGTACTTTTCTGCTTTACTTGAGTTGATGGATATCGGATGGATTCTTATTTATATTATTTCCCGCTGAGGGCATAATAAGTGGTTTGTAGGCACAGCTATCATCGATTCGAGACTGAATTATATTATATCTTAAAAGTCCTTGCTACGAACTTTTCTATTTAACTCCGGGAGGCGTATCGTGCATGTTAAAGAAAAAAACTGTAACAAAGTAATTGCGTTCGGCCGTTTGAGACCAATGCAAGGAGACCTTGAAGTTGGCGTAATAGTGCTTAGAAAACCTCAGGCATCCCCTTCCTAATACAAAAATATTTGGCCTTTTTCGGAGCTATGCCAAGTTTTAGTTATCTCTTATAAACAAAATCATTTTTAAAGAAAAAAAAAAAGCAAAAATGAAAAAACGAAAAACAAAACGTATACGATATTTTTAAACGTAGTTTTATTTTAATTATTCCTCTTTGTTTTTATAAATGTAAAACAAAGTGTTAAAGAATTTTTACAAAAAGGTAAATAAATAAAAAAAAAAACAAAAGAGTATGAATATCACAACTTTTTGTATAAATAGGATAAATATACGTATATTGTGTGCACTATGACTGTATGTATGTATGTATGTGTGTCTGTTATGAATATTTAGAAAAAAACCGATCAAGAAGAGTTGAAATGTTTATCAATAAGATTAAAAGTAATACGAGAAACAATCGATGACACGAGACAAGGCGAGACAATGCGAAGGATTATTACGTATGTAGTTGTGAATTGTATTTTGTGAATTATTTTATATTTAAACTAATTTCAAAAATCAATACATTAACAAGTAATATATATATATATATATATATATATACTGATATATACTTATATATATTTTACAGAAAAAAACAAAAGAAAAAGTTATAAAAATCAAAACAATTTTATAAGTATTAAAATTTAACACTTAAAAAGAAAAGTTTATTTATAAAATATTTGTAAATGTGTAAAGGATTTTAATTCGTAATAAATATAAAATAAAAAGGAAAAAAGGAAAAGAAACGCAACAAAAGTCCACAATGAAAATAACAAAAGAAAAAAAAAAAACAAATACATATATATATATATATATATATATATATATATATGTATAAAACATAAGGATGACATTTTATATTATAATTCATATTAAAAAACAAAAAAAAACCCCTCACAAACAAACAAAAAACAACAAAGCAAAGCAAAACAACTCGAGTACTCGAGAGAAACAAAATCGTCAGCAATGCAAACAAACAATAAATACGTTGAGAATGAATAATAAATTGAACTGAAGTAAATTCAATATTATGCCGAAGAATGATTTCATAAAAAAAGAAAAGAAAAATTAATAAAAATCTATATTATTTCAGTTTAAGGCAAAAATAATTGAAAACAAAACAAACAAACAAAAAAACAACAAATAATAAAATAACCGAGAAAATCAAATAAATTTTATTACAACAACAACAAGAAGAAACAACCAAACAGACAACATTTGTAACACGACACGATTCCACACACCCAATAAAATGAATAAATTTCAAATAAATATTAAAAAATAAATCTTTTTTTTTTTTTCTTAAGTCAACAATGCCTTTATTCGTCTCACGTCGTATCTACATATATTTAGAGTTTAAATCTAAACTCTTCCAAGGTGTGCAACAATGATGTTGAAATACCACAAGTGTTTAGTGTCTTTCGTTTTTCTTTTCCGTGGAACTTGCACTCCTCACACGTCTGACTGACGATAATCATTCCCGAACTAGAGTTAGCTATTGCGGTGGAAGAGCCGTCGGAGCTACAGCTTCCTCATTAAGTCAGCCCAGCCCCTTGACAAACTGGCAGTTATCATGCCAAAGTTGGGATCAGTCTTTGTAAGTTTCTTTGTGCTCGTAATCTATAGCGTGGAAATTCCAGCAAAACGTGTTTTGGCGTTTCCTCTACGCGGTGACAGTGTAGGCAAGTAGGATCCGGGTCGCGATCGAATCTTTGCAATCTATGTATTCTCCAAAAGCAACCGATGTATTGAGGGTAGACGGGCAATACAAGGCAATACGGGCAATTTAAAGCTTGCTCTTTCAATAATATTTATTACTCTATTTAGTCATCATTCATCGATCTTATTGATCGAACACTGCTGCTACATTTTGATAACTCAGTTTACGATTTTTCCAGCTTTCATTCTTTTCGGTCTCTTATTGCACCGCTTTTATGCCTATGAGTCATTTACAATTTTTATCAAAAAATTGTCCTGATTGGACAATAAATATCTTCATTGACAATCTCTTACAGAGTATTGTTAGCGCCTTTTATTCAATAGATGTGTGATAGGGGAAAAAAGCGAAAAAAAAAGAAAGTTTAACTGAATTCGGATTAAACAAGATCGATCTAAAGTTCTCTTCAATTTTATGCCCTGCACTATATACAGTGACAAATTTTGTTTCCGATCTTTCAAATCGAAACAATTTGAAAGGATTGATTATTCGCATACGAAGTGATCATAAGAAGACAGAAAACACGTATATAAACTATGTGCGCTATTGCGCTATTGGTAAGTATTCCGTATCCTACGCTCTCCATCTCCATATCAAGTGAACTCATTCATTACAGCTTCACATATACGAAAATGAAGACAAAATGAAAATGCATTGTTCAGATTTAATTAACGATTCATTTGCTTTCTGCATTTTCGCACTCCCCGGCTTATATTATCAAATAAGAAAAATCTACAGCACGCACATACAAATGTCTGCTACGATTTTTCTTCTTCTTCATCTTCTTCTTCATGCATCTACGATAATGTTTCGCAAAATAAATATTTAAAGTAAACAAGTAAACACGCTATGGTGATGCAAGATGATGATCCCATCAAATACCCTACGCCACCCTACAATTATTCATATATTGACATTTCAAAATAATACGTTATGTGAGGGAGTGGCCGGAAAAATTGGTCTAATACAAACGATTTTCAAGAGCATTCTCATCTCAAAAATTACGTACAGACGGACGTAGAAGCTTAAATCAACTCAGAACGTGTTGCATACATTCGCACAAACTTAGCACCCCTTTGTAATACAAAAAAAAAGCAAGTAAAAATCAATTCTTAATGACTAACTAATCAATTAAATTCATGCGGAAATGTTGCATACATATGTATGAATGCTTCACTTATAAACCATCTATCTACACATACAAACAGCCAAAAAGCAAAGCAAAGAGAAGAACGGGATGAAAACGAAAAAGATCAATATGCCCCGGATAAGTGAGAAGCGAGAGAGAGCAAACAAAGTAACAAGCATCTATGTGCATGCATTCATGCTTATGTGTCCTCGAAAGATTACAAAAAAAGAAACTATAAGCAATAAGGCCTAAAAAAAGGCCAGCATATCCTGAAATCTCCTTTACCTTTACCTTGCTTCGAAAACATCATTTGCTTTTGAACTTCATTTTTATTCAAACGGCACAAAGAGAGAGAGAGAAAGAAAGAGAGAGAGATCAATTGGTAAAAACTTAACTTGCAACTTTTCTACATGAAAACTTAGTTTACATCTATGCATTTGTACCTATCTACCTGTCAATGCATTCAGTGAGATAAATCAAACCGTAAGTAATGCGGTCTTTAATGATGACTAGCGGCGATGGTGGTGAGGTTATTAACTTTGAATTGTTTTCATTTGGTTTTCACTTTTCGATCCTTAACAATTTGCATGTGACACGTAAAACAAAAGTAGTGAAATAATAATGGATTTTAATGAGCGGGCAATTTTTGTGTTGTCCTCTTAGTTGTAAAGATTGTCCTTCTCGATATTATTGGCGTTTTGTGTGTGGATTACGTGCGAGTTACATTTGCATTCATTTTCGTCGAAAACGTCGCTATTAGATGCCAATTGTTCAGCTTGACTCGTTAATATTTTAATACCTTCAGCCATCTTTGGAAATCCGTTCATCGTTTCCTTAAGTGAGGTGAACATGATTGGTAAATACATAAAGAAATCCTTAAAATGCCCGGCAAGAGTGTTATAATCCCAACCTTGCGCAAGATCAATGTTGTTGCTTTCAATTTCCTTCTGAGGCAGAGGATTACAGTTTGCTTGCAGCCAAACATAGCTTGAAACTGTCGGGACGAGAATAATAGATAACTCTATTAAAAATACCGCACTTTTATTTTTAATTTTTCTTTTTTTTTATTGAAACATTTCATCTGAAAACTTTACCTAAAACTATTAATAAATTTTCATAAAACGAAAACATCTTAAGAATTAATTTGCCTGCATGTAATCACTAAATTATATTTAACATTAACTGTGTGACTTTTCATGGATTGGTTTTCATATTTATAAGAAATAATTTTCATAAAATGTTAGCAAAACGTTTTTTTTTTTTCTTTTTGCTGATCTCGCACGTGAAGCAATGTCGATTGCCAACTAAGCTGTTAATAAGGCTAAGAAATGTTTCTGATTTGCAAAAATTCAACACAAGGTTAGGTAAATTTTCAAATTGGACTTTTAAATACGAATGGCATTGCTTTGTAACATTGACCGCATTTTTCTCAAAATAAGAAGAAGAAACAAAATTTAAGCGATAACGTGCAGACGTTCCAACTTTGAGTTGTGGTCGATTTCTAAATTAAAAAATTCGATTCGAAACTTTTATGCCTCTCAGCTTTATCTTACAAAAGAAAAACTCTAAAAAAAAATCGAGAAAAGTTTTATACCTCATGATACAATAAGTGGATGATGCTCACAATAGAATGGGCATGGAAATTGTTATCTTTGAATAATGAATCATAAAAAACTTTTTCTTCAAAAATCAAAGTTTACCCATTTCATTTTGTACTGTCGCCGCATTCTTTGACCGATTCGCCTCAATCTTTGTGCAATATCTTCCAACATTTGTACTAATTTCGAAAACGATATCTCAGTTTTTAAGATCGACGAAGTGCTTATCATAGGCAGACATAGAGACGGACATGCTTAGATCGATTCTAAACTTGATATATTGTTCAACAATATATATATACATATATATATGTATATATATATTATATATATATATATATATATATATATATATATATATATACATACTATTTAGGTTCTCTAAAGCTATTTTTCAAAATTTCCATAACTTTTCACAAAATGAACACACTTCCAATCAATCGTATAGGTCTAAACATAAAAAGTATATCTAGCTGCATTTGCTCGAATATATACGAGCAAACCAAGCGTCGCCAGTAGAGTATCGAAAAACTGTCCTATTTTGTTTTGGATCAATGTAGGTTAGCTGCCTTGCAAAAATAAAAGTTATTGGCACCGACTCTCCAATTGCATGCGCTATGGTATTCGGTTTTTAAAAATGTTCTGAAAATCTGTTGGAAAAAAAAAGACTTGGTTTCATGCTTTTAAAAACGGGGCCTATGCTCGCTTCATATACCTATCCGTCTTGGCTCAACCATTTGAATAAAGATTACAACATTAGCGTAGATAAGCTTTGAGCGTTAAAAAAAATCTTTTTTACGCCTTAAGAAATATTTCGGAAACCGTTTTAAATCAATATCTTTAAACTGGTTGTCAAATACAGTCTTTTCCTTATAGTCGATGCATTTGCACCCGCAACACGACCATTCTGAAGGTTTTTATATGATCCAAGTATATATACTTCAGACTCTATATAGATTAATATCTATCATGTGATGTAAGTTGCACGGTTTTGTATATTTCAAAGGTGGCCGTATCCGATCACGGCTTCTGGATATATAAGTGAAGTTTGATTTTTTTTTTTAATTTTTTGTATTTACGAAGATTCCAATGACAGTCGACTTATCGACTTATCGATAGATAAAGAAACCGACGAGGCTAAGTAGATTCAAAAATCTTATTTTATAAGCTCTCCGATGCTTATGTTTTCAATGAATTTTTCAAGGACAAATATAGTATACAACGGACACAAAGTATTAAGTAAGAGATTTTGTGAAAATTATCTAAAAATTTTCGCTTATACAAATTTTATTATAAAATATTAAAATTAATTGTTGAGATTGTTTTTCATCCCGGAAAACTCAATTCAATCCGGAAATATTCAGATTTTCATTAATTTTAATCAATTAATGTAATCCAAATTAGGAACACTTTCACTAGAATCGCGCGATGCAACAAATTTTATTCGCCTCAATTGCTCTTCGAAAGTTGATTAGCGGTTGTAAAGCACTTATCGTCTAAAGATCACATATTTACTTACGTATAGTAAGTATAAAGCTGACGTATTTTTCTTGAAATTATCTTATAAGGTAATTAGAACAGAATTTTTTTTTTTTTTTTTTTTTTGATTAAACTCCAAACGCCGACAAAGAGCTTTTAAGAGTGAGTTATCTGAAAAATTAAAGTAAATGCATATAAATATCTACGCCTATGTAAATATCTAAATATTTAATTAAAAATTCATGTTGCTTTACTTGTTCTTTCTTACTCAATTCAGTCAGTTTTATAAAGTACACTTTTGTAACAAAAGCAAAAAAAAATTAATTTCTTAGTAAATATGTGTACGATAGCTACGCAAACAAAGCCACAACCATATTTCGGCTTTTACTGTTATCCAATTTATGTTGTCATGCATATATACACAATAGAACTACCAAGCAGGAGTCAAATAACTATTATAATATTTACGTTATGACGACAATCTATCTATCATTCAAAGAAAATCACTGAAAGCACTTGCCCACGTTTACATTCTTCTCGTATCCGCCACCACTTACTTAACATATATAGTGTAATTCTTTTGAAAACATTCTCACACACATATGCACGCATATATAGAATATATATATATATATATATATATATATATATATATATATATATGTATATATTCGATATAACATTGTAACGTAAACTCAAAGGTCAATTCCTGTGAGTTCGTACTTAAATTCGAACTTTGATTTTTAGGATAGTATGGGAATTATTTTATATATATTTACAATTCTATTTTGTGGACTCGACTCATTCGACTCTAACTTTCAACTTCCGCAAGCAAGTTACCAATTCTCATTAAATTGATCGCGACATTTCAATCCATTGTTAATCCGTTTTCGCCACTAAATTTCCTGCCAATTGTTGTTAATCCTTACGCAGGTGTTGCGACGTGCCATGAATGTTTACTTTGTTTTGCTTTTCTGTACAATTTGATTTCTTTCCATGAAAACTCCTCACATTTTTGTAAGAATATATTATCGGTCTAAAAATGCGTTAATTCTAAAATAAATACGAATACCACAATCTGGTGGATTAATTTGTTCTTTATCATGCCATCGATATGGAGATCAAATAAAAGAACTCGGAGAGTGAAAGGCAACGAGATAATTGTGTTAATTCTAAATTAATTATGATGGGCGTCGCGACGAAGCCGATTAATTACATTACCATTGGTATGGTTTTCACATAAACGGACTTGGCGACTAGAATATGTCGGATCTGAGAAAAAAATTCCATATTGGAAAAAAAACAAGTAAGAAAATTATGTCCGTTTGTGTCCGAGTCCTTCATACCCATCATCGTTATCCAACAAAAAGGCAAAACAAGATATAAAAGAACTAAGTTTTCATGCTCTATAATGTAGAGTGGGTACGGCTGATTTTTTTTATTTTCAAAATAAAACTTTTTATAGTATAGGCGTGTGGGCTGCCTGCAGGCATGTCCTTTGAAAAATTCGGGTCATTTCAAAATTCTTTTGCAAATTTACAAGCGAGCATGTCTACCACAAATACTACAAAGTTAAGAAGGCGGACAGACGGACAGACGGACATGCTTAGATGCATTCCGAATTTGAAACTTGCAAATTTTCAATATCAACCTGCGCACAAGAATTGCCAATGTTTCTGTGAACTTTCTTTCTTGAACTTGGTAGCTTTATTTTTGCGTGCCCCTATATATCGTGCGAATTTACTAAGGACCAGTTTTCATCATAAATTATTGAAAATTAAACGTTTTGGCATATAAAGCCTTATTTTTGAATAAAACCCTTTATGTGGGTTCAGGTCAAAAAAAAACCTGCTTGGTCGAAACTTGGTTAACTTAATTTTGATGTCAAATTGTTATTATGAACGAATTTTGAACGAATATTGAAAATTAGAGCTTTTTACCACTGAACTTGTGTAGGAACGGTTACAAGACAAGCCGTTCAAAAACTTAGACCATCCGATCCAAAGTTTTCACACTAGTTTATAATGCCGAAATACTACTATTAAGCGACTTTCGTCGTGAAACTCTAAACATTACATTATTTTTTTTTATAATGATAGGGCGTTATAGAAGGAGAATGGTCCGATCCGAATCATTTTCAATGCCATTCGTCCTTGGACCAAAGACTTGTCAATGTACTAAATTTCATCACAATATCTCGAAAATTGTGGCCTGTAGGTTGAACACAAGAATATATGAATGCGTCTCAGACCGATAGACAAGCTTAGATCGATTCGGAAAATTATTGCGAATCGATCGGTATAATAAAACTTGGGCCTATCTCGAGTGCTTCTGAGTGTTGTATACATACGCATAATACTTTACTTTATCACAAGTATATGTGTGTGCCGCACGATATATAAAAAAGAACGGAAAAAAGTAGTTAAACATATATTTTTTATTCTCGCTTTTCGATCTCAACATAACGCGTTTACCATCTTTAGCTCCGGATATTTGATAGGATAGTTTGTTGTTTCATACAGTACGTATGTCTTCATTCAGATTTTTCCAGCAAAATGCATATAAAATATCAGATTTACTGAAAAGCGTTATGTGGCGTTATGTGGCGCATTGCCTATATTCTAATTTTTCGCTTACATGGCTTGGCAGGTTGCGTGTTCGTTGTGGCACATTAAACTTAAGGCTACCCATGGCTTTTTTCAAGGTTTAACGTGTCATTCTTCAGAAAGAAAATACGCTAAAGCGTATAGCAGCGATCGATCCCTTGAGATTAACGGGAATAAAGTTGCACAATGATAACTAATTCTTGCAGTTTTTTATTTTCAATTTATAAAAAACTTTTTTTTTTTTAATTTTTAATTATAATACTGAATATTTAGATATTTTCTGCTAACAATTGCTCTTATAATCTACGAATACAAAAAGATTAGTATTTGTAATTTGAAGTAATTTGAGTCCCTAATAATGTCATGGGACTGATTCCAATTCAGGATCGAGGCGGGATAAGATTGATAAGGATATGTCGTTTGCACCGCGAGTTATTTCTCGATCACATTTCATTTAAATAAATTTTGATTGAAAACAATTTTTATCTTTTTGCGAACGTATCCCAATTACGACTCAAAAATTGGCCCAATAGATATTTATTTACCATCATCGCTTTTGCTTTCTTTATCGATCTGCTGATTTTGCACTAACTTTTTATGATCATCGTCGAGCAGAGCCTCCCAACCACCCAAGCTTGTCGATGAATTCAGTTTACGTAATGATTCGGCAATGTTAACATCCAATAAATGCTCGACCAAGTCATCATTCTGAGTCCCCAAAAGCAGAGTAAAAGCTGCATTATTTGTGCTTTCAATCAGCGATCTATTTTCCTTAACTGAGTTATTTAAAGTCTCGTTAATATCGTCACTTGTCTTATGGTTAATTTGGCATAAAGAGCATTTGGTCTGTCGATTTAATTTATTTTTCAAAGCATGCAACGCTATGCGATCTTGCGATAAAAGTAGACGTTCCTGCGAGAGGTGAGCTTCTTTTTCGGCCATTTCATGTGATTTCTGCTGCAGCATCTGGATCTTATTGTGGTAATACTGTTCAGCTAGTTTCGACTTTTGTAGCGACTCTTGTGATAGGCGTTCAGCCATGCGATATGACAATAATTCTTGTTGTAATTCCTCTTCTTTCACATTAAGTGAATGCTCCTTGTCAGCTAGATCGCGTTTTTGTTGTTCCAATTGTCTTTGCATTTTATAGTAACGTTCTCTTTCCACATCTGCCTTACGGGCTGCATCTTGAGCCACTTGCATGGCAGCCTCCACCTCTACACGATCCTTATCTATGTCAACGCAAGCCTGTAGACGTTTGTCCGTTTCAAATTTCACACGTTCCGTTTTTAGTCGAGCTCGTTCCTCTTGCAGCTCAAGCTGACATTTTTGTAACTCGCATAATTGTTGTTCTTTCAAATCTTTAAGACGTTCTTCATCTCTAACCATCTGCTCCCTAAAATATTCTTTTTCTTTGGCTAATAAAGCTTTCTCCGCATCCAAACTGCTCAATTTTTGACGCAATTGCCAATTTTCCTCTGAAGTTTCCTTCGTCAATCTAGCCATTTGCAATTCCATAGCACTAACCATATCCAATAGTCGAAATTTTTCTTCTTCAGCTGCTTTTTCCATGATTGCTAAACGCTTCTCAGCATCTTCTACACGTTTTTCGCGAAGATCCATTTTCTTTTCTCTTTCCAGATGGATAATATCAATTTTCTTGCGCATATCTTCACGTAATTCTTCTAGACCTCCCGTTAAATTTGTCAAATTATTAGATGCCGATTTCAGACATTCGAAATAGGAACCGTTTTCTTGAATAGTCGCAAATTCTAACATTTTCGTTTCTCTTATCGTTTCCAATATGCGACGATATTCCTCTTTTACAATTTCCATATCCTCACTAAAATTCCTATGCGCTTTTCTCATTTCATCTTCGTGATCTTGCCTGAGATTAGTTATTTCTTCTTCGTAATGCTTGCGAAGAGACTGCTGCTCCCGTTTCATTTCATCCAATTTCTGTTGATAATGGTTTTTTACATTTTCTATATCTTCCTTAAAACGTTGATCGATGTTAGCGAGTTGCTGTTCCAAAACCTCAATTTGTTTTCTGTGAATAGGAAGGTAACGAAAAATTATTTTATTTTTTAAACCAAAATGATAATACTCTTACTTGCTCGATTTCTCCAGTAAATCTATTTCCTTCTCGTAATTAGTTTTCGTATTGACAATCAACTCTTCTAATCTTAGATTTTCCAATTCTAAACGCTTATTTTGAGCTTCAACTTGTATGAGATTAAATAGAGTTTCTTTTTCACACTGATTTCTCCCACTCACATCTTGAATTTCATTATCTGTTAGTTGATTAGAAGAAGATGAAATGTGTGCCAAATCTATATCTGGAATTGTTTGGCGTTCTATTGATGTTTGACTGGCCATCATCAATTGCAGGTGACTATTAAGACGTTGCTGTTGTTTCATAATAATCTCCTCCAATTGTTGATGACGTTGAATTTGTTGTTGTAAAAAATTTTGAAATTGTGTTTCTTGCTGCTGCAATAAACATTCTTGTTTGCGCTGAGTTTCCATTAAAACTTTCTCTTGTTGTTTAATTTGATTAGCCAAAACTAAGTGGTGTTCTTGGTACTTCAAATTATTAATATTCTGCTTGGCACCAATCTTCATTGAGTTAAGCAAAATTATGTTTTGTGCCATTTGATCCGTAGGTGCAGAAGTTGGTTGAGAGGTTGCTGACGGAACTTGTACTCTTTTCTCAGCAGCGTTTTGCTCCTCACTATTTGCGTTATTTTGATCTACCTGTAAGTCACCTAGTGCAGGGGACGCATCAATAGAAGTTTTCAATTCTTTAGACGTTTCAAGTGCAGTTTCTGCTTTATCGGGTGCCTTTAGCGGTTCTATTGGTAATCCTAACCAATTGGTGGTGATCTTCTTGCGCGAATTCGGTGTTGATAGTTCGGAGATTGCTGCATTGCTATCCCTGTCTTTAGCAAATAAAACCAAAGGTTCTGGATTGATTACAGTAGACATGCTAGAACCACGCCTACCTGCTGTTTTCGGTCGTGTTACGGAATTTTGATATATGTTAGAGTTTTCAGTGGTTGTATCAGTTGACTGACGTGATATGGGAGCTCTTAACACTCCTCCGCTACCACTACTACTTGCAACAACTGTTTGAGAGCGTTTTTCCAAAGGTGCCAACAAATCGTCAAAAAGATTTTGAGCTCTGTTACCAGCTTTCGGTTTCTTGGGATCGAAACCTAGATTATCATCTTCCTCATCGTCGACAACACTCTGAGACGGGCCTTGTTTTATAATCCTCGGTGTATTCAAGGTTTTAGAGGAAGTAATGGTCGCAGAAAGATTACTTCTTCTAGATCCTCGTATTTTTAAATTTCGTGCACTCTCCTCCTCTTCTATGCCAAACATATCCTCCAAGGTATCCGTTGCACGGCCGCTTTTTAAACTAAAAGAGGTGGACAATTTTTTGTTTTTTGCATCAGCAAGCAAAGAGTCAATATCGTCACCGCTATGGTTTATTATTTCCATTCCTTGCTTGAACAGAAAATATATTCCAAACGTTTATACAAAAAGGATTTTTTATCGATTAATGTCATTAAACGAATAAAAGATTTGACCACGGCCACAATTCGCTCCTGTTTCTATGAAAAAATTACAAGAAATTTTAATTTTTTGATATTTACTATTACTTTTTTTTAATTTTCAGTATATTTTTGTGATTCAAAAGTTACTTAGTTCAAACGTTCTCAGTTACCAAACAACAAACAGCTGACAGTCCAGTACCTAATGATGTTAAAAATGTCCAAGTAAACAGCTGTCGACAAAAGTCCGTAAACAAATGTTTTTTTCCCATTTGCAAAGTTATAAAACTTTTTAAGAGAGAAATTGAATGAATTTTGTTAATTGTTAAAAGGTTAAGCATTTTTCTTCTTAAAATGTTAAAAAATTGTTGGAGACTAAAACGAGCATATTTAAATTTGTGCCCCTCTATCAAACGAAGGCTGTTAAGTGTAGAACGGGGAGGACGTAAAGGCATGCCTTCTGAAACAACACATAATCGAAACGTGAAATCTACTTTGTACTATATAACAGCAGGAGGTATTTTAGTGGTAGGCTTGAGCTATGCAGCAGTGCCTTTGTATAGGATGTTTTGCCAGGTATTACATATGTTTATTACTTTTGCTAGAAACTAATCTCATATACGAAATATGTTTAAATATCTATTGCAGGCTTACAGTTACGGAGGTACGACTAGCCTCGGCCATGATACTGACAAAATAGAGACAATGCAAAAGATACCAGATCGTATTATCAAAGTGCGTTTTAATGCTGATTTGGCCGCTTCTATGAGATGGAATTTCAAGCCACAACAATATGAGATAAAAGTAGCGCCAGGAGAGACTGCTTTGGCTTTTTATACAGCCAAAAACTCCACAGATCATCCAGTAGTAGGTATAAGCACGTACAACGTAGTTCCCTTCGAGGCTGGTGCTTATTTTAATAAGATACAATGTTTTTGTTTCGAAGAACAACAACTAAATCCTCACGAAGAGGTAAAAATGCTTTATTAAAAGAAAAGCAATATGTTAAAGCTTATTTTTTATACCTGCCTGTTTTAGGTTGATATGCCCGTATTTTTTTACATTGATCCCGAATACACTAAAGATCCTAAATTGGAGCATGTTGATACGATAACATTGTCATATACATTCTTTGAAGCAAAGGAAGGTTTAAAATTAAATTTTCCTAATTACGTTAAACCTCACACTGTTTAAAGTTAATTGCTGCTGTTATCGAAAAGATGTATGTACGCTTTTATAAACTGTTAGTAAAATATGCAATGACCACCAAATAACCACAAAATTGCATTTTAAATTTAAAATTTCGTAGGAAATATTTATGGCACGATTATGGCTGTCATCTCGCATTCATTTACTACAAAATCAAAGAGTAGTTTTTTATATGCGAAATATTACATGAAAAACTTCAGAGTCCGAAACACATTGCGGCGTTAATTCCTATTTTCGTTTCGGGATTTCAACTTTGGCGACTTTTTACGAAACTTTATGGGAATCGGCAAATCATATCATTTTGGATGTACACATCAAAATAAAGTAAAAAGAAAATGAAGGAAATTTATTTTAAATTTAGAAATTATTTATCGAATTTATATTTACTTTACACTAGCGTACATTTTTCGTTGGAGTATGTGATTTACGATTGAGGTTTGTTTATACTATGCATAATTTTGTAAGAAATGGAAAACAAGCAGTAAAGACCTTTTTTTTTTAAATTGAAACATATTCATCAAACTGTTTCTTAGCGAGTGATAAATAGTAGTTTCAAAATGATCGATCCAATAATACTGTTAATAAATGTATCTGCATATATCTAATCAATTTTGTTTATCTCTAATATATTAATAAGCTTAATTACTTTTATATTAACTTTCTTGTTGTTATATTCTACGTTCTCTATGCTTGTGTTTCGATGATTTCTTCATTTTTTGTTCTAAAACCATATGTTCTTTTTTACAGTTTCCTTTACAACAATATGTTACCGGGACTGCCTATTATGTTGACAACTTGGGAGTTTTTAACCCGAGTTTTTTTAGCCGATTGATTGTTTTTTGAAATATGGTCAGCAAATTCGTCCTCACTATTTTCAATGTTTCATCTTAATTCCTACGCTTTAAAAAGCAAAAAAACCGAAATCTTTAAAACAATGGGATGTTCAGAGCAAAGAACTAAAGCAATATAAAAGTGTTTCTGGTTTAATATATTTTAAATAAACTGAACAAGTGATTCGCTTCTATTTTAGCGGGGTGCTTACACAAGAGTTTAAGGACTGATAAGGTTACCAAAACACTATCCCACGAAAGAAATCAACATCGTAGCAATATCATTAATAATTTAAATTATATTATTTCCATCCTGGCCTATGCGCCAATATCAACCACAATTTTAGAAAGAGATTTCGCACCACTGCAGCAATTTAAATTGTAAACCACGCTTGACGGACGGCCACGTTGGGCAATATAAGGCGGATATACAGGAAACTTCGCTAACACATGGTAGACTCCTTCCCTTTGATAAAAGTGTGCTGTACACAGCGCAAAGCTATTAACTTACTTGTTATATCTAAAACGAGTTTCTTTATTAGTCAGTGGTCGAGTTATGGATCCCGCTATCGAGCGAATACGAATACGATACGAAACACGTATATGATACGATAGCTTCCTGAGTTGGATCGTTTGCTTTCGCATCGAGTTATGCTTTTCGTTCGTCGCGCTTATAACGGAATATTTGTGATGTTATCGGTGTGTGCATAATAAAAAAATATAATAAAGAAGAAGAAACTAAGTTAAACGAAATATAAAATTCCTATTTACTCAGTACAGTGGATTATCCTTTGTTAATTTGCTGATTTGCAGAAGAAGAAGAAGAAGAATAAAAAGAAATTTAAAAAAAACTAATTGACGAGAAATTAAGATCCATTTAAAAAAATATAGAACAAGATTTAATAAATAAAATATAACCTTAGGTGAATAAGTACATTTAAAAGTTTATGTTAAATATCAAGCAATAATCGAATTTCTATCGTTGCACTCAAGTCTGTATAGACAAGCGATTGCGGGTGAAAGTAATGTAAACATTTAAAATAGAGTATTTTGTTGCCGCCACCTGAGTAAGTTTTTATGTAGTTCCCATTGTATATATTCCTCACACAATAAAATGTAGTTTTTGCGTTTACCGGATGAATTTGATTAAGTAAGTAGGGAAGGAAGGAAGGAAATTTACTTCGAAAACCTTAAAAACAACTTTAAAAATATTGATGAGCAAACTAGTCGCTTCACATAAGGTTAATTTTAATAAATTGAATTAAGTATATCATTGTTTATTTAAATTGTCAAATTTATTTTTTAATAATGGATAACTTGACATATATATATAATTTCCATATAAAATTTGTCTGCATATATACTGTCCAGACGTTAAATGTCACATTTCCAGAATATTTGTTAAATAATTTCTGGTAATCCTATATTTACACTTTTTATCGTTCCACATTTCCCTATTTATTCCTTTTCATATATTATAGCGCCAACTAAATTAAAAGCCTTCGGACATTAAATAATCTTTCCATGTCCATTGGTTTCATTAAATATGTGTGATTTTATAACGGCATTTTACTTTATTTTCCCTGTGAAAATGAAACTCGATAGCATTTCGCTTTCGAACTAAAATGTATTATTTCATATTCCATATCGATCCAACACTATCGCGGACTTTCAACCCAATTCTCGTTAACTGCTGCTCGATAAAAAGAACCATCAACCCAACATACAAATTGGCTATCGATTTAGCTCGGGACCATTACTCTGATTAATCTCGCAAATCCTATTGCAATACCTATTACCAATTAGAAATCAAATTATTCGTGTTGCTTCAATTAATTGAGTGAATCTTCGGTTTCAGTTATATAGTACCTATTTATTTATTTAAACACCATATTTGCATTGTTATATTGTTCCCATCGGGGGGACAATAACCTCTATTATTTACTATACCTTGCCCTAACACTTACTTATCTTTAATGAATAGATGGTAAATAAAAAAATTAAAAAACAAAAAACATGAAAATTGATCATTTTACATCTAATTTAAAATGTATGTGACTTCAACGGTGCCCCATATATGAGAATATGAAAAAGTGACACGCCATTTGTAAATCATACGCATTGTAGACACACTGGGAGTGTTCTCAGTATTAAATACATTAAAACAAAATATATGGAAAGACACAAATAATTTTTAGTACCTACATTAAAAACATATTATACATAAATTAGAAAAGTTTTGGCAAATAATTCTGCGGTATTCTAGCCACTTGTTTTTGTTTTTTTTTTTTTTTCAAATCCTAAAATATTTAAGTTAAATATAAGCGATGATAATCATTGGCCCCGAAGGCACAGTTGCATTTCGGGCATTTACGTTGACGCGTCTCATATCGCGTACGTAAGCAGTCATAGCAGAATACATGAAAACATTTGGAGAGCACGGCATCCTTGCGCTTCACTTTACATGAGGGACAAGTCAACGTTTCCTTATATTCACGTATCTCTTCAAGCATTACTTCATCAATTGTAGTGCCAGCCATCTCAATTTTCTTCATGCGCTCTGCTTTACGTTTAAATTGGGCCAGCTCCTCCTGGAGACGTTTAGTCTTATAGGCTTCAGCCTCTAAGGAACTAGTCTTTTCAGCCACCACTTGTTGAGCTTCTTTCATTTGAGCGTGATACTTCTCTAGGTGAAGTTTCAAATCCGCGGCCGATTGCGCCGATTCAATAGCCTTACGTTTGTGCATTTCCATTGCCTGCTGACGCAGTACCAATTCTTTTTCTATAGTAGCCACAGTGGCTTGCAAGTTGCGCTCTTTCTCCTCCAGTTTACGCAAAACAATATGCATTGCTTCAATTTGTGTGTCCCTAGTGGCCATTTGATCTTCTAGAATTTGTTTTTCCTCACGCAATAATTTGTGCATCTGATTAGCTTTGATGCGTTCAGACATTAATTTAAAATTTGCGTCGTCCTTTTCCCTTAACTGTTGTATTAGTCTAGAGTTTTGTTCTTGCATATCTTCAAATGCTTGACCAGTTACTTCCATTTCATTAAGCAAAGCTTCTTCTTCATGGGAACCTACAAAAGGGCGCGTGTAATTAGCTCCACCCGGTCCCCACGCATTATCAACCGGCTTTTGATTTGCTACTTGCTTCTGCAACTCATATTTTTGCTCTTCGAGCTGCTTGATTTTACGCAATGCCTCTTCGTCAGCTAGCTTTTTACGCTCCTCTCGTTTGCTCTCTTGCAATTTTTTTAATTGTTGTCGCAATTCGTCTATTTCTGAACGCAATTTTTTTTCGGTAGCCATCAATTGTACCTTATCCCGTTGATCTTTAGAAACGCCCTTGTACATATCTAGCAAAAGTTTCATTTCTTTCTGATCATTGAGGGCTTTCCTGAAAGCAATTAAAAATTAAACTGAGAATGAAGCAAGTGTTTTACCCGCAGTTTTTAACTCACTTTAATTGTGCTTTCAGATCGCGCACTACTTCAGATTCCATTACTTTAATGTCTTTGGACTTTTGAACATCTTTTGTATCTTTTTCTTGTTTAATAGTCACGCTTTGTCCGGAATTAGCCACAGCAACTGTAGAAGAGGTATTTGAGCCCGTAGATGTTTGAAAGTCTTTTTTGTCAGCATTTACACCGGTCGGTGATGAGTGCTCCTTTTTCACGCCTTCTTTTTGGTCTTTTGTAGCGTCTTCTTCCATGCTCTCTTCTTCTGTTTTCATGGAAGTGTTTTCTTCTTTCACGTTTGCACTATCAGTTGAATTGCTGCCAGTAGAGCCGGAATTGCCAGAAAACTCTTCTTTTATTGTTGTTGATCCCTCTTGCTTAAGGTCATCGCAATTCCCACCTTGCACAGTGACCCCTTGCTGTTTGGAACCCTCCAATTTAGCCACTGCTTCGTCCAATTCTCGTCGCAATTTCACATTATCAGATGAAGCATCCTTGTATTTACGTTTATAACGTTGCACTTCACCTTTTAATTGTCCATTATGATTTTGTAAAGAAGTTATCAAGTGCCTCATTTCACGATTAATTGGAGCTGTTTGTTCATTAGCCGCCATATTCTGCTCAAATTCAATACGCAAGGCTTCATATTCTTTACGTATTTGTGCCAATACGTCTTCCATTTGTATCATTTCGCTGCGCACCTTCTTTTGCGCGATAAGTTCCTCACTTTCCATAACTTCTATTTGACGCAAATGTTGATTTTTGCTAGTTTGCAATTGATTCCGCGTTTCATCCAGCATAGTTTTGATTTGCATCGATTCGTTATACAAAACAGAGAACTGCGATTGTAAGCATTTGTATTCCGTCGTCTCAACGATAACGGATTCCGGCAGTTGACGTATCTGTAAATAAGCTTTTACAAAACCAAGTTTAAAATCTATAATAAATAGATTGTCGACTTACGTCCATTTTTAGCTTCTCTACTTCTTTCAGAGTTTCACGGTGAGTAGCATGCAATTTATCTAACTCTTGAAGGCGATTATTTGCTAATTCACGGTATTCTTCTAATTCTTTTTGCAAATCCTCAATATGTTGGCTACTTACATGGGCATGGCCATGCCCGGTCGCTTTAGATGCAGAACTTTTGTTGGGATCACCATGCATTTGATGATAGGCTTTTAATTTCTCTATAGCCTCAGCCAAATGATTCTCGAGCTTATCGTTACGACAATGTACCTTTTCTAGGTCATATTGCAGTTCATCAATTTGATTTTTTAACTCTGCATTTTCAGTTTCCTTCGCTGTTAAGGCATCTTGATATTCTTTCATTTTTAAGGACATAGTATGAAATTTCTCATGTAACGAGGTATTTAAATTTTGTAAATTACGATTTTCAGTCATTATGTCAATGTGCATTTGTTTAAGAGTTTCTTCACAATTAGGTATAGTATTCAGCGAAGAAGTATCATTTTGCGACTCATCACCTCCTCCTTCCCCGCTGTTAGACGCATTACCTGCAGAGGCACTAACGTCACCTTTTAAAGCCATAGTAATTTTCTCATTTCTCTGCATAATACGATCAATAACCTGAACAATTTTCGCTACTGCTCTTTTGGAAACTTGTACACGATTAGCCAGCTTATCGTCAAGTTCCTCTTTATCCCAAGTTGACAGTTGAGTTAAAAATGATGTAGTC
This sequence comes from Glossina pallidipes, assembly GCA_000688715.1. Taxonomy (NCBI): domain Eukaryota; kingdom Metazoa; phylum Arthropoda; class Insecta; order Diptera; family Glossinidae; genus Glossina; species Glossina pallidipes. The sequence goes on from KK499766.1 coordinate 749,110, forward strand.
ACCTCATTTTCATTCTTATTTTCCAATTCGTCTGCCGTTTCGGCATCAAAACGCTGCAACAACACTCGAATGTCCTCATTTAGCTGATTCCAATACCGATTAACAACGTTGAGGACGGCATCATCTTGAGTCTGTCGCTTTTCCAGTTGTTCGATACGATGTCTCAGTTCGGACTCGGTGCGCATTCTCTGCTCAATACGTTGCGCCAATTTTTTGTTCTGAAACTCCAAAACTTTAATATCCATTTCTTCGAGAGTTGAAACAGGTCCGATAAGATGCGGTTCAAAGTGCACTTTTTTAATTGGAGGCTGCCCAATGTTTGAAGCCGCACTTCCGCTCGCACCTCCGCTGGCATCATCAGCACTACGTTTAGACATATTTCTGCTGCTGTGTGGATAAGAGATGGATATCATATGAAAATAATTCATTATTCAGTAATAATCTTTCGAATTTATGATAGATTCTTCTTTTGTAAAAATAGAACCAATTGCAAGTTGAAATAAAAATGTTCTACTGTACAAACAATGTTCGCGTACTATTTAACTGATATTGAATTTCAATCAATTACTTACATTTAATTAATTCCAAATTGAGATCCAATAATCAGTATTTTCTAATACTTTTTCTAATGAAACATTCATGCCATAAACCAACGAAAACTTAGTAGGCAGAAAATTAATACTGTCAAGGGTAAGAAACTACTGTGATGGCAGTGTTACCATTTTGCGTACACAATAATATATCAGTCACTCGCATATATACTAAAAATTGCACGTATGTTACCAAAGGGCAATCACATTTGGTTACAAATAATATTAATGATGATGTCGCAAAGCAAACAAAAGAATTGTTCCACTGTGATGTTTTGAAGCAAAATTGATATCTGAATGCTTCAATGTTGCAAGCCGTGTCCATAGCATGCGGTTGATTGAAAAGCCATTCCCAACCAATAATATTGGATATTAAGCAAACTTAGAAAACAATTCTTCCGAAAGAAAATTAAGAACAACTTTGCAAAATGTAACAAAACTTTTTCGTAAGCCTATGCGCAAATAATGTGGTCAGCATCCACTGAATTGATTTCAAAATAAAAAGATCCGCGTCCGAATGGCGACTGGGAGGTTTGCAGAAAAAAAACAAAAAGAGGAGCCTAGATTTAAAATTCTCACCAACATATACATAAATAACACTAACTGAATTTCTAATTTCCTTTCAAACTGTCCATTTTGTATTTAAGTTTCTCTATGCTATTTCAAAAATTGTTAAGCTGTTCGCCTATTGCTTCGAGAAACAAAAATTTTTCAGTGAAGAGTAAAAATATTGCTTACTCCTAATTAATTTTAAATTGAAGGGTTAAGTAGAGAGTTTCGTTTCTCACTCAACGAGATCAAATTTCTACCTATAAATCTTTAAAACACACACTTTCGCAAATATGTTATGGATGAATGCTTTGAAAAACTTTTCCATTCAAATTTCATCAACTCTGTTACAACTGTAAATCATAATTTGTAATTGCAAAAGATTTTAACATGGAAATAATATATGAAAGTTTCCTCAAGGTCATTCCAAATGCATATTCCATTTGCTTTTCTCTTCACCGTATCGAAAAAAGAAATATAATGGATATATAACCCTTCATTGGTTATTTTAATGTACGGTTTATTTCGGGTAGCAGCTTCCATACTCTGTGTAGTGAATAATATATATTATTGTTAAGAAAAATTTTTTTCCTAATGTAAACAACTAAGGGGGCTGACATAATGAGGCGTTGTTTTCGTTTTCATGTTAAAAACTCCTAAGTTGTAAGCACAATGAGCAGCCGCGCTACTTCCACAGGAATATGTAAACAAAAACATATGCTTTTACAACCAACAATAAAGAAATCAACATAAACAACAAATTTATAATTTTTAGTTTTGAATTTTGTTTATTAGATGGAAGTTTTGCAACTCGAGATATTATTTGTTAATCCTCATAATATGTTTAAATTTTAGAACACCATCGAGATCGTTTTTGTGTATTGATTGATCCATAATTTACAAATTGTCATTTATCATTCTCTAATAAAACAAATTGATGGATATATTCCAACTTTAAAAGAAATGGTTTTTATTGCTTGTTTTTCATTTCTTACAAGATAAATGGTAAACACTAAGATTGCAAACAACGTAATATAAAAAAAAAAATGTACATTAGTGTAAGATAAATATCTAATTAAATAAACATCTAATTAGATAGCTAATTAGATGAACAAGTTTAAAATTTAAAAAAGCGATCATCATTTTTTCTTGTGCTTTTTTCTCTTTTTACTGTATCTGAATGCATACATGCGAAACCATATGATTTGTCAATTCCCATAAATTTTTATAAAATGCCGGTAAAGTTGAAGTCTCAACCTGAAAATAGGAATAACGCCTCATTGTGTCAGCTTCCTAAGAGTTAGTGTGTTAAGTTGAAACGAAACTTGTAAAGTTGGCAACTCAACGTATTTTGCTGAGACGCTGACATATTTCATTGCTGAGATTTTGGGTTATTTATTTCTTTTTGTAAATTATTCAGTGCGGAAAATAATAGTTAAAACATTTTTGAAACACAACAATATATATATTTTTTAATATTTAGTAAAACGAAACCGTAAAAATTTATCAGTAGTAAAATTTAGCGGGTAAGTGGGACAAGTGGCGCGCCGTAGACAGAATCCACATCAGGTAATTGCTTAAGAAGTGTTGACTTGCTTTTAAAATTTTTTAAAAATGATCGAAAAAAGTAATACAAGTTAAAAAAATAATAAGGGCTACTAAGTATCCAGAATATATTTGAAAAGTAATTAAATTATGTCTGCGTACATGAAAAAAAAGTTGGATCTTGCATGTGTGTGTGTATGTAGCGTTGACTTGTTAACCATTTGTATTTAAACAAAATATGAAGAATCGCAATTGATGTATGTTTAATGCTTATGAATGTTTGACTTACTACTTACTGGAAAAACCAGAAAATTTCATAACGCATATAGTCGTCATGTAGCTTTTCCGTGAAAGTGAAGCTTTTCTTTTTCCGTCTAATGTTTTGTTAGTACATGTCGAACAAAAATTTAATTGAAAAATAAAATTTTTATATATTAAAATGTTTATTCAATTGAATTATAAATGAATTATATTACTTATTTTATAATTTTTGTTACAACTACATGTGCATGTTTTCATTTATAATCAATGATTAGCTATTTACAGAAGACGATACCACATTGTTAAGAACATTAAATTATCAAATTTCAGTATTACTTATATTAGCAGTAATCGATTGATTACAATTATTGATTTATTTATTCATTTCTATTTTGGCTTCTCAACTCAAAGGTTATATAACATAATGGCTCGCGGTCATCAAAAAATCCAATCACAAGCAAAAGCTCAAGAAAAGCAGGCTAAATTAAAGAAACAGCAGGGACACAATGCCAATGAACAAAAAAAGGCCGCACAAAAGGCTTTAGTTCATGTTTGTGCTGTATGCAAAGTAAGTATACAAAACATCTTTCTACCAAACCATTAATTTTCATAACATTCAGTATTAAAATTAACGTTGCTCTTAGTCTCAAATGCCAGACCCGAAAACGTACAAACAACATTTTGAAAATAAACATCCCAAAAACGAACTGCCACCAGAGCTCAAGGACGTCTAAATTTTATGAAAATGCGCTTTACCCGCCTTGAACTTCAAGATTATTTTGAAGCATCTTGCGAAAGAAATCTTGCAATTATATAAAGAGAAATTAACAGACCGACAGAAAACAAAACTGAAAAAAAACAAAAAAAAAAAGAGCGCAGCGCTACTTTTCTATTTATTTACAATATTTTTAACATATAATAAAATATGATTTGTTTTCTTTTTCTATAAAGTTAAAACAAAAAAACAAAAGGAAAAAGTAACAACCTGTTCATTTTTTCATTTGGATCTGAATTAAGTTACAAACAATTTGAATTACATATGACCTGCTAATTGAATATTAAACTGAAATAAGCAGTGAACACTTTTTTTTAAATGTAAATCAGTTAAACTTCCTAAAATATATATGTATGAACTATTAAATTTTGTTGTTACTTAAAGATATGCATTTTTAATAATAAATTAAAAATATATGCATGGATGTGTTCTTAAAAATTGTTATGAAATCTATATATTATACTTCTATACATCAAAGATAACAAATCTGTTTAGAATATATACGACCTTACAAAACTGATCATAAGTTATCTTTTAAGGCGTATCCTTTGAAATATACAAATAATTTTATCATCCTAAATTTGTACGCTTGGTCAATTTTCACATCATTTTCCAATTCCGTATTAACATTTTATAACAAATTGCTTTTTAATTCTATACTACTGTTCTTTGTTTTAAAGGATTTGCATTCATTTGAAAATAGACATTTTTTTTTAACTTACTATTAAATTCCCTCATCGCGTAATCTGTACAGATGGAAATTTGTACTTGCTTAAAATTTATGCTAACATCCAAAGAGATCCCAATATATAATAGATATAAAAGGAATCTCGATATCTAAAAGTACAAAAATAAATCAACAATCTATCATTAAATCATAACAACTTTTCGTATGAAGGTCTTTTCTAGTTAAACATTTTTTAACATACTCTAAGCACTGAATTCATTTAACCATTAATTAAACCAGCGTAGGATTACGGAATACCATGCTTATTATAATGGTCAATTTAAAACCTTAAAGAAATGTTTACAAAAAAATGTTATTATGAGAAATATAATATAGAATATTCTTTTAATTTTAAAAATATATATATATATTATATACATGTCTCTGGAAAGAAACGGCGAACAGAGACAAATAACATTTATGGAATAATTCGTTCGGAACAAGCTCTTTTTATTTTTTCCTGTATTTTTCAATATTTTTGATGAGCTTGCAAACTGGCAAAAATAAGAAAGCGCATAAGTTTGATATACGTATTTTTAATACGGTTTGAATTCTGGTGGTTAAAAACTGTTTGCTTTTTAAATCACGTATGCTTTCATAGTTCATTGACTCGATTGTTAAGATTTTATATGAAAATATGGCTATCTTTTTTGATCGTTTGGGTCGTACCATAGATTCGAAATCCTTCAAATGTCCATTCTACATCAAGACAAGACTGACATATGTTCTAAGAGTATAAGCCGCGTAGTCATGATTAATTTTTGTCCGCTAACGTACGATAAAATAAATAATATAAAGATTGGATTTGATTAAGAAAACGAGCTCGACGAGAATTAGAATTCCGACGGCTTTTTTAATGTTTAAAATCAAAATTAGTTAATTCGTGTTAAATTTGTCGGAGTTATGTTTATTTTAAACAACTATAATTTCTAGTATTTAATATTGTACAGATTTGTATCATAATTTTAATAAAATTGTTGAGTCCTATAGCACTACATATATTCACGAAAAACTAAGAATATGTCGGCTGTTATTGTAAATATATTGTAGACATCGTAGTAGACAGAAGGATAGAATTCAATCAATAACAAACAGATTGTAGAGCAGTTGACGGATCTATGTAAAAAAAAAAAAGTTACGCAATTCTCTTGCAGGTTTGTAATGAAAATATAAAAAACATTCTTCTAATGAATAAGCGAACAACTTTAATATTTTAGGTGCAAAAATAACAAAATACCGGAGCTAAGTCTAACAATTATATTTTGCATTTGCTTCAATTCTTTGGTTAAACTCGAAAAATGGAAAAATTTGTTATTTTGAGTTGGACGAGATAGTTTGCCTGAAATACCTAGTCGAATAATTAGAAATTGTAAAATACGGCAACTCTGGAATATAAACAATCGCTCAGCTGTTGTATATTATAAGTATTTTTTTTCATTTACTGTGAGAGGATTCTGTATAAAATTCTAGTTATTTGTTTACCGAAAATTTAACAATTCCGTTTAGCTCTTTAAATTTATAGAAATACTTCAATTAGGGATTCAAACACAATGAACGATGCCACTTTTAGCAATTATGAGAGCTTCTTTGGTACAACTGCTACCCATCAGGTAAAAAATAAGACATTAAAGAACTTACATTTCTAATTATATAAATAACTATAAGGTAAACGATCTAAACACCCTCATACAAACTATGGACTATGAAATTCCATCGTCACTGCATTATCTGAGTAACATAGCTAGCGTGGAAGTTAATCACATACCAACAACAAGTTCGAATCAATCTCAACCATCCAATATGTTTACAACATTTCGTACACATTCGAATCGGCAAGACCAGGAAAATCATGGAGAAAAGCTTGCGATTAATTCATCAGTTACAACAAATTCAACTGGATCAGCAAAGAATGTATTTGGGAATATACCATTTGTTCAAATACATACAACAGATATGCAACCACAACGTACCAATTTTGGTAATGTCTTTCGGCGAAATGTCAACAAACAAGAGGAAATCAAATCGGAACCCATTAAATCCGAAAACACCGACTCCATTACCAAAGAACGTGCTAACGCCACACCGACGCCGCCTTCAAGAAGAAATTCTCAAGTACCAAATGGAAGTATAGCTACTGAAATGATCGAATCGATGACAACCGAAAGCATAGAAAAGAGTAACGATGACAATCGCCGTAGCGAGCAGGAACTGCAGTTGTACAAATGCAATAAGTGTCCTTTTGTTAGCTTAAGAGAATCCGACCGAAATGAGCACTTAGTACTCAGTCATTCGGATGTGAATCAAACAAAAGTGCAACAGTCCATCGATTGTCCTGGTATGAGAAGATCATGATTTAAGTAAAAAGAAAAAATTACAAACACTTTTCCCTTTTTCACCAGGTTGCTCGAATATATTTTATGCCCGAAAAGCATTAGAAATACATTTGCAGTTGGATCACATGATGCCAGAAACAGATGTCACAAAATTAATAGAGAATTCCCTAAAACCAATCGCTAAGCAGCTTTTAGATTTAAACTTAGATAATACACAATCTTCAAGTCAAAGTCTTAATAGTCAACAAGCGCCTCATGAAACTCAAAGAAAAAGCCGAATTTACTTGAAAAATGTTGAATGCTTACGAGAACCAAACCGTCAACCAATAGAACAAAATCCTATCTGCGAAAATAACACAGAGAAGATTGATAATCAAGCGGCGAAAAATGCAAACCCATCAAAGCAAAAAATTTCTATTAAAAGTGTGGACGTATTAAGAGAACCTGCCCTATTAAGGCGAGACTACGAAATGCAAAATGGATTTAATAACTTTGCCACCACTAACAGCGACAATCAAATAGATTTAAACGTAGTATCTCAATTCAATTATGACCAGCCCACAGAACCTATAGAAAATGATTGCAAAGCAGTTGGCGAGAGCAATAATGAGAATTTAGACCACGTTGGCGGTGGTGAGGAGCCTATGCAAAAATCTAGAAAACCCAAAATTTATGTTAAAAGTGTCGAAAGCTTTAATCTAATGCCGTCCTCGTCACTGCCTATAAGTACTTCGAATTATCTTAACGAAAATCACACTTTAGCTGGAAATAGTCAAATCTACGACACAAATTTAGTGCATTTACCGTTTTTGTATGATAACAACAGTGTCAATAACAACCTAAATAATGGCAGCAATAGTTTCTTAAATAATCAGAACGATTCTGACAACTTCCAGTTTTTAAATAATACAAGTCACAGCGGCAATAAAAATAATAACAATAATTACTTGCTGGATAGTACGCTATTTAGCTCAAACACTTTGGACTGTGCCTTAAATGCTGCGCCTGTGGATAATTTGCCGTTAATCACTGAACCTACGCCACCACCCAATAGTTCGCATGCAACCGAATTGGATTTTGATCTGGTAAACGACACCTATTAATTTAATTTAACGACATTAAATGATCTCTATCTAATCTGACTTAATATATTTTACAGAAGAAGACATCGTCATATTCAGGCTTAGTCCAAGAGCAGAGGGGTACATTACATCTACGCACAGTTGATGAGTTGAATTTAATGAATAAAAATGAAGTACAAAATTTAATTGCTCCAAATTTAGATAATAATCATTCTATCGGTTTTATTGATAAAAGTTCTTCAATTAATTTGGATGCTATTAACATGTTGGGGGATAACTTTTATCCGGATGAAAGTTTCAAATTCCATGATTTAGACACACAAATGGTGAATGAATGGTCGGATAACTATGAAGAACTGGCCGAGGATATAAATTGTATTATAGCTGAGGCGCCCTGCAATTTGATAACAGACAATTTGGCCCCCAATACAAAAAACGCACAAAAGGTTTCCAGCGCAAATATTGATATTGACACGCCTCAAGTTACGTTAATATCCATAAGAGATATTGAAGAGTTAACGGGAGGAACATTAATACAAAACACTTCGAATATGGAAGAAGCAAGCGGCCAACAAGTTACATTTACGGATCAGTTGCCTATTACTGAGGACAGTGAGGTTCCTCCAGAGAATGTTCATGTTAACAATGGCAATTTTTCATTGCAAATGGAGATACCACAACGACCAGTGGACAGTAATGATAACAATCTTAAACGGGAATTAAACAATTGTACTCCTGATGAAGTGCCTGGAAAAAATAAATCACCTGCTGATGGGACAACCAAATCAACTCTTATTAATTTAACCGCCACTCTACCGCCTTTAAGTGATGTTCCACCTTTAGTACCTGTATCAAATACAGTTGTCAGAATGGATCCCATACAAAACAACAGCAAAACTCAGAGAAGCAACGCTTGCAATGATATACCTTTACCACCCTTAGTACCAGTATCTCCTTTGATTAAATTGAATGCTACTGCAGGTCTGAAGCCTTGCGGTAATGCGAATAAAGCGCCTTTGGAAAAGGGTCGTATTTATGTTGCTAATAATTTAATGGAACAACCAAAACAATCGGTTGTGGTCGTATCAACTACTTCCGGTACTTCCGTGCGCGGGAGGCCGTTTGGTTCGAATCGTACAGGCATCACAAAATTGAGCCAAGATAACATCCAAGCGGCTGAATCATTTCTAAAATGCTCGCTTAAGGGTTGTGCATTTCGTTTTAAAAAATCAGAAACTTTAGACTACCATAGGAAATGTCATGATGAAAATTCGAAAAGCCCCCAAGCAGCTTTTTGTCCCGAATGTAAGTCGCATGACTTTAATAACTGGAATACATTGCATACCCATCTTTGGCGAAATCACATGATTGATATGGAATTATACAGTTGTGAATTATGCAATTTTAAAACTCCTGTCTACTCCCGTCTAATTAATACACATGCAAAAATTCATTTCGATGATCGAAATTATAAGTGCGATCAGTGCGAGAAGGCTTTCAAAAATTCCAAACAATTAAAAAACCATAGAAGATGGCATCGTACACGTACTAGTAATCGCGATGCAAATACATTGAAGGAGCTGACGGCCATGCATCGTTGTGCGCATTGTGGGGCGTTATTTTCTCAATTAAAATCCCTTCGCGGACATTTCTGCAAAAACAGAGAAACCTCCTTACAGTGTGATATGTGCCAAAAATCTGTAAGCTCTAGGGCTTCATTAAAGTTACATATGTTAACGCACTGCGATTCAGACAAGCGTTATAAATGTCAGACTTGTGATTACTCAACAAACGATCATAACGCGTATAGGCGACATAAAATGAGCCATGAACAAAAAAAAATGTACCAATGCCCTTATTGCGATTATACATCGGTTCAAAGTGTGCCGTATCAGGTTAGTAGAGGACACCTGACATTTTATATATGTTACCCACAATATTTTCGAGTTATTGGTTATTGGTTTTGAGGACACGAAAACTCATAACTCACAGTTTATTAATGTATTTGCTTTTTTTATGCAGACTTTTTACTTTTTTATATGCTGTTGAAAGTTATTATGGGATTATCACTTCGCGTCAAAGTTGATCATAATACTGATGAAATTTTTGTGTTTCAGAAACATATGCATCAAAGACATCCTAATCAGGTTGACTCGGTGATACATAAATGCTCGCAATGTCTGTTCTCCACGATTAATCGCGCACTCTTGACTGTACATCAAGCGAAACATGAAGTGTCCAATAGTCAACATAAAAATGATGGTAATTCCGTAAAAATACTTAAAACTAAAATTAAAGTGAAAAGCAATTTATTCACTACATCAAATCTATCCACGGCGGGCAATAACATTAACATAACAAATACAAATACAGTGCAATTTTTTTCTGTTGAAAATAATATAAGTTGATTTTAGAAAAAATATAAAAAGCGTTCTTGCATTTTTAAATTAAGCTCATTTTGTTTCCAAGTGAAATAATACTAAGCTTGCCAAGTTGGCGACAAGTTTTATGCAAAGATGAGACGAAATAGATATATAACATAGAGGCAATTAGTTTTGGGTAGATATAAAATTTTTTAAAACCTCAAAACTATTCTGATTAATTCGGGATTCTTCCAAAGAATGAGATCCAAGCAAATGTATAAATAATCTAGCACATATAAATAAATAATGCGGAAAATATATTGAAGTATCCATATAGTGATCCGGGCTGTCAGTTTCTTCAATGTATTTGTATCACGATATTCGAGAGTTGACGCTTAATTGATCGACCGGTGCTTATAACAATCAAAACTTGTTTGTATATTTATTCATAATTTGCTTATAGCAAGTTGCGTTTTGCTGTATACTTGTAGAGGATAAGAGGTTTATAAGAAAAAGATATAAAAGGGATGTATTTGCTGCCGATTGCCTTGACCAAATATTTTAAATATTTATAGCATTTCTGAGCCATATTTCAAGGTATTGTAAATGGAAAGATCAAAATTCTATATACTTCTGCTAAATAATGTTATGTATAAAAACAGGTGATTAACGCAAAAGCGTTTTGCTTTGTGGAACTAAATCGGGAGTAACGACATTTTTGCAAACTCTAGCAAATGTGATAGGTTTTTGCTTTGGCCCCAATTGAAATTGGCCTATTAGTGGATTGATGCAAACAGAAGCCAAAATACAGAAAATAATATAATAAATATATACGTAACGCTGTGTAATAGCACGTATAACAGTATAACAGTACATAGCAATTATTATATATCTTTTTATTTACCGACAATGGGCGAGGGGACGAGAACGGTGTTGATTAGTTCCTTTACCTGCTGCCCTAATAATACGGTCGTTGATAAGGCTTCTGATTTGGGTGCCAAAGGCGTTCCAAATCCTGAAATTAATTTTTATGTGTAATTTCTTTGTATTTGTTGAAACCTGTGAAAATGCGGAGGACAAACGATTGAATATCTCTTCTGACTTTTTTTATTTTTTTTTTTGATTTTCTTAAAAGTTTTAGGTAGAGTTAAATTACTGTTCAGCCCTCCCCCCTGCGCTAATAATTTCATTTTAGAAAGAAAATCCTTTAAAGCTTATATTATTAGATCTTTTATCAGAAGATTTGGAATTATACGTAATGTCCCTGTTGAGGTGAGAGGTAAATGCAATTATTAAAAATCTGGTGTCCACTATACCCATTAAGCCTGCCATTAAGCTTGGAAAAAGGAATTCTGACAACAAGAACGAATTTATTCCGGTAACTAGTATAACAATTGGTTTGAAAGGAGAAACCCTCCTTAAGTCGAGTAAGCTCAATTTTTGTAACATCCCGGTTGACTACTTCGTTTCCACTTGAAAACCATGTTTTAAGTGGGGGTAGGTATGAGCATGTTTCTAAGCTGATGAGTTAACTGTGGCAAGTAAGTTTTCTAGGTGTTCAAGACCGCCTCAACCGTCCAACTAATTCTCATTGCCATTGCAGGTGAATAGCCCGTGTGGGAAAAGAGCTCTTTTTTGGACTGCTAAGGAGTTAATTAAGGTCAAGATAATAAATCTTTCCTATTTTCAGAAAGTTATATCTCTCAGTGAAGTTGTCTCTTGCAGCTACACATTTTGTTATCAAATACTGTGTCATATTTTTGCCAAGATAAATTCAATTCCCCTCTGGAATTTTTTTACCGACAAATGTTTTCACGAACATTTTTGAATCGATCTCTACTTCAAAGTAAAATGTCAAATTGTGTATGAAGAGCTTATGTCAAGAAAAGCTTCTTCTTTGTTACAACAACGGCTATGATATATATGCCACTGACGGTTCCGTTGGATATAATGTTCTCGGTAGTGAAACATCTATTTAAAATAGTACATAGAGTCAAAGAGGCGGATGAACTTTTCTCGACTTTTATTGAATTGCTTGCCATCAGACATGCTTTTAAGGTGGCTATTACTGATGGTATCAAAAGAATTGTTTTTTTTTGGGATAGCAAGTCAGCTCTGCTTCTGCTAAATAAAAGAGATGCAGAGAATTAATATGTGTTTGATATACACAGGCTGTTACATGGACCTCAAATGGATGACTGTCACCTTGTTCGGATACCTGGTCACTGCGTTTTTTTTTTAAATGAAAAGCCGACTTTCATGCAACAAGGGCTCAAGTTGATGGGACAATTTTGTCCAACAAATACGCTCCCAATGAAGCAATGCGGGCAATTAGCATCAACATCTTTCAACAACTAAATGATGAATTTAAAGAGACTGCCCATGTTAAATCCAATCGCATTTTCTATAAAATAAATCCCACATTTCAATTCAATCTCTTTGCAGAACCTTCCTTTAATTCCTGGGAAATTAAAATCCTTTAGAGACTCATGAGTGGTCACACTTATGGTAAAATGTATTTCAAAATGATTTGCGGTATACCATGTGATATTTGTGAAATTTGCAATATTATCGAGTCTGCTGAGCATATAATTTTCAGATGCCACAGGCTTGATGGTATTAGGAGTTCTTTTAGCTTCTTTAAATTATATGATGGTCTCCTCGATCTCTTTGCAGCAAAAAATGTACGTCATCTCGGGTAACTAACTTGCTGTAGTAGAAAAATGAATTAGCTTTTTAATACATAATACATTTTTTCGTCATATTTTATCTTCATAGCATTCCTTTTTTGTTTTCAGCGAATGTTTACAATACTGTATTTTTTTTGCACATCATTTTCAACGATTCAACAATCTACAATTACGCATACACAACAATTACACTTAACATATCGGCTTTAGCTATTATGGCCGTTTTTTTTTTTTTTTGTTGTGTTTTATATATATTCTTGGCAATAATTATTACTATTTGTTATCTGGACATATAAGCCTGGTTGACTTGGTCCAACTTAACTAAACATCCAAAAAAAAAAAAAATAAATAGATATATATGCATTTTTTAAAGTGCATTTGAGAAATATGTCCTATTTGCCATCTTTTCAAACCAGCTAAGCAAAGATGTTTCAAATTCTATGTTTCAAATTGGAATTTAAAGTACACAACAGCAGTATTGAGTTCCAGTGTTCTTTGCGTCGTCGGCTTCATTATTAACTTTATGGTCTCTAATATCAATACCATCACATATATATTATTTGTTTAGTATCTAACATAATTGAAATAATCATACGTTACATACAAATTATTTAATTCGTCTCTTTTTAATGAATGCGTACATATTGATATTGTTTTTGCTATTATAAAGAATGTGATGCTTTATTTTTTTTTTGTAAAAGAAAAACATGTTGAGAGCCATTGGACATAATTTCGAAGTCTCCTATTGCAAATTATGAATCGAAGGCGTTCATAGGTACGGTAGAGTACAAGGTGGCCCTGGACTTAGAGCTGCCCCTTCGGTAAGTAGATTTCCTCCTCTGTTTGTTTTTATAAGGATGAAACACGTGTATTTCCTTTAGTAGTAACCATCTGTTTCATATAGCCTCGAATCCTCTTAAAGGGGCGCTTAAATATGGCCCTAAAGACTATAAAGTCCGTAGCTCGATAATCAGACAGACAGTGACGATATACCGACATAATATTGTACTTTCCAGATTCGCAATAATGAAATGAAACAAAATCGAAAATTACTACCTCTACAAAGAGGGTTGTATATCGCAATATATTTATTTTGCTCATTCTAAACTTTAATTCCTAATTTAATACGTAGACACTTGGTTTGTCACTTTTTCATTATAGACGTACAATCCAAAAAATCACTGCATTTGCTGCGTGCTGCAATTTTATTTCGTTCGCTATTTGCTTTCTAGAAATAGAATCGCTTACCAACACTCATTACATTTGTCGATTATCTGGCGTTTTAAATTTTGCTTGATTTTTTTGTTTTTGATTTCTTTGTTTAGTTCTACTTTTATTACAAAGTTTGTGCAAATTAGAAAACAAATAAAACTTGACCTAATCAATCATTGAGTCCATCAAGTAAATAACTTTTGATAACATGGATAAATTGCGTAGGGTCTTGAGTGGCGACGATCGGACTGTGGAAGAGGAAAGTGGAATAATAACCCAGGTAAACTATTGGACACACATAACGTGAATATTTTTTAAATCAAGTATTAAACATGTGAATAAAACATATAAATTTTTGTAATTTGATAAATACATGCTTAAGAAAGGAGGGCGTTGATGTGAGTGCATTTATTTCTCAGGCATACTTGCTTATGACATTTACATATATGTTAAAACGGCTGCAAAGTTAAAACGATCTCTTTTTTATTTATTGTCTTGTTGATCTCATCATCATCATATATTTAAATTCAAGTGGAAAGATTTCTACAATGTTTTTTGCTATGTTGCAGATAAATGACATGTCCACATTAAGTTGGTCGACACGCATAAAAGGATTCTGCATATGTTTTGTTGTTGGTATTGTGTTTTCATTTCTTGGCGCTTTAGCCTTATTTTTGCACAGTGGAATTGTTGTGTTTGGGGTTTTCTACACCTTAGGCAATATAATTTCAATGGCTAGGTATTATTTTAATCTATTTTTTTTTTACACATTTTTTTAAATCTTCATTTTTTCTCTAATAATAGTACTTGTTTCCTTATGGGTCCCTTTAATCAAATGAAGAAAATGTTTTCAAATACTCGCTTAATTGCTACTTGCTTAGTAATATTTTCTCTTGTTATGACATTAGTAGCCGCCTTAGTGGTAGGTTGTCGTTTATATTTTATGTTTATTTTATATTTTAATTTTTTTAAATTTTTTTAGTTAAAAAAACCCGGTGCAACTTTGATTTTCATTATCATTCAGTCTTTGGCCATGACTTGGTATTCCCTCTCATATATACCTTATGCACGAGATGCGGTTAAAAAAACCGTATCTGCTTGCTTGGATGTTTAGTCGTTTATCGTGCATTTGAATATTTTAACAAAGCCGTCAAAATGTATTTGTTTTTACTAGTTTAGGATATACGTCTAAATTTATTGTTTTGCACCACAATATTTCTTTAATATGTAATAAATATTCCTATATCTTAATTTTTTTTCTTTTTTTTTTAATTTTTGCATTGATATATGTATTAATTAAAATATTTGTGTATTAATATATTTAATTTTTATTATATTTTAATTTTTATTATA
The DNA here is from genome assembly GCA_000688715.1 of Glossina pallidipes. Classification (NCBI taxonomy): domain Eukaryota; kingdom Metazoa; phylum Arthropoda; class Insecta; order Diptera; family Glossinidae; genus Glossina; species Glossina pallidipes. The sequence goes on from KK499766.1 coordinate 764,590, forward strand.
TGACATATACTGTAGATTTTGTATTTAAAAATTTTATATTAAAAGTGTTTCTCAAAAATATAAACATCATTTGTAGTTAATGTAAGAAAATATTTACATTATTAACACTCCTGAGTTGATATGTACATACATATGTACATGTAAGGTTAGTTGGCATTGCAGACCACAAAAAACATGGAAGAATGTTGGGTCGCTAAATTAAATATGCATAAATTCGAATTTACTTGAAAATGAAAATACGTAATCGAACATTTCCTTTAATAGTTTTGTTACTTTCTTTTTCTCTTCCTTGAGGGAACTGTTAAAGTTAGACATTAATTGCACATGCAAAGACCGCATACATGCATTGAATATTATTATTATTTTTTAAGTTGTACAAATTAAATGTTGAAAATGGCTCAACACAATGAGGCAATGTATGTTGTGCTCAAAGGAACATATATCATTACGCTTCTAATTTATTCGCTACAAATAGGCCTGAATCGTTTCATCGTCATAAAAGGAGCCGATTGATTAAAAATTCAATTCTGAACCAATAGTAGTACGTTTCGAGTGTCGCGCAGACAGCAGAATTTGTGCAGAAAGCAACTCCAGTGTTTCGAAATAAACGCAGCAAAATTGAAAATGAACATAAAAGAGTATAAATATATTTATATGAAATAAGCAAACGCATGTGTATAGTTATTTAAACAGTTTTATTTAACTAATGTGTTGAACTTTAAATGTGCTTTCATAATTCAATAATTGTCTCCTTTCCTTGTTTTTGCAAAGTATCTTGTATTTAAATAATTTTTACTTGTCTTTCGAAGAAATGTTCCAGTTATACTTACCTAAATCAACAGAGAGAGCACAGAGTTGCTTTCAATAAATTGCAACGCTTCGATTCTGTTAAAGTGTGAGTGAAGTGAGAGAAATCCAGTCAATATTCTGTTAAAAAGAAAAATGCAAATCAATATTTTGTTGAAAAGAGAAATACAGGCCAATATTCTGTTAAAAAGAAAAATCGAGCCTCACAAACCCAATTGCGCAAAATTAATCAACAATGAACAAATATTCAGACTTAAACTAAGTCTATTCAGAAAATGATTCTGTATCGCTTGGCGTGATAAAAGTGATTCTATCTCAACTTCCTGCGGCTCTTGTATATATCTAAACTTGATATACCCTTACAATATAGAAGTATAGAACATAATTAAAACAAAAGAAAATCTTTGAGAAGCCATTCAGTTGTAGACTTGCTAATAATTGGACTTTGAATGTCACCAAATAATCAATTGGTGAGGCAATTAATCTTTATTAATTAATTCTTATGAAACCAATATCCTTATGCGCGGATAGAATTCCGGTATTCTTCATGATGACACTTTAACTTCTACATACAAGACTCAAACGTCATGAAAGCGAAAAATATATAAATTGTTAACGTTATACGAAACGTTATGTTGATAAAAGAATTTCAAAAGCGTTAAATGTGCACCTACATCAACACCAGAAATATTTTAAGCAGCAAGTCATCTTTACTTGTGTGCGAGCGATCGAATTAACGCTACAGCATTGTTTTTAACACACATGATAGTATAGTTCAACAAATGTGCAAAAAGAAAAAGCTTGCAGTTAAAAATCAAAGAAAATTGATAAAAGAAGATCACTCTACACCATTCTCATACGAATTTAACGGTTTATTTAATTAAATAAAATCGCCGCACTTTCTAAGATTAAAAAGTTTTTAATTGATTTTCAAAACATCATTTAGTTTATTTTTAGTTCTTTTTTTTTAAGGAAGGAAATTAACATGTAAAGAAAAAAATTTCATGAACATGTCGCTACATCTATATCAAAAAGAAAAAAAAAAAATCATATTTAACAAAAAGCTTATAACATAATAAAACATTTACCTTAATTCTTATTTCTATAATTTATATATACATATAAAGAAAGCTTAAAGTTTCTTTTTGTTTTCATATAACAGGCATTTGAACATATTTCATAATATATGAAATATTCTTTTTTTTTTGTTTATTTTATTTTTTAAAGAATAACTTTGCTTTTACCTTAAAACGCTTAAAATATTCAATTTAATAATAAACTCATTTACTTCAACCTTTTAAAATGATATTAAATATATATATATATATATAAAAACCCTGAAAATACACTTAAACTTCATTCATTGTAAGAAGGCATTAAGAAATTGAATCTTAAATGAATGTAAACTGGTTTAAAGTACGCAGTACACAATCATTAAAGAGTAGGAGCAAGTTTTATGATATAAAAATTTCATTATCATTTAATGAAAGAGGGGTATATAAAAGGAATAGATAGTGATGGATCGAGAGTAGAAGTAAAACAACTCGAAAAATTACGTTTTCGCGGTGGAACCGAACTTAACTACCCATCATCTAAGGTAAATGTACAAAAATGGTTTAAGTTTTCGATTTACTTAGGACTTAGAACCGAGTCGATCAGAATCAATATTCGTAGAAATTATTTACACAGTTCTGTTGATTATTCGATTGTAGTTAACAACTTATTATCGAAAATATATTGCAGTTTTCGGTATTTATGTAAAATGCCTCAGACTTTCAGTGGGTAAAGAGCGATTTTCGAATAAGCTTAAGCCATAAATTGGAGCAAATAACCACTTACTAAAGTGTGAATAGCAATTTTCATAAAAATCTTTTGCAATATTGAAAATTTCATTTATAGTTGAACGACAGGCAGATATGACGTAGATTAAGTCAAAATCTTGTGTTAATTAAAAATAAATAAATAAATACATAAATACATACATACATGCATACACACATATACAATTTACAGAGTCCACAGTGCGTACGTTGTCGGTAAGTCAATTGACGTGACGCTAAAAATTGATATATCGCCATTCTTTAGTGATCACCATGAAGGTCCTTAATTGCATTGCAAATGTTGCTGCATTTCTTAAAAGAAATTTAAGTAATTTATGTAGTTTTGCTTTCGGTAGAGTAGTGTGTGTTTGTTTCTAAAATTACTTTTAAATTGTACATTTAAATTTCATTTAATGCTTTTTATTTGTTTTGTTGATTTTTAGTTTTGCTTTCGTTTACTTATAATCAGTACAGGTTACGCCTAAACACTATACATGTAATGTTTTGTTACCGGTGACTTAAATACACTTTTATTTAAAAATAAGCTTTGTTGTTATTTTTGGTTTTTGGTTTTTGGTTTTTTTTTTCTTGTCATTATACTATTTTCTTTTTTTTTTTTTTTTTTAATTTGAGAGTATGTGAAGGAGAGAGAATTAAAATTTATAAAATTTTATTCAATCTTCTTGTCGTTGCTTTTTGGGGATTTTTTGGGTGATATTTTGCCTAAAAGAAAAATAATAAAAAAACGATTTAAAAAAAAACGCATAAATTGACTGTTTTTTTAATTATAAAACAGAAAGCAGGAGGGGATAATAATTAAGTAGTAGAAAATGAAACTTTAATATTTGAGCGAAAACTAAAAAGAAAAAAAAGGAAAACCGGATCATATATAATTCAACTGAAAGCCAAATCAACGCTGCAAAGGTGTTTTTCTTTTTAACATAAATACGCATTTTTATTAATTAACTTGCATGACTATTACTAATAATTCATCTGAACGTTTATTTTACAGAAAATGTTAAACAATTTTAATTTTAATATCATACGGTGTGCTCTCAATGCCAACATGTTTGCTAATGGTTTTATTTAGCTTTCCTCGTGCATGTGCAATGATTTTCGGATGTACATAATAAATGGGGCCTTTACAAATTTCACATATTGGTTTATTTTATTTTGTTTTTATTTTAGCAGACATGAAATATTTGATAAACAGAAAATAATAATGTTTGAAAAAAATGCAAGAAGAAATTTAACGAGAAAAGGAGAAAGAGAAACAGATAAAAGACGTATAAAAGATCATAAAATGTATATAGCTACATGTAAAAATGAGTAATAAAGCTTAGCTTTGTATTCGATTTGAGTTAAATTTTAAATATCCACCATCGATATTTAAGCCTAAAACAATTTTTTTAAATAATTTTATCATATTGTATCTGTATTACAATTTGCAAAATTTAAATTCCAAAAAACCCAAATAAAACAAAGTTTAAAAAATGACGACAAAGCAAAACAAAGTGGATGAAGAATCCGTCATTTAATTCTTATGCCCTAATATTCATATTCATAAGACGGAGAGTTATATTTTATTTGACTAAATATCCCTTACCTTTCTGCGAATACAAAAGAGGAAAGGAATTAAGATTCATAACTTTGTAGCATTAAGTCAGTTATATAACTTTTTGTTAACATCGCAATCGCAATCATTTCGCGGCTTCGTCGCTCGTCCTTTAATTTCTAATTTCTATTAACATTTCCTCACGCTAATCTCGTGTCTGTGACCATATCTAATCACGTATTGTATCTTTCACACACATAAATGAATGTGCATTTACGATTACCGCGTCACACCATATTACATATTCGCCTATTTATTGCCTATTGCCTATTGGCTAATTGCATTTTTATATTTACTATTACAAGATGGTACACTAGTCTTGCAAACTAATTCAGGACAAACAAAGGCAAGATATTTGTTAAAAATTTTCACTTTTCGGCTATCGTTCACATTTTCTAATGTCATGGTGAGCAATAAATTACAATTTTCCAATAGTAATAAAATACAAAATTTCGGCCGTGCGTCGTTATTAGATTCGCTTATGCGGAGTTTTAAATCAAATCGTCAAATATATCCCGCAATATCAGAAAGCTCTAAATTCTGACAGCAATGTCAGCCCAACAATGAAAACTTTTTAGATTGCACAAAATTAGGTCAGAAACTCAGGAGATAGGACATAGTACTTTCTGCTCCTAATTTATTCAACGGTCTTAGAATAGAAACTACAATGCAAATGGCTTCATCTGCTGCCTCCACCTGTAATGAAAAGGAAAATGCTTCTTTTTTTTTTTACTATTATGAATGAGCTTAATAAAGGTATGGAATATTCAGAGGCTGCAAATACACACTCTCTGCGCTAATGCGGTCTATGGATAAGAACAAGACACCGACAACCGCAGCAGATAGGATTTTTTACAATAACAACAGTAATAACAGTACTTACAATACAAACAAACAATAGACTTAGTTACATGAGAAAAGGAAAACCAATTTATCCAAGATAATGATAATAAAAAAATAATTGATATTATTTCTGCAACACTCGAAAAACTTTCAAATGTGAATAATTTAGCAATTAACTTTCGCAAGCTGTTCAAAACTTTTACCCAACTAAGTTGAAATTTTTAATGGTTGTAAAATACAATATTGTAAATTTTAAAATATTTTGAAGTGGTGGATATTTACATAGACATAACTACACATAAAATCGTGCTTAAAATTTGTGAGCGATAATATAAAAGAAAAGAACATAAGAGAGTGGAAAACCCCAATTTACCAATTTGGTAAAAATTCCAAATTAGAAGTAAACAATTTCAGAATTTCTTTTGATTGAAAAGAAAGAATTGAATATGAAATTTAAAGACAGAAAAGAAGAACTACGTGTTATTGTTGAAACGTACCTTTGGATTCTGCATTATCTAAAGTTTTAAATTTTTTCGTGGGTGACTGATTAGTAGAAGATGAAAGTAGCTTTTTCGCTTTACGTTTATCCATCATACGCTGAAATGTTTCATAACGATAACGAAATCATCTTTTGAAATCAGAATACTTTCGATTACCTGCCACAAAACACAACCATAAACAAATGCTACTGAGATAATGACTTGTACCGTTAGCCATAACACAATGTTGATAGCCTGCGTGCGTTCAAACAATTCCTTGCCATTTTTAATACATAATATCGCCTCGGAGACCATGATGGCACAATAAACCCAACATTGAGTGCCGACGCGTTTACAACGCGTGTCTGTTACATATGTATAATATTGTCTGTAAGGGCAAGTGACGAATTAAATGTGAAGTATATTCAATTTTTATAATTCATCTTACATGCTTACCTTACAGATGGCGCCACAAAAAGACCGATGAATATTAAACGCGCTATAACCACATAGTGATCGGGTGGCATTTCAAATATGTGCTTTAGGAAGAATGTGTTTAGTTCGGTTATCTGTAAAGCACAATTTATGAAAAAGATTTTTAATGGCTACTGACTATCTCCGGTATATGTAATACAGATCATGGAATTATATCAGCTTTGCTTACCTGCCAGAATATTACCAATTGTATAACAGCTGCAAATCTCATAGCTGTTGATTTCGGATCTAGCCATCTAATAGAAGTCCAACTCTCGGGTGTAAATTGTAACATGGCCCGCTTAATTTTACCACTGGTCGAGGAAATGTCTTTGATACTGGCCCATTTGTATTCACGCATTTCTAAGATTTTGCATATTTTCAAGCCAACCCAAATGCCCAGCCCATTACAAAGTAGAACATCTAAAATCAAGGCGTCCCACCAACATTCCACGAAATTGGGCAACAAATGAGCGAAAGTTATTTCCGTTATTTCCCACATTACCGATATCGCCCACAAAATGCCCATGTGACGAATAAGAATGGCCTTGAAAGCCCACCCTAAAAAATGACCCCAAGCAAAAACGTCAAGATGACCCTTAATACGTTCTAATGTAATATCCGAACAATTGACACCATATTCCTGTTAAAATATAGCATTTAAAGTACGTGGTAATTACTTCTCCCCTTTCGCTTACCTTATCCATATTTATGTGGAAATCTTTTAACTTGGGATCTAGCCAATATAAAATATTCATTATGGTTTTAAGGTTTTGAAACATTAAAAACTGTAGTGTCAACAAGTATAGGACCGAACAACCGAATAATATGCGCCATACAGCTGGATGCGGTCGCGTGAACGGACCGTTCGGGAACGCCAGCACCGATATGATTAGGAAAAAGAATACCACGCATAATATGCCAGCCCAGATATTATCCTCAAAATTTCCTTCGTCCCTGTTATTAATATAATGATAAATATTTATCGGTTTCTTCTCCGTATTATTTTTCAAACATAAGAAGCAAAAAATTGCGATTTTAAAGACACCATTCTTCCTTTTTCTTTTAAAAAACTCTTGATATTATGCTTTCCAATAAGTTAAATTTGAACAATTATCAATAAAGTAACGAAATTCAGTTTCTACATATTCAGAATCAATTGATCTGAAGACTTGAAATAAATAAGAGATTGAGCGTTTACTTGATTTTGATTTTTTATATCCTTTGTTTTAAAATATCGTAATTGTCAAAACAAATACATCGGCAATATTATTAAAAATGATTTTATTCAAAGCTCGTACTAATGGCTGTCTAAGGCAATCAAGTCCGTGTAACTTCCTTGCATAGCAAACAGGTTCAAAATTGATGTTGCGATTCAACAAACATCTGTAACCTTTCCCTCAATTCTCAACTATACTTTAGTAAGCTTGAGAGAACTCAACGTTAGGAACCGTAACAAAAAGCTTAAGACAATGCACTGGTTGAGTGACATATTAAATGAAAGTTTCATGTCTTGTATATGAACGCAGCGGTATCGTAATTAAAGAATGTTAATTATATATCGTCGGTTGAAAGGAAAACCTCATTAAGTACGTTAACAGCCAATTGGAGGTAATGAAGTTTTAATTATTACAATTATCAATCTGATATATGTACATATATTGGTTTTTTTTAGGGGCTTAGGGGCGATAAATTCTTGACAATAAAAGAACTTTTAATTTTAAGTCATATGTACTTAACTGAGTTTTTCCTGTCAGGCAACGATATAAACGCATCAGGTTCGGCAATTTCATCAGGTTTTCCTCAAAAGATGGTTTGCTGTATATGCTATTTGCCTGTATTGGCATCAGTTCATGGAGTTGTAGGTGAAAATATCTGAGAGTCGTAATAATAATAAACACTCCTACGATTTTTTTTCTTTTTTTGAATATAGATATTGCGATTTACCTCGATCCGTTTAGTGATTACAGATACTTTGGCAGATAACATAATTATTACAACGATTCTATGCGATGGTGGGCAGGAGAATTGTTAACTTAGACGAGCAATAAAGTTTAGTGATGTCTAATATGTTTGAATAAAAAACATTAAGTGCCAGAAAAAAGCATTTCAAGGAAATTTTAATACATTATTTTATTTTTAAGCATTTAATATATTTTATCTTTAAGCGACTTTATTAAACTTTGCACTTCATTAAAAGTAAATCTTATTGAGCTTTTCAACCCTATAAAATGGCTCAAGTTTGCTCTCAAAGTAAAGTGAGTTTTCAGCGATTCCAAGTCTAAATGCCTTAGTAAGTATTTTGTATATAACGTGAAATGTGTCGTGTGTTGTGACTTTCTAGGATCAGATATAGATAAAGGCCAAAAATCATCGTAGTGTGTTCTGAAATTAATTAAAAACTCTTAAGGCATTTTATCTTTTTGTCGGAATTCGCTTCTTCAGATAGCCCTTCGTTCCGATCAAGAGCGGAAATACTTTGTGAACAGTGGAAGAAGAAAATTAAATAAATAGAATGCTGGATTTTTCAATGATTTACCTCAAGATGAAAAATTTCTTTCGGAACACTATCCATAAATTATTTGGAATAGGAGGGAAATAATTTTTCCAAAATACAGTTTCAAGATTTCTTTTAAAACTAATGTGTTTTCTTTAATGGCAAAATCCTGATCAATAAATGTCACTTCTTCTTTTAACTGGACGGAACACAATATGAGTGAGTTTTCACCGTTTCCAAATTATTACCCAGAACTGGTAACAGTGAACTGACGCAAAATTCCACAGTGTCAAACAAGTGCCAGATTTGTAATTTAATTGCGAATAGTTGCACTTTCTGTCGTTATGTAAATGAAGATATTAATTTAAAAAAATTTTCACACTCTCCGACGATGAGTTTATAAGCAAATTGCAAATGCTATCCTTTACACAAACTTGCGTGCTTTCATATTATATTATACAAAATGATTGCATGAGCCTTGAGTAATCGCTAATTTTGTCCTAAAAAAATTTAATTTGATATTCCCACTAATCAATCAATATCTGAAAATCAAAACATTAAGTTTAAAACAATTCGTTTGTTATACAAAACCGAAACTTACGGTTCCATTTTCGATATTCCGTATAATTATTCTCAAGCATTTGCTAGGCTGGTTATTAACAATTTTCTAATTTTGAAGAATTGAAAATTAATTTTTTTCTTTTTTTTCTTATTAAATATTAATGTTATTTCTCGTACTGTAATTCATCATTTCTATTAGTTGTAGTTATTACTGTGTAATTTATCGTTTTTATATTAGTAACTGAGCGAATTAGATCCGTTCATAATGGAGAATATTAAATGTGTTTTTTGTATTTACATCTAATAAATGAGTCGGAATTTTGAAAAAATGACACAATTTTCAGTAATAACACAAAACAGAACCGATGGGTGGAAAGTTTCGAATGTGTAGATTTAATTGCACCTAAAAGTAAGGGTTGGAACCAAATTTTAATATCAGAAGCGTAAGAAAGATGTTCTTGTTTCGGAGTATGTGTAAATTGTGATAATTTTCTTTAAAATACAATACAAATAAGTGTGCAGCTCAAATGTTTTACAATTTCTACCCCCTAGCGTGTGATGTGGTCTAAAGATCTTTTAATCTTTATACAAATAAGTTGGGAAAATTACTTTATGTTTTTGCTTATAAAATTTTACTTCCAATTCTCCCCTATCTTCGAGTCTAATTTCGTTCATAACTCTACGTCTCTGGTATATTATGCAAAATTATGTTCTCATCATCCTTTGCTTCTTGCAATTGCGCATTGGAAAAAAATTGAAATGAAGTTCTATGAGGCTTGGGCCGAATTTCATAATGCCCACCAATAGCTTAGGTGCATATTTATAAATGCTATTATAGCTTGCAAGACAGCCTGAAGGTCGATTCGATACATGTCATGTAGTCTTCTGCACCTGGTATATAATTCGATGTAAATTTTTATACAATTTGTCAGCATCCTACAAGCTAATGAACGAATGGAAAAGAACATTTGTACACACATTTATTATTGCAAACATTTCAATAACCTAACGCATCACATCTGATGACTATACAAAGAAACTTTGAATAATCGTCATGTTTGTTTTGCTAGTTACTTTCTTTACAGTACCTACTTTTTTTTAATTTTTATAATTAATACCTTACAACTTTTCTTATAACAGAGAAAGGCTTATTAACTTTGCTATACCATTCGGCCTTTGTTTTCCAGTCTTTTTGATTTTTTTTTTTTAGTAAACATACCTGACAAAGGCGAAATACATCACAGCCAATATGGAAACTGTCAGTAATGTTATAGTATGTGGCTTGTAAAAGAAATCCAAGGATATATCATCGACGGGACGCTCGTTGACTATAACAAAAGTTTTAGCAATTTCGTCATGATTTCTTTCGGTGATAGCACGTGCTTTAGTTGGTGTTGTTGGTGCACTAGAGGCACCATACTTAATCGCTCCATACATATTTACACCGGAGGACGAATCAGAGGGATCAGTGCTATGCGCGCCGCGTGAGTTTGAACGTTTTTTCATAGTTCTATAGAATTTACAATCAATCCAATCGTTTTAAGTTTCTTTTAATGCGATTATCATCAAAAGTATTTATAGATTTCTAAGATTGGAATAAATTTTGATATAGTTGAGAGGCAGAGTTGCGCAACGTGCCTATTTTGGGTATTTTTCGTCTTTTTTTTAACTGCCGCAAGTAAGGCAAACAAAGAGCATCACTCTTTCAGATTTAAACGAATACTACGTAAATAAATTCTTGCAAATCGCAAAGAAACACTATTTATTTTTTTATAAAATTAAAACTATACTGTACTTAAAATTCTTTGTCTCTTTTTAAATAAAATTACAATATTTTGCATTATTACAAGACTACCGGAAAATATATGTGTGTATGAATACATGTGGGTATGCGTGAGCTAAAATTTACTTTCGTGAATATAGGTAGGGTTGCTGACGTACTAAAATCAGCGAAATTAAATAAATATGAAAATTGCCGGACTAATGGGAATGTTCGGTAAACTGAGTACGTAATCATCTTCCACATGTTTTTCATCTCATTATTCTTATTGAGTGAGTGAATTGGTGTTCGTCAGATTTTTTAATTAATTTTACAAGTAATAAAATAAATTAATTCGATTAACTACTATTTTTTCATAATTTGTTTTCGGGCATCAATAAAACCATATATAAATTTGCGAAATCTCTATGGTTATTTTCGTTGTTTTTAAGCTCGTTTAGTACAATAAGGTTTGGCATCACTGTTGTTTTACAAGAATTCAGAATTGCAAGGAAATAAAAACAAATACGAAGAAATCTGAAAATCTATCTTAAGAAGATCTTTAAAAATGGGTAGTCCTCACTGTGCTAGTGGCACAAAAGGTAATAAAGATTCCTTGGATGTAGAAAGAGAGCTTTTTAAAGTACTATTTATTTGCATATATCGTAGAATTTGAAGTAACGGGAGTGTCCCGTAGTGGCCGCGTTCGTAAAAAGTCATCTAAATTGTTAGATTTTCAGTCACCAGACGAAGTCGAGAAGAAACTGAAACGTTCTACACCTCGTTCAGTGGTAAAACACGGGGGAAGGGGACGTCCTAGTCTTGCTACTTTAAGAGCTCGTCGCATGAAGGAGTCAAAAAATGAAAATGAGATCACCGATTGTAGAGATAACGGACTTGACGACGAGGACATTGATTTGGATTCAAATGCTAGTGACGACGATGATGTTTTATCCCCTAATATGGAGAATAGTAGCAGCCTAACGGTTGCAGCAGATTCGGACGATGACGGATTTGGGGAATTGGTAGCTGATTTAGTGGGTGCGAACACTCAAAATCTTGAAATTAATTCTGGAAATCCTGAGTCGAAAGTTAGGCAATCTCTATATATGTCAGAAAATAATAATAAACGTAAAGACGGCCGTGTCGAACGTAAAGATAAGGGGAAAGCACGATATACAGCTTACAGCTTATGGGCCCGGGAAATACGTAGGACATCAAAAATTGATTTAGATTTTTCGAACGCTGCGAAGCGATTAAGTGAATTATGGGCCAATGTGTCCAATAAAGAGAAAAATTCATGGCGACGCAAAGCTAAAATGCAGGCCACTAAAGCCAAAGCTAGAGAAAAGGCGGGTATGCAAAACACTAGTACCTTTAGTCAAGGAGAAAAAATACAACAACTACAGACTACTTCATTTATTAACAGACCAACAACTAATCGCACTAGAAAGTTAGCTGAAGATAAACGTAAGGCAAGAGATGCGACCAGTATTGAAAACGTATCCAGTTCAACCAAACGTCAAAGAAATAATCCTTACAGAAAACATCAGAATTCTACTCCAAACAAATCCCATTCAAACACCTTGACTAATGGGAAAGCTTCACCCAGTGGTTATGGGAATGGGGCACTAAATGCTGCCAAAGGGTTAAATAATATGAGAACTCCTTTGCCAGGTATAGAACCAATCGACGCTGCTGCTCATTTGAAGTTGTTAGGTGAAAGTTTAACAATTATCGGTGAACGTTTAAAAGAGCACGACGGCCAAATTGCTGTCTCAGCTAGTTTGTCAGTATTGCTGGATAGTCTTTTATGTTCCTTGGGACCTCTGCTCTGTCTTACTACACGCTTGCCTGGCCTGGACAAGAAAACGCAATTGAAAAATAATTTAGCCTTAACTTTGGATAATATTGCTTATGTTATGCCGGGGGTCTAGAATTTAGCACTTGCAATTTGAAATCATTAGCAGAATATATATTTTTTATGTATGTATTTTAAAGCGAATATGTATTTACATAAGCACGAATGTTTAGCTTTTTAATTGATTTGAGAAAAAAGTAATTTTTTTATTACAAATTTAACAAAAGATAAACTAGTTTACAACTTTGAATTTTGTCGACTTTTAAAACACTTACTGAACACATCATAAGAAACAGGAATGCATAAACATACACAACCCGATTTAGTATAAGATGAAACTAAATTTAGATCAAAATGTACATAAAATAACAAGGACAAATAATCAATTAATGGAAAAGAAATAAATAAATAAGTAAGTAAAGTTAAAAAAATAATAAAATGAAAAATATTAATAAAAGAGTCAAAATCCATTAAATGTAGGCATGAGTTATGTTGTCAGGTTACAAATTTCCTTTTTGTATTTCGAGAACTAACGTTAAAATTGCTGTGATAATGCGGCAGCTGAGATATTATCACCTGCTCCTGCCGTTTTCTTAGCCACACGGCAGACTAAAACCGGAGAAACACAAATGTTTATTTCAATCGATCTTTTCATCTCTTCAATTTCTAATGTTTCTATCCAGCAGGCTACTGGGTTTTGAGGATTAAAGTTGATGCGTTGAGCTTTTGTTTTATTCAATGAAGTCGAAAAGCTATCATCTAATATTAGCGAAGAAGCTTCTGGATTAATCTGAGGAAAAAAGAAATTCGAAAATTTATAACGTTAATCCGTTCTTCTTCGGTTAATATAAGTTTTAAAATTTCTATTCTACGAGATTGTATATGATTGCATAATTTCATAACGTGCTCGATTTAATAGGTTGCTTTTAATTGTTTCATTGAGCTTACGGAGTCTTAGACTCGTATTTGTAAACATTATGAGCAGATTGAAATAAGCAGCGTATACAGGTCGAATAGCTTAGTTATTGCTTACCGTGTCCATCTGACAAACATAACGATTAGCCATTAAAGCTGCTTTAGCTACTGCAAGACGTGTATTTTTCCAATTACTATTGCTTACGGTCATCAACGCTTGGTAAGCCAGTGTGTGCAAATGTACGCGTGTCAGCAAACGTCTTTTCGTTTTATCTGTTTTCGTTGCATATTTGTAGTAGTCGAAGGCCAACATACGCAATATTTTACGCATCTTGTCTAGGGTCGGAGCTAACCGCGGGTTACAATCTGAAGCTAAGGTAGTTCTCCCAAATTCAAGGACTTGTGCTAAGTTTTCTAACTCCTGCTCGTTCATACCTAAAGAATCGACATAAGGTAGAACATACCGTTTTAGTTGTTGTAGTAATTCGATTTCCACATAACTAGCCATTTCAAAATGTAATAATGTCTGTGGTAAGGCATTAGTTAACTGCTGCATAACTTTCAATAAACGTAATTCTCGTACTCCTGCGACAAATGAATAAGGAAACGGCAAATAAAGACAATAAATGTTTTCAACAGATTATAATGCACTTACCTTTTTCAAATTTATAACTATCCATCATTTGGAGGCCGCTTATAACAATCAAATGAGGCTGATAATCTTTAACTGCTTTTTCCAAATTCTCCAAAGATTTTAAATAGGGATTGGTTTGATCGTTATGTAATATGTAGCGATTGGCTCGAGGAGCGGTAAAGGGTCCCCAAGTTTCGCCGGCTTTATACTCTAAGATTAAATGAATATCGTCTTCTAGTACTTCATCACCTGCAATTCGTATATCTTTAGGCACTAAACGGCGTAATCTGTTTAAAATAAGAAATGAACGATTTCTAAATATAGTTTGTATCATTCTAATCACTTGTATGACATATGGGCTCCCAGCAAGACGTCCCAACCCTCTTTCCGAAAACGTATGCCCATTAAAGGAGCATTTCCGCCTATTTGCCATTGTATGTTACCATGATGACCTCTTTTAGCTTTTCGTATAAGATTGCGGAATAAAGTTGAGTTTGGGATTGTTCTCCTAAACATTAAGGAAATTAATAAGTTAAATTATCGGATATTATTTTCTCTCAGCTTACTCTGCAGCTGCACCCTTTTGAAAGTAGTAAGCGAACGTCTCCAGCAATTCAGTTTCATCGTTGACTTCATCCACAGTAAATTCTTGATTCAACTGCTTTGGTATTTGATCAGTGTAATTTAGAAATTCCGTAGCATTTATAACCAGATCTGTGCACGCACCATAACCGATGGCTACTCTAAAATTTGGTGCAGACCAATCTCTATTTAAGCTTTTTTCAATAGCTAAAAGACCCGTCAATATTGTTGTCAATTTATTTAAGTGTTTTAGCGACAGAAACGCCTGCCATACAATAGAGGTAAGAGCCGCAAATACGGAGCAAGTGGTCAAGAAACCCATATATTTTAACATCGTAATATCCATTATTTAAAATGTCGCAGTTTAAAGTCCCTTATTTAACGATATAAATCCGGATTTGACACAAAGATATGACAAGAAAGTCGAAAGCAAAAAACAAGAAATTGTCAGAGAAAAATTTAAAAAAAACCAATACAAAAACCGGCTGCGGCTAGGTCGTATTGTGATAACAAGTGTCATAAACAATTTCCAACAAAAAAAACCTAAAACGTGCATTAAGATAGCAACAGCAAGCAAGCGACGAAAAGCATCTCTGAATATACGTGAGAACGTGAAATTGATCAAAGTCGCTGGGGCCAAGTCTAATCGTTAAATATTTCACACTGCTTTGCCCAATAGAATTTTAACTTCCTATTCTGATCTAATTTTAGTCGAAATATTAAAAGTTAAATTTTGTTGCCCTATAAAAACCTGCTAAAAAAGCATGCCCAAAAAATCGCATTGCAAATATATTAAATCGCACAACTTTTATAAGCAATTCGTTATATAACGACCTATTAGGAAATACCGCGAAAATTGCGGCCAATAAGGCGAATACCCTATAGATGTGCACAGATACCAAATAGATAGATAGAGGGACAGACATTCTCATATCGACTTTGAAAATGTAGAAAAAAACATTACGAAATGTATGCAGAGGACACTGTGAAGGCAACCTTCCAAACAAACTTCGATTAATAAATTAAAACAATTGATGTTGCAGTTGTGTGTGCCAATTGCTTCGCTTATATAGAAAATGGATGAAAACCATATATTTGAGTAGTCGACGGTCAAATACATTCCCATCGAGAGCAGTCTGATGGGTATTGGAAATCGTTGTGAACAGCGCCGTAGTACTTGTAACGTAGGATCTATTATTCTAACTATAAAGGAGCTTTTGGAAAGTTGGCCTTCCAGTCTATCCTCTAACTGATATTTATAATGCCGTAGTGAATTCCTTAATTATTCAAGTTGATACGAAAGACTAAAAGCAACGATAACTCGCAAAATTAACTTAAGAATATGTAAATAAGACTATGATGAAAGTAAATTATTGCCATAGTTAACATTCTCTAAATGACTCTAGAAGGGGTCGGATGCTTTCGTCTTGAAGACTGTCGTTAAAGACGACGGCACTCGCAATGTTATGAATAGTACTGAAATGTGAATTCCCAATAGTGATCCGGCCGGCTTACTTATTGTTTTTGTTAATGTTAAATCTGCAGACGGGTATCGCGGCATTAAAATCCTTTTGTTTAAATGCAACATTCGTTGTTTGACTGTTCCGGCACTTCTATGATCCATTTCAAACACGCTTGTATTCGGCAGTTTTGTACATCGTCATAGTATTGTGCGTTTGTGTGCGGACCCGGTTTTCTTAAGGAGCTTGGTAAAGGCATTGTTGCTGGATCGTAAGCAACTCCATGTTAAGATTTATAATTTTCGGTTAATACAACACCGAATTATTATCGCTGCCCGAGAATTAGAAATAGCTTGCTTGTTTACCGACCAACACCGTTCGTATGGTTGAGTATGTAGTACGATTTGTAAAAGAGATTGGTATGTATCTTAGATTAAATGCATAAATATTTACAATTAAATATATTTACTATGCTTTATTTAGTATTTTGTTACAAATTATTTATTATCTGCTGATCTACTCTTGTGTGAAAGTACTCGGACAGATATGATTATTGTTCTATATATTATTAGCTTATAGAACAGTAAAAAAATATATTCAGTTCTGAGGTAGTTCAAATGTGCAAATATTAATTACATCTTACAGATAGGTATTTAAACAAATACATACGTGAAGATTGACGAAAAGGATGATACATATGCTTATATATCGAAACAATGAATATGTGTTTATTTAAGCATGTAAGCATGAGAAGCAATAAAAAATAAGTAAGAAAATGATATTCAAGTGTGGCTGAATCGACAGGCTGAAGAGAGTCCAAAATTTTAAATTTTATTGTTGTATTTTATGAGTGATGAACGAAAGCCTTAAATTTGAAGCTGATATCTTAATCGCTGCGATCAGGACAATACGTAGCACACACATCTACAAAGACCGACAGACAGAAGGACTTCAAATTTGATAGTGATTAGGAATATGTGTACTTTATAGGTCTGTGGGGCTCCCTCCTGTATGCTGCGGACGTTTTAGTAAAAAAACCCAATTTCAATATTCAATTAGGTGCTTGCGTTTATTGTAGCCAGCGACTTCTGCAGGTAAAAATTATAAAATAATGGAAAATAAAAGTGTACATCATGGTTAAATTCAAAGATTTTTACCTTTCTTTACATAAAATAATATGCCGACACTAATCGCATTGAGTGCTTAAGGTTACATTATCGACCTTCATTACTTTTGTCGTTTATATGAAGAAATCTGCTGCCGAAGCCCATCAAACACGTTCAGAAGCTTATGGTGATGTTGCTCGATCATATCCCAATTGTCGGTTTTGATTTCAACGATTTAGAAGTGGTGACACAAATTGATTGAAAATGCCACTTTTTGGCCACTTGTTGGCCGAGTGTTGTGCAAAGTTGAAGAAATGGAAAAATGGGTCGATGATTGGATCGCTGCCAAACCACTTGTTGGCCAAGAGTTGTAAAGAATACACTGTCAATTAGGCAAAGTTGAAAAAATGGGAAAATGGGTCGATGATTGGATCACTGCCAAACCAAGATATCGTATCTTTCGATACGGTATCGACATGTTACCAGAAATATGGTAAAATGTTGCAGAAAATGACGGAATATATTTTGGTTAACGTATACTGTGCCAATTTTTTCTCAATAAATGCCCCTTTTCAAGTGACAAAGGGGCGCGGCCGATTTTTTACATTTTATACAAGTTTTTTAGGCGGGGTTTAGGACTACAAAATAAATATCCAATTGTATCCCAACGATTTTGTTTCCTCAGTTTCCAATCGATAATGAAACTTGTCCGTGTTTTCCTTGATAGATTTTGATATAATCACTTTTACAGAACGGTGCCGCAAAACCTTCTTATCCAATCTTGTTTTCTTTATATCCTTTTCAGTATCGCTAAGCAATCCTTTAATTTTTTTTCATCTCCGCGAATAAAGTCTCTGTTCCTTTAAAGAAAGGTGATTTTTTATTCTTCTCGAAAAATATTTATTTATTGATCAATATCTATTTTGTCCCGTTAAAATTAATCCCCCTTAGATACAATACAGTTGTACCAGCGCTATGTCCAATCGTCGAAGCATTTCTAATATGCGCTTTTTGGTATGGTCTTGAGATCTTCCAGCGAGCCAGTCTTTATCTCCACATTCGTGGCAAATCGTGACGCATTTTCGTGGGTCGTTTCAGTCCCAGCCCGCCAAGTCCCACGAATACGGTGACTGGGGCATGATTACGGTGCTGTTTCTGATCAAGAATGCGACGGTTGTTGATTTGTCCAAATTTAGCAATTAAGGACCAAACTTCGCTGCAATATGTTTCATGGCCAAAATTTAATAAAAAATTGCATGGTCTGAACATACCGGCATTCTCAGTAACTTCTCTAATACTAACTCAACGGTTCCCCATAAAAATTTTTTTCACTGCTTCAACGTTCTTGTCGTTTGTTGAAGTGCTGGTCACCATTAACATTTTCGTGGCCTCCTGTAAAGATCTTCAAATGCCACAATGAACGTTTTAAGTATATTGGAACACTTCATTTTATTTTTCAACACAAAATTTAGTCCAGATTCGTTGATCCATGTTTTTCGATAGCAAAAAATCCCCAAGCAAACCGAATCACGTATAACCTTTATATCAATCAAAAACAGATTAAAAGCATAAAATGACTGGTTGATGTCAACAACATATGTTGGGAACATGTGGGCGCACATAACAAAAAAAAATCGAATTTTTGGAACACACCTCGTGTATGCATAATTCGGAAAGCTATAAAATTCTCATAAAATTAATAAATTACTTTTTCCCCCAGGCTTTGGAATGTAGGCGCGGTTTTATTGTGTCAACCTCTCAATTATTTTTTTTAAAGATTTGATGCATGTATTGGTAAGCTTTAAGAAAGGAACGTAACTGCGTAAAGTTATGCTTGAAATATTAAAGAGTCACTGAAGCTTTCACACGAATAAGTGCAAAATTGTTCATAATGCATAGTTTAACTAACGATGAAGCAGAAAGCAACATAAAGTTTCTCTTTGTGTATACATATTGTGTATGTGAATCCAAACCGGCTTATTGATCATGACAATGAAATTCGGATAATTAATAAATGTAATGAGAGAGATCATTGCATAGGCGTTAGTGATAAAGTTAAAATAATCGCATATGGCTAAGAATATTTTAAAACTTTAATGGTTTTTTTTTTTCTTTATATTTACCTCGTTAATCTGTTAATGACTTACATTTAATGACGATTGGAGGCTTAACCATTTGAATGATTTTATACACGGTAAACAAATGAAATACAGCCAAGAAAAGCGACTGGGTTTAAAGAGCAGAAAAGCGCATTCATTGAAATGATTACATACGTGTACGATAACTAGAATTTCTACGATCCAGTACATGGCTATATTTGTAATTAGCATCATATTCTAAATGCCATCAGCTTGTCCGTCCATCATTCCTTGTTAAAGATAACATACAAAGGTAGATTTTGTCACATATTCCCTTAGTTACTTTCTAGCCCTAGATGAAATACGTGCAAATGGGGTGTGAAACTTTCATCAACTCATCTGTAATTAGTGGAGGTCTGCGGAAAATCTTAAAAAAACAAAAGCTTTGAAATATTGTTGCCATTAACGTACAACCTACAGCACACATCTCGAGCGGGAAATAATACCGAACGGTCGAAACAACCGAGTAATTCGGATTCGGTCGAAAGTAGTCTTAACCGGTTTGTAAATTTGCTTACAAATTGGTAGTAATTCAAAATTTTTGAAACCTCTTCCTTATTTTATGTTATTTATCT
Source organism: Glossina pallidipes (assembly GCA_000688715.1). Lineage (NCBI taxonomy): Eukaryota > Metazoa > Arthropoda > Insecta > Diptera > Glossinidae > Glossina > Glossina pallidipes. The sequence goes on from KK499766.1 coordinate 784,716, forward strand.
TTCTCTAGATCGTTTATGGTAATCGCATGTGTGCATGTTCTGCGATTGATAAGCAAATAATATATCTTAGGTGATCTGTATATATCAAGCAATGTGATCGCAGTTCTCTCATTTTTATGTTATATGTATACACACACACATATATATATATATATAATGAATTGTTTATAGTTGGATAGCAGCCGAGGATTATTTCCTTCCTTGTCAGTGGATCGATGGTCGATTTAATTTGGTTGTGTAATTTAAAATAAATATTGAAACGATGTGTGTGCAAGAGTCGCGTACTATAACAAAAACTGACGTTTATAAAAAATACCACGGATTCAACATGTATGAAAAAGCGTGCCTTAATTAAGCTTTAATTGTTTGTGATGATGTGTGTGTAATTAGAATAATTAAACGCTTAAAAACGTAATGCTTGAATACTGGCAAACGGTGCATATGTAGGCAAATGGATACGTACGTGCATATATGCGCACACCGGCAGAGAATTGTGAGAGAAACAAAGAACGAAAAGCTGAAATAAATAAACGCTCAAAAGAACAGGTTTTCATGACAGCCAAAGGAAACCGTCGTGATGCGAAACGTTTATAATAAAAATGTTAAACAATCAAAAAACCTTGACTTTGGCTATTGAAAAGAATGCAAGTTTTCTCTTTTTATATCTTTGTTCGATTTAACTTTTTTTTCGCTTTTTTACATAACACCACCAGCTGAAGGTATATTAAATTTATCTTTCATTCTGTAAGATCAAAAAATACGCATAATAAGCCTAAGAATTCTGACTCGTGCCACATTTATTCTTAATTGAAAAAATCATAATCGGATCATAATCGGATCGAGTTAAAATATTCTACAGCCCTTTCTTTAATACAATACTTCATTTACGTAAAGGTAAACTTTTCACGAGTGTCCTTGTGGCCAGCATGTGAACGAACTCCGATGGTTCAATTTTAGCAAAATTACTTTTATGGTCTTTTGCGTGGTAAATAAACTAAAAAGTAGACTTTGTTGTCATTGTTGGATGGAGTTACTAGATCGAAATTTGGCACATTTAATATTTATGTCATGTTTGTATGTCATTAGTATGGACCAACTTTTATCATAAAATATTAAAAAATATAATTTTTGGCGGTTACTTACACACACACATACACACACACACACACACACACACACACACACACAAACATTTGCACAATGCTAAATATAAATAATAATTTTTAAGATTAATCCAAAAATATATCTACATACATATATGTATATATGAAAAATAAATAAAAACATCTAAATCAATCCTCAATGAATTTTTGGAGCTGATTGATTAATTCATGTGTTCGAGAACCTTTTCGCTCCGCATTCATAAAAATGGAGATAAGAAGCTGATCGATTAAAAACCTACGGTTGAAAAATGCTTTTGATCTGCTTGTATGCACATTTACAACGTCGAAGAAACTGAAACAACCTTGAAAAAACATGAAAGCTAACGTTGATAGATCCCACAGAAAAAATCCGATTGCCATTGCAAGCAATCTGCCGGACAACGGTAGGGAGAAAGCTTCGTAAATTCTTCCGGTATATTACGTAAACTACTGGAATTAAGAAGAAGCGCCCTAGGTTTAGTCACGAACTCCTACATCGGTCATAATTCTCTCAGATCCCACCTGAAAAATATGGGTATATCCGATATCGATTCATGCGGATTCTGCCAAGGAACGAGTGAGTCGTCCCCTCACATTCTCTATGAATGTGAGGCCATTTGCATGCCGGACATGGTATGGTGCTCCGATTCAAAGAAGGTGGGCTACGGGCAAGGGCGGGCACAACAGATACTGTAGGCCTCGGTACGGATTACCCATGCAATTAATAATAATAATAGTCAACTATTATCTCCTACTTAGTATTCATTATTTTAGTTATATAAGATACAGTGCTGTATAGTCAGTCTACAAAAACTTTTGCTATAACACATATTTACTTAACTTAAATATGTACATAAAATAATTTACTGAAAATTGAATATATTATATTAACAAATGTACAACGACACACTTACAGCATACACGAATCGCCGAATGGTCTGCCTGATTAATTAGTATAGTTACCAACGTATACATAACTTCGTGCATCTGGTCATATAAATGCTGTTTGCTTATAAAACTAAGTGTGCATAAAACTAGAATATTTGCCGCAGTTGCTAACATATCTACATACATCCAAACATACGCAAATATATAAACAAAAATGGATTAGAGACATATTCATGCAAAGAATATGTCGACGCTACTCTTGCATCTGCGTCGTGGCAGTCACAGTGTAATAAATTCAAAAGAAAAACTATATAATAAATCAGATTAATTAAATCCATAGAACGCACTCTCTGGAAAGGATAGGAAAGGAAAGGTGTTATGCGTGAAGTATTGAAAAAGACAGTGAAGACATTTATGGTGAATTGAAAAACTTCGCTTCTTTCATTTACAAGTTTCTTTAAGATGGATTCTGGACAGTTTCTGAGCGTATCTTAGCGATATATTTATATAAGGGATTAATTTACTCTTTTTTCTAGCAAATTTATTTTTCTGAATCCCGAAATTCTGCTAATACTTTTATCTAGGCCTGCGTAGCGAAGAATGGAACACTCTTTGGAATATCTATCCGATGTTTATTGCGGTCAACTTTTAATGATATGTATAAAAATACGAGATGTAATTATTGAAAAAATTCACTTATGTAAGTTGAAAGCATAGACATAGTTTGCGTTATAAACTTGGATCTACAGAATGGCTTCTCAGCAAAGAGTTGTTCCGGAATGCTTTGTGTTCGTCTTTTTATTGTTAAATTTATTCTGAGTAAATTATCTGTCTGCCGTATATTTATGTATAAACCAAATCTTAATAATTGATGAAAGGTATTTCGTGAAATTGCATATGTGTTTGTAGGCAAACATTTGGTTGAATGGTTTACACCTTTGTTAACATAATAAACGTTTTGCTTTTATAAATTCATTTAATCAGCTGTGAACAAATTTAATGAATGAATAAATTTCAAGCGGATATTGAAAGTAAATAAATATGTAAGTAAATAAACGAAGGCATTGAGAAGATTTAGAATCTACCCAACGATTGAATAAATTAAAGATTAATAAAACTACATAAGCATGTGACACGGCATGTAATACGTAATAATTTTTAGTTTCATCAAACGGTGCCCATGAAATTTTTCCTAAAGTCGATACGGTGAACATGTGTGCAGTAGTTGTGAGATCATGAGTCGATTTACCCAAATTTGCCCTTGGATTACCTACCCATATAAAAAACTATGAAAGATCCACTTCGACTTCGACTTTAAAGTGATTATGTATAAAGCTCTAACGCTACCAAGCGTAGATACTGTGAGAGAATCGTTCTTATCGTAGTTCTGAGAAATCACAAATTCGAAAAAGCACTTACATCATACACCACTTGTGATACAAGATATGTCAAGTTTTTGCGGACATACGTAGCACCCAGAAGCGCATAAGGTAGACCCACTTTTTATTATACCGAGCGATTCAGAATCATTTTCTAAATCGATCTAAGACCGCCTGTCTCTTGGTTTGTCTGTCCGTGTGAAGTCTGTCCATGTAAATTTGTGTTCAACCTATAGTTCGAAATTTTTGAGATATTTTGTTGAAATATGCTACACTGGCGTGTTTTTCCATCAATCCCCAAAAACAAATTGCAACTCTAAAAATTTTACAACAAAACTCGCGGTGTAATAGTATTTGGTCGTTCTAAATTGCGGGCCTTGCCCAACTATAATGTTCTTAGTTGTTTTCTCCTTTCGTATGTGTACCATATGCATCTGTCCTTTCGCTTTCGCTTGTCATTGGTACGCTCACGATCACAGAAATTAAGATCTGAAGTCAAATACCGATATAATATATTATAGTCGTAGTCGATGATGTCAAATCAAGGTTTCAAATCAGCATAACTCGCACACACAACACGCAAAAACCTATCACATATTATTTACATAAGATACTGGTGTAAATGTTGGTGCACCGAAAGTTCATGGCGAAAACGTTCCTAATTAGCCATCCGATACGATCATAATGAACAAAAGTGATGTGCTTTTATTTATTGGTTCCACAATTTGCCAAAAGCTTCTGAGTGCTTTACGAATAGTGATTTTGGAACTGAAGACATTAATCACATAGATGCCACGTGGAAGTTACGAATAAAAGCGAATAGGGGGTGAAAGATGTTTTTCTGTGGCGGCTGCGGTTAAGAGAAAAAGGTATCGATTTTTTGCCTCACATTCTGGCTAGTGATGAAAACCAAACGCGTTATAATCGTCCAACGCATGAAAAATTAATTCGCAATAATTTCAATAAAACATAGGGTCATCGAGTTTATGGTAAACGTAATAAACGGCACTACTGGCTGAGATTTATTTCTTAACATACTTTTCAATATGTTGTCTCGATCGCGCTATTATTTGTCGAATACATGCATAGCACACATAACTGTAGAACGTATAGAAAATTGTTGAAACATATTAGGGAAACAATGAATCCACAGTTATGTTGCGTGCATGTGGTCCGACTAAATGACTGCGTAAATAAGAAATTTCGAGCCTTTATAGCTAAAATATCTAATAAGATAGTGTTGGTATCTTTCGTCATTTTGTCTTTATTACAAACAAAAAAGACGAAGCACTTAAGTATTGTTTTGATAGGCATTCAGTTTCGATAAAGTTAACGTTCCATACATTGGTTGAAGGAGTAAATATTGAAGAACTGATTAACTAGTTACTTATGTATATCTAGTGCACCAGCTTAACGCTTAAATATATGAGCTTCTAGAGAACACTAGAGAACACTACTTATCTATCCTTTTAATAGTTTTAATAAGAATAGTTTATCTCTCTCTATATCACTTCTCATTAAGTAACGTAAGTTTTGTATTTTTGTGTTTTTGTATTTTTCAATTCATAATATTCTACGCATCTCCGGAACGATGCTCTCCAACGTCGCATAGAAAGCCTGCAATGTGCAAAATGATCGACGACGTTATTCGGCTTCGCTTCGACTATATTCAACGAACAACATCGAATCGATTAAAGGTAGAATTAGTAAACTTACGTATAATTGTGACGCAAAGCGTGAGCTCTTCATCTACGAGCGTATTAACTGTTTCGTAGTTCATTTAGGTTAAATTAATAAATAAATTTATTCATTTTTTTCTTTTTCGAAAAGCTTTGTTATCTTTCGCTGTGGTTTACGTATTACACGTAGGTATGTAGATGTGAAACCGGAATTTCCCTATACAAAATGCACGTGTATTGCCCGTGTGTGTTTGAACGTAACAAAGTATATTATGTTCGAAGTATTGCCCATCGCTAAGTACACCACCTATCTGACAAACCGTGGATGTAACGCCTTTAAAAATCTTCCTCTTTCGCCGTGAACCATTCATCGAGACGCGTTTTTCCACATCGATGGAATCGAGTGGTAATCCGAAGGCCTGGAGCCTGATGAGTAAGCCGCTTGGTCTAATACTTCCCACTTCGAATGTATCGCGTACCGGTTTTGCAACATACATGGCAGGGCGGCTGATATGCAAAAAAATTGTCCTTGTGTTGCTCTTTATACCCTGCACCACTTGTTGTGGCACAAAGGTATACTAAGTTTGTGAGGATGCATGTAACGTCTAGATCGACTCAGAATCACCTCCTGAATCGATTTAACCTACTCTGCCCGCCTTGTTTTCTTGTGTTTGATTTATAAGCGGCAGTTTTTAATATATTTTGATGAAATATGGCACACTGACGTATTTTCGCCTAAGACTGAACGCTATGGAAAATTGTTCGGATCCGACCGCTTTTTGGGCGACTTTCCATAAAAAAACTTGTTTTGACTATGGCCCACCGTTTTTGGAACCCTGAATCGCTCAAGTCGATTTATTATTGTTAGCAGAACTTGGCATTGTTTTTCCAAACTCTTTAACACACCACACCCTTCTGTTTTCCACCAACCATACAGTATGGTCTCCTTATCGTTTTCTTAACCATTCGGTCTTGCGATAGCTGTGCATGGTGCCGCGCCGTCTGCTTATGAATTTTCACTCTTGGGATTCTCAAAATGAATCCACTTGTCCTCCCGAGCAGCAGTACGATGCAAAATCGAGCGGCTTCCGTTTGTGTCACTCAAAAAAAAAACCGCTGCTGGCGAACGGTATCTTTTTTCATAAATCTCGACATGTTCAACGTATTGTTAGGAACTAAAAACTTGCCTCAGATGTCGATGAGATGAAATGGCGACAAAGACACCGTTTGACAGTAGCTACGTGGACAGCTATCGCCTTCTGATTTCATATTTACATGCCTGGTATTATTCGAAGTTTATTGCATTTATTTGTAGAAATATTTAAACAGCAAAGGCTTTTTCAAATCCAAGGACTTCACACATTTATACTAAACGTAATTAGTGTAAAGCAATTAGACTAAAAAAAAAAATAAATAAGAGATGTACTCTGACGTTGCTCGCTAAGTGTTTATTATGTAACCAAACTTTAATTGGTTGCTCGCACTCTTGTGGATTTCTCGCTGACTTTTTAGATATTCGTGAATGAACGAACCTATTATTGATTTCCCTTTTCTTTGCCCTTAACATTTGAACATTCAGAATTAATTGATTGTTCGCTATGTCATTTTATTTAACTCCTTCTTAACATTTCCTCAAACTGCACATGTCTTCATATTTTCAAATAATGCGTTGTTTTCCTATTGGATGACGATTGGTCTGTTAACGCCCATCAAAAATGGTTTACGAACTTAATTAGGTTTATCTGCCAATGTCAATGTTATTTCTTCCAAATAAATGCCTTTCTGGAGTCTTACTTCAATGCCTGCGATGCATTTGAAATCAACTCGTGTTTTTTGCTTAATTTCATACAGTTTTCGAAGTTTTTATTGACATTATTGTCATCATTGTTTCCCTTACGAGCCGTCATTTTATTATATTAACCTAATTACTCTTAATCGCGCTTCAATATAATACAAAGAAATTACTATTAAAGTTTAAAGTTTCTATGGCTATTGACGCGAGTTATTAAATATGGCCTCTTATCGGTGGGACATAATAGTTTACCCAATGATTGTGGGGAGAGCTTCTCTTTTTCCTCAGGCAATTCCAGCATATTATTCCAGTAGGCATTGGCACCTAAGCATACTTGAAATGAGTAATGGCAAGTGAATCGAAAGTAGATATCGTTATGAAACTTACAAGCGGCCTGATGCTTCTGGCTGATATGGAAACAATCTTCTGAGGCATAAGAGCTGTCTATGTAGCCATTCTTTAAAGTGGGATAAACATAGTCTTTGGTAAACGGTTGTATATTTATGGTGAACGTCTAAATTTATGCAAAACATTTGCGTTGTTAATTAACATCGTTTCCATTGTAAAGAAATGCTTACAATTTTGCTTACCTCAGTATTGAATTCGTCTCTTGCAGCTACTTTAATATCTCTTTCAAACCAACTATTCATTAATATTTGCATGCTATTCATTTGCTCCTCAGATCTTCCTATTATACAAGGACATTCGAATTTCAATGTGGCATGACATTGCGGCGGTATGGACTTCAGTTTTCTTAGAAAACTTAAATTTGGTGCTGGCACCACATTCAACATTAAACGTGGTACGTTATCACGTAAGTAACGGTAAGTTTTCAGCATATTTTCTTCATGCCAATCGATAGTTTTCATAGGATTTGAGTGATAACAAACATCAGCGCAAAAATCATTGCTCCCTATTAGAAGAGTGAATAATTTCCAGTGATGCGTCATATTGACATGTGGATCATGTTTCAAACGTTTCACTAAAATTTTAGCCATATAAGGCATATCGCGTGACATTGCACCACCTTCAGCTACATTAAATCTATCAATAAAAATTAATTATATACAGCATAAGTATATCGTCAGCAAACGCATAATTTGACTTACCGCGAATTTCGGTCAATGCTTAAGCTATCGTTTAAAGAGTAACCGTATAAATTGGGATTGAATTCTTTTAAAATATTCGGCAAAGTTAAATACTGCTGCCAATGTCCTTGCCCTCCAATAGACCAAGATACACCACGATTTTCAATTAGTACTTGTAGGAGATTTGTAGCAAAAATGCCGTAACCTGCCGTCAAAGAATCACCCAACGCACCTACAATGTCAATGTCGCCTGGTCGCAAACGATGCACACTTGTAGGCACTTGCGGGCTACGAGCACCTGGCCCATTTTTACTATCACAGTTGGACAACGAACGGGTACGCTTACTCAATGTTTGTATTTTCTTTGAATATTAAAAGCAAAAAATAAAAATGAAAACTCATTTTATTTAAAATATTAAATATCAATAATAATTAATTTTTCTATTCTTTGTCTGTTATCATACCCCACGCTCCTGAAGAACTTTATCGTCTGGTGAATTTGTCAAGCGAGTTACAAAATCTAAATACAACGAGCGTAGTGGTCGATAAAATCTGTTCAATTCTACATCGAGTGTAGTACGCTGCGCGCAAACCTTATAGCTTTCAGATATTAATGACACAAGCACATACAAAGTAACAACCTGAACATAACGCATTTCTTTTTTTTTTCTCTCTTTAACTTTGATTTAGATCTTCTTCTTTTATTTTTCTTTACTCTTTTTTGACGAGATACTTTACAAACAAAAAAAAAAAAAAAAAAAAAAAAATGCATACAAAAAATCAAGGTTTTTCCGCGCTAAATGTAAAGCAAACACACATACACACACGCACCTAGATGCTTATATATGTTAACTTTTTATTATAATTTTCATGTTATTAAATATTTTTTTCTACTTTGTCAGTGTCAACCGGCGAATAATCATTTGAATTGACTTGATGCCATGAATAAAAGAAATGCAAATTTTTTATTTATTTATTTATTTACTTTTTTTTTTTTAACTTTTACAAAATTTTTGTTTTACGAATACTTTTTAAATAAATTCTTTAAGCAATTCTTTCTTTTAATTCACAAAACATTTACATCTTAAATGCTACAGTCGTCGAACGCTTGTATTATGTTTTTATGCACAACAAATTTATTTAATTATAATATTTAATTACCGCTCTTTTCGATATATAAATTATATATATATATGTATATATATATATATACATTTATATATAAAAATTCGAGAAAAAAAAAAATAAATAAATTAAACGATAATTAAATATGTTTAAATTTTAATAAACTCGTTTATGGTGATCAAGTTTGTGGCCCAAGTCTTTTGTTTCGCTTATATATATATATATCATTTAATAACTTTATTATATTTTGTTTTTTTTTATTTAATTTATTTGTGATTAGCAATTCTAGTTCTAAAAATTTAACTTTTATTCTTGATGAGATTTTAACGATCTTTTTTTTTATTTATTTTTTTTTAAATTAATTTAATGCTATTTACATTACGTTGAGAAGGCGTTAGCAATGCATACCTCATATAAATGAATTTTATTTCGTATAATTGTTCAGAGCATTTGAAAGTTTTTAAATATTAATTTCTAACTTTTAACATCAAAAAATGTATTCACAAATTCAACATTCGACAATCAGTGCGCATAACTGATTCAATTTTATTGATGATAGATGTGTGCGAATATTGGTACTCTTTCCTTGGCCAGTGAATTGACTTAAGATGCTATTCTTCAAAATAGAATTCAATTTCAAAATAAAATTTTCAAAAATATTCGATTTAAATGTTATTTAGTTTTACAAGTTTACGTGACGTTTTCTATGCTAGAACACGCGACCTAATAATATGAGGATATATTTGCGTAATTATGTAAAAACAAAGGGTAATAAGAATCGATTCTTCCATTCCATCATCAATATATCATGAAACGCAGTACTTTTCAGTTTTTGTAAATTATTTCACAATCTGAACGACTTCGCATAAAACTCATTTGGGGCAGACTATTGCAAAGTTAATGATCGACCTCCTAATATATGGTAACGGATTTCTCTCATATATATATATATACGTTTTTTCGATGATTACTTAATTTATAATTTTTTTGTTTATTTTTTTTGCAAATTAAAACTTTTATTGTTCACTTTTTTTTTTAATTATTTTAATGATTTATGACTTAGATGAAGCATTTTAGTTTGCTTCCTTTCAATTAATTGCCTTTGCTTTCACTTCCTTCGTGCACTTTATCGTTTTAGAACTTATTGCATACTGAAAAATTTCTCGAAAAAATTCATGTTTTGCATTAAAACATCCGTCAGAGAAATCATTAAAAACACGTATGATTAACTGACTGTTTTTACTTTAAAAGCTGAAGCTGAAAACGCAGTGCAACTCTTGCAAATCTCAATATTTTTAAATTGCATCTCGAAGTAACTGTGATGAAAGAGAAGTAATGAAATGAAATAATGTCGAGCTTTTAGCAATAAATTTTGACAAAACGCGTTTATTCTCCCATCTATTTATAAGTCGCTGCCATCTGAGAGGGTGTTCATGATTTGTTGCTAATTATTCCGTTTGTTTGCCTTTCTATACCCTACAGTATTTATATAAGCAGCATGCATAATAGTAAGTTTGTGCACTTATTTGCACCACCTACCTCTTATTATTCGACTTAAATTTGTCTGCCCATTTGCTTGTTCGACCGCCTGTCCGTCTAATGTCTGGCCATGTGCTTGAGTGCTGAATCTTTTTGTTATATTTTTGATTAAATTTGTCATGCTAAAGCATATTGAATAAGAATTGGGTCGGACAACTTTTACGGCCTCTCTCTCCTTATAATGCTTTATTTTGAAAAGTTCCTGATATGGAAAAAATTGCAATTTTCAAATCCAAAATTGAAAAAAACCGTTAAATACTAATTAATTTTTTCAAATTTTATTGAACCCCTTATGAAGAGTAAACCTTCATATGGGAAAAGTAGCGAACTCTTCATATTACACGATGAAAAGAGATTCATAATAGTAAGCTAATGTAAAAATTAACTGCACCAAATTTGGTTTACGTAGACCTATTTATTGGACCCGATGCGTTAGAAGGGTGCTCAGCAGGGAAAAACAAGCCTTTATATGGAAAAAATGTCCAATATTTAATATTTTATGGTAAAAATCGGTCGATAATAGTAATTTGACAAAAAATAGATTGTAACAAATTTTGATCTGCTTGCGAATAATTTCGCATTAGGGTTCTCACGGGATAAATGAATCTCTTTATATAAAGCCATAAAGAAGGCGAAGGCGAAGGTGAAGGTGAAGGCGAAGAATATTCAAATCTTTAACAAGAATTTTAAATTTGCTGAAATTAGGCGACCCCAGTTCACGTTTTGCTCATCATCTAATATATATGGGCTATCATGGGCAGTTTGCCTTTACGTTAACACTAGGTATTTGTTGTATTATCGCGAAAATAAATGAGTAATTGGATTAGACGGAATATTGTAAGGTATTAAACCGGTGAGTCTTGACCGACTATAATACTTTTACTTGTTTTTGTTTATGTGAATAAATTTATATGTGATTCCATCCTTGTCTATGGGGAGTGCTAACGTGCTCTCCTTTCAAACTACACATCGTTCTTGCTACGGCAGAACATATACTAAAATGGGGAACGATGACTTATTTATAAGTCAAAGCATTATTTAAGGTATGCGCCTTTCTTGCTCTACGTCATGTGTAGAGAATTTCAATGCGTGTTCGCTACCTATGCTTGAGTAAATCAGAACTAAAATTACGAAAGAAATATTCGAGGAATATTACGCTAAGATAAAGTGAGGAAGCATTTATATATTTCGCTTGATCTGAATCATTATCCATATCCACGATATTTGTTAGAAAACAAAAACAGGATAAATGTGTGCATACGACATTTAGATCACGAATTGTATCATTAGTCATTAATATGTATTTTTGTGGGCATTTCCGGGGAATTGCAAATCATCTTAATACATAGTCCGCCTTATTTGTATACAATCTTTTGGTAACTATAAGCAAAGCGTTTGCCCGCTTCCGACCAATTTCCGAAATGAAGACAGAAATTTTATTAACGAAACCTTTAAAAAACTGTTAAACAAAAGAGCCACAGTTAACAATAAATAAATGCAATTGAAGAAAGGATTCAAAGAGGAAACGTTACATACGTTCTCCACAACTACAAACCCAGTATCGAAAATTAGCGGGAAGGACAAGGTAACTACACAGAGGAAAAAGCCATTTGGAGGACAAACTTAGTTAAATATTTCAAAGATTTGAAAGGCTCAAGGCATTGTTGAACTCCCAATGCTTTTGTCATCTATTCGTAGTATAAGCGAGATTCCTCCTACAGTTAACAATCTCCGGAGGATAACATAACCGAACGGAAAGTGTCGTTATTGTGAGTAAAAATATAGTTTCTAGAGATTCAAAAAATAAAATTTATTTATTTATTCATTATTTTCTTAACGAAACATATCCAAGCGAAGATTAGCAGGTTCGACAAAAATTCAAACGCCGCGACTTTTCGTACCGTAAAAAGTTCCTTAATCGACGACATTTACTTTTTGTTTATCTATACGATTAAGAATCGAAGATTTTTAAATCATGACACTCGTTGCTCGAATTTTCTGCCGCAGATGGTGTACTGCTGTAATTGTAACATCTAGAAATGCGCATCCATATCCATAATAAAAGGTAGTGCTTTGTAAACGTGCAAGTGAATATTTGAAAGGAGTCGATTCGCTTACAAACAAACGCCCACAATGGACAGAAAATTTTATCGTATGATCGGTAAGTTGATGTTGTTGACATGCATACAGCATAAATATTTCCTAATATCAATTTAAAGACCGATATAAAAACGGTCGCGATTGATTGATTGATCCCCGTTCGGGAATCTCGTTCTTTTATGGGTTGATGGTATTCGACTGCTTTCTGATCGAATTGGGCTCCTCGTTCGTTGCAATTGCAACGGGATATTTATTCATTACATATATCATCGTTGTATGTAGAACAAAATAATGCAAGGAAGAAGAAGAAAAGTGAGTAAAAGTGAGTCGTGTATTGTCTAATTCTTTTTTCTTAACGTTTTTCTAACTACTACTACTTTTCGCCGTTCGCAGAAAATTTTTCGTTCGCGTCGCATGTTCATTTATCGCTTTCCAAATTTTTAGACACCAATTATTAAGTAGTATTTCCTCGATCATTAATCTTATCACATATTTGCTTTTATAACGATATCTCGTTTTAATTTCCCTTTGAACGTGAAACGATCGAATACCGTTAACTCAATTCTCGTTACCGATCGCTCAATAACGAGATCTCGATGCGTAAACGGACTCTAGGTTCTATAAAATATTTTCCAATTTTAATTTATTGCCATGAGTTTGGAGCGATGCATGTCAAGAAGGCAAGCTTCACTTTGTTCCTTTCGCATTTTTATACATTAGATCGCTTTTGGCACAGTGGTTATAAGTTCGTGCGGATGTAACGCCGAGAAGGAATTAAGGAATTACGGAAGATCGATCTTCTATTACATCGATTTATCGATTCATCTATCTGTCCGTCTGTCTAGGTATTTTTATGTTCAATCCACAGGTTGATGGTTCTGAGATCCTTTGACGATATTTGATGCGACGATGAATTGGATCGTACCACTTTTTCACATTAAGAAAAAATTTGCAATTTCCACAAGTTCTCCGCGAAAATCGGTGAATAATCGTATTTTAGTTTACTAAATTGATGTGAAAAATTTGGATCGGACGGGTTAAGTTTTTAAACTTCGGCCCGATGAAGAGATCTAGTGAAAAGCAACCCTTTGACGTTTTAATATTTTATGGCGAAAATTGAATCATAATTGTAATTAAGTGGACGAAACTTTCATTTTTTTGCCGATCTCATCCCATAATGGCAAGTGATATCGTCAAAAGGATAGGCGATAGATAATGAAATCTTTAATAACAAGGTTAACTTTGCTAATTCTGGATCACGTCAATTCACGATTTCCGCCCCCCTCTCATATAAGGCCTCTTATAAGGAACGTGCCCCTACGGAGAATCAAGGGGAGTCATTAGGTACGAGAAAGTTACCCAACGCTCCCGTTTTGCTATTCAATTTTGATTTACGTATGCAATGCTATTCACAATCATAAGGATGCCTATCTTTTTTATTTCATTTGTGCACAACAATGCACCATTGAAAGCTCTTTTAGATTGAAATTCACATCGTAAAGCATTTAAACGGATGAAATGCTTCAATTTCTGAATGTAAAGTAAAATTTTGTCAAATAATGTTAATAAATGAATAGTCGAGGAATGTTCATCAATAAGTGCATTTTGGGCAGAGAGTGCGTGGCAACATCACTTTGTGTGTTAGAGCATTGTATGATTAAAGTAGAGTCGAGATTTGCAGAAAAATGTCCTTACTTTCTCTAGGGCTCTGCATGCAGGATGATTCCAATACCATTATGTTATCTGAAAATGTCTAAGTAACTAAACTTTTATTTTTATGTTTATGAACGTCTCGTATATACAAACATTGTTAAAAGTCGGTCCGATTGGCGATTTAAAAAAAGTGCACATAACACCAGTGACCGCTTTAGCCACGACTTGGGAGTTGCTGTGCTATTAACGACAACGGTTGGTAACGAATGTTTTCCGAGCCTACCATAGGGTATATTTTCAGTTGTTATGTCGGAAATAATGCATTAGTGGAGTATTAATGGCGACACAAGATTGTTTTTTTGTATCCACCACTGTGAGATGGGGGTATAGTCATTTCGTTTCTTTTCACAATGTCTGCAACACTCAAAAAGAAGCTTCAGAGACCCTATGAAGTGTATATATTCCTGATTAGCTTGAAATTTTGAATTAATTTAGCCATGTCTGTCCGTCTGTCTGATATTTGTTATTGGCACTGTCCTGGTCGCAACAATGAAGATATCAACTTCAAATTTGGTAGACACATTGGAAGTTTTTGCACGCAAGTAGGTATTGAAAAGGAGCTAAATTGGTTCGAGAAGAAGTCCGCAGTGGAGCATGAACTGAACGCAACTACGTTTTTCTTAAAAATTTGTGGGCTTTTGCTCATTCCTCAGAAATTGTAAAACTTAGATGGCACATTTACTTTACCAAACACTCTAGTCTTTAGGTGCAAAAATACAAGAAATCGGCCATGCTCACGCAAGGTTACAAGTGATTAAATTATTTTTCTTTTCACTTTTTTGAGATTTTTTGCTTATTTATCATAATGCAAACAAGACAGAATGTTTAACATCATCCTGTATATCCCTCAAATGATATGAAATATTATCTGCTTAGATTAATGGGTTAATTCTGAAATGGATAGCGTAGACACCGCGATAACTTTTTTCTGAATAATACCAGTGATACGGGAATCAATTAAAGGACCTTGCATAGTGGAATGCGAATAGCATAGTGGTAGGTATGCGAGATCCGTCTCCTCCGAATATAACTTTGTTGCTTTTTCTTTTTTTGAAATATCAAGCGGTAACTGAACGTTTTGTTGTACAATAAATAACAATTGGAATATCCCAGATATTATATATTGAAATGGTTTGATGTGTAGACGGAACGCATATTTAGTTTCACCAGCCGATAAGTTTAATTTATCTATGCGTATATCAATGAAATGTTTTTATGAATTCTTCATATAATTAGTTTATGCGTAAGATTTGCTACCGTGAAGTGAAAGCTATTGCAGTTAATTTTAGATTTCCGGGATTGTACAGAGGGGGAAGACATATTTACATTACATATGTATCTTCCCAATCTATTTAAATGATAATGAATATCTTTCAGATCCTTTTTTGATGGCGCCTTATAGAAGTTCTGGGGATCTTATCAAAGTGAAATATTCATTACAAGGCTTAGAATATTGCGAAAAGATGTATTGGTGCAAATATAGTTAAAAACTTTGGACCTTTCAACAGTCTTTTCTCGTTCAATTGGCTGGATTTTATACGTTAAACTCCCTAAATCATTTAGATTTGGCCCAAATATGGAGTAAAATTTAGATTTTATCTTGTAACACCTGCTCTTCAATGTTTTGCAATGACGTCTGTTTTGCGCTTCTCACATCGTATCGAGCAAGCTCGACAGCGAATTTCAATTTTGGATCGATGAGCGAGAATCGTTAGCAAGCATTGGATTGATGTAACTCGACAGGGTATGAATGTTTGCTCGATATGGATTGTAAAATGTTGTATTTTAGGTTTATTAGTAAACCGGCTGAAACAGTTTTTGCACTGAACGTGCAGGTTGTTCCGAAGAATATCTGGGTAACAGTTTTTCAGAAATATCTTCACGGCATAGAAAGTTCTAGATGAAAATTTGAAAAAATTGTCCGTATTTTTCGAGTTTGTCTCAGTTTCTTTGGCATTACGTTCAATTCTCGTTATATGAGAGCGGGTTCAAAAATTGCCCTAGCCGGTCCAAAGTTTCCATAGCAATTTAGTATGCCGAAATACTACTGTTCAAATTTGTGTCCAATTGTCTACTGTAGTTTACGAGTAATTAGCAAAAAATCAATTTTTTTATTCCTTTTGGAAAACAGAGGTATTCTCAGTTTACGTGGTGCTTCGGGCATGTTCTTCGACCGATTTGACCCATTTTCAATACCAATCTACGTGCAAGAACTTTCAATGTTTTTAGCAAATGTGAAGTCAATAGCTTTATTTTTACGGTTAGGAGCATGTTTACAATAGACTTTTTGAGGACTCTGATGCTTTCTTCTGAGTGTTGCAAACGTTTTCACAAAATGAATTAATCACCCCTCGGTAATGGATATAAAAACGCATTTCTCGCCAGATGGACTATAATTACCTTATGAAACATCTCGGACACAAGCAATCTGAATTGGACCGTTGGTTAAGCCCTTTCTAAAAAAAAAAGATGCTTTTTACTAAAACAGTATCACTGAATTAATCCCAAAAAAAATTTGGGGTTTTGATGCTTTAAAGTGATATCTTCTGGATCGACATCTGATAAATCATTTAAGATCACATCGACTTAAAATTATGAATTTGAAGATTAGCTCTGACCAACTTTTTCGCAAACGTTAGAAATAGTCGGAATGTCAGTCGAAGAATGTGTACCTCGTGCAACGTGTTAAAGCGAATAATTTAAATATTTTCACATTTTCTTTTTTTTTTTGTTTATTTTACCAGAAATTTGATTATATGCATGCACACAAATATATAAAATATATAAAAATAAACAAAGGCAGTTTCGTAAAATGAGAATTACAATAATAATGTTTTTTAAAATTCTTTTAAGTTTCTAATGCTTAGCTTAGCTGCTAATCAGCATTGTGAAGGCACTTTTAAGTGAGTTTTTAAGAAAAAAAAGAAGAAACAAAAGTTAAATACTAATATTTGGTTTAGCTTTAAAATTGCGAGTAATATGCAAAATGTGGAAGGTTCGATTTCGGTCCATTGCTTTGGAATACTACAATTCGTCTTTGGAAGATGACTTTACATGCGATTGCGAACTTTCATGCTTTATCTGCATAAAATCTAATTCGCGGTCGCTCTTTAATTGGGCTTGGTTGAACTGCGTATAATTCGATGAAGGCTCATTATTAAGCAAAACAGAATCTTCAGTGTCAGATATATAACCTACATCACCCGTGTAGTGTGACGGGTATAAAAGTAATGGGGTGGAACTGTAAGCTATAAGATCGCGTTTTGGATATACTGAGGACCAATTTTTGACCGGATGTCTATCGAACATAATAGGCAAGAATTCATCTACTGGCAAGAGATTTTGTAATGGCTGAGCGTCTATCAATTTTTTGGCACCTTTTAAAGTTAAAACATAACCTAAAGTCCAATATGAGTAGCCAACATGCAGCAGATTATCGGTACCCTTTACAGGAGGCTCAGACTCATCTTTTAAACGTTTACGTCCAAAGTAACTAAAACAGAAATATATTACAAACTGATATATCGATAACATATAGAGTACTCACATTAAATCGTATTCTTTTAAGCTGCGAGCTTGTTTTATAATTTTTTCAGCGTTTTCTTTAAAATAAGGTTCAAAACGTATGTCATCTTCTAGTATTAAAACTTCGTCTAGCTTTTTTTCTACTATATTTTGCCAGATATAAAAATGGCTTAGGAAACAACCGATTTCACCCATTGTCATTGGGCGGTGATGGTAAGGGTCTTCATAACCTGGCATAAATTGGATATTCATTTCTTGTATTTTATTATGATCGAGCTTTCTAATACGAGAGGAGAATAAATAATATTTAGAAATGAAATAATAAAAGGGCACTAAATATATAAACTCACTTGCCATCAATTGCGGGAAAATATTCTACATCCAAACCTAAAATATCAAAAAGTTTCAGCATTTTCTTACGCCTTTCCGGTCTGCGCTCCAAATTAATTAAATAAATGTGATCCAATGACATTTTATCTCTATTCAAAATGCAAAGAAGGTAAACAATTTTCTTTTTTAATCTTTTCAACTTACTTTTGTACTCTTGGTTCATACTTCTTTAAATAATCATCAACCTCTTTAATTTCCTCGAAATCGTGGATCATATTCGTTTTAATGTTTATTAGTTGTTTCAAGTCTTGGCTCAAAGAATCACTAGAATCTAAAGGTTGCAAAATATAACCAAATGGCAATTCATTGGTGACAAATAAGGGAATTTTCGAGCAATTTGCAGACATTGCAAATACGATTATATCGTCAAGAGGGCCGTCATAAGGACGCCGACATAATGGTCCCAGCGTCGAAGACCAATGTAAATCGATTTTCTGTTGCCTCCGAAATTGTTCACGATCAAAAGTTAGATATTGAGCTCCTCTATAGTTAAGATCTACAAGAACAGCGCTGTGTATCATCATTACTTTGAAGATACCTTCCTCTTTAACATTATATATTTTTATGTAATCATCGGTGCGTATGTAGTAGTAGGTAGAAGACATGCCGCACCAAAAGTTGGAATATAAGCTTTCCGATAATAACATAGGAGCTACCAAAGGTAATTTCAGATTGACTAAATTCCTTAAAGTTGCTGGTGATGTTAGCAAAACGTCAGCATCCAAATACTAAAATAAAAAGAAACCCAAAAAGACTATGTTGAAAACATGTATGCACATTTATGAATACTTTTATAGGCAGTTTTTTATGTGCTGCTTTCAAATAAAAAGGGATGTGTTACATGTTTTGATTAATTTTTCTACAGTCAAAACTTATTTTATATATATTTTTAAGTTGCTGCGACAAAGTTCTATTTAAATTCGCACCGTAAATGAGTTTGGTCGCGTTGGCTTCTTACACATATTTTAAAATTACTCAAAGTTACGCACAAAGTTAATATACCTTCAGTCACTTACGGTACATTATTATGGTTTTAATTAATTCACTGATAAGCATACATTTTCATGTGCGTGCATATGTTTCAAGGGGTACATACAAATATATAGTCAGCCCAGATTTTTTGAGCATATTTCAAAGCTTCTTCTTTAAGTTTGATAACGTGCTCGAAACGTGTCCGGGGCCAGTCAAATGGAGAACTTTCATTCTCATGTTGATGCTTGGTGTTATCAAATTCTACATTAACACTATGGTATTCCGACTGAACAACTTGCAACCATGCTTCTAATACTTCAATACTGTTATCAAAATTATGATCAGAACGTATCCTGTAAGTAAATAAATTATTTGATTAACAAAATTGAACAAAAAGTTAGTAAACAAAACATAGATTTACTCCATTGCGTACCATAATGATATCCGCTCTTTGGGATAATCCAATTGCTCGAAATATGTTAAAAACATGGGCAAAACATGAGCTTTGTTACGCACCAATATGACTACCATTATGGATGATGGTATGTCAAACAAATCATTTGGAAGTATTTGCTTCATATCTTCCAGAGAATCTCCGAAGTTGAGATTTACTTGATAAAAAATACCGAACAGTAACAGTATGTACGCCGCTTTAATCATTTTCACTTTATTAAATAAATAGCCGGCATAGACTGTTTCTATTAATACACACGACAATAAAAGGTCTCCGCGCACATATGTACACAATTTGAATTCAATGCAAAACTTGAGCGATTAAAATTGTAAGCGTTTCCATCCAAACCAGTAACAAATGTCTCAATCAGAAGGAATGGATTAAAATTGAAATCGTTTAAAGAGTGTTCTTTATGGGATAAATTCCGCACTTCCAAATGCATTCAAATCTATGCTTTTGGCAGGAAAGATTTATCCTGTTCTGTGAATAAATAAAAATGTTACATATTGCAAACAAGAACGAAAATTATATTCGGTCATGAACGAATCGTTTACATCCATCATCGTTTTTCTAAAAAAGACAAAAGAAATAAAATCTTCATGGTCTATAACATGGAGTGAGCGCTGCTGATTTTTCTATTTCGAATTTTCTAATTCTATTTCTTTTGTCGCTTAAGTAAGCGGGAATTGTGGACGTTGTAGGCGTATCTTTCGAAAAGTTTAGGTCTATTCCGAATTCTTTTGCAAATTTGTAGACGATATCTTCATCTTCGCTAACAGGAGAATGTTTATCGCAGACACTAAAAAGTTGAACAGACGGACATACTTAAGTGCATTCCAAATTTGAAACGGGCCAAGAATTGGTATACTTTATGGGGTTTTTGAAGTTTGTTTCGGCGTCTTATAAAAGTAATTAAAAAAAAAAAAATTAAATTTTGATACACTATAATATTGACGTGTAGGCGTGATCAATGTTTTTACATTTTTATGCAGGCGTTACACATCGCCCATAGAATATGCGTTAAAATTTGTGTACATTTGCTATAGTTTATGAGTAATGAGCAAAAAATCATTTCTTTATTTCTTTTGAAAGGTAGAACGAAGTATGCCCAGTTTACGTCGTGCTGTGGGCGTGTACTTCGACCGATTTGGCCGACTTTCAAAAACTTGCAATGTTTCTATCAAAAGTTCAGTCAATAGCTTCCTTTTTGGCGGTCAAGAGAATGCTTACAACAGACATTTAACAGACTGACATGCCTAAATCGGTTCACATCAAGAATATATGTACTTTGTGGTGCCTTTAATGCAACTTAATAAATATCAAATTTGTCTGTATTTCGCGTTTTATTTATAATATTATATATTATAGATTACGTACTATATGTTATATACTATATAGATTATGTTATTATTAGTTATATATCATATTATGTAAGATATTACAAATTATAATTTAATTAATATATAGAATATTTTATGAATTATATAATATAATTTAAGTAATATATAGTATATATTATATACTATATACTTTATATTATTTGTTATATATGATACGATATATTGTACACTAAATATTTTATAATTTATATAATTTATTTTGTCTACCATACATTATTTATTACATTTAAAATATTTTGTTTTATATTACAGAATATACATTATAAAATATGTGTATACATACATACATACATATAATGATTTCACAAAATTTAAATTTTTATTATTGAAATGCTCGCAATGCCTGTATTTGTCTGAAGAGATAAATGTATTCTTTAAAGTGTTTCAATATTGTTTCGTTCCCTTGTTTAAGCAAATCCCTGCTATTTTAATGAACGTTAGGTCTTGTTTGTTATCGTCGAATTGATGACGTTTAACAGTGTTTGTTCTAAATTCATACTCAAATTCAAGTAAAGTTGCTGTAGTTAGTTTTAGTTAAATTGGTGTCGATATGTAGAACGCGGATATATGGTAAAACTGTCTTAAAATTTTTGCGGAAGTAAAGTTATTTTTTTTAATTTGTTTGAATTTTTGAAAACAATATCACGCATGAAAGATGGATCAAATCAATTATTCGTTAGTTGTTAAAAAATAACGATGACATAAAAAGCTCAACCAGTTTTTAGTTGAATAAATGATGCAAGTGCTAATAAGGAAGAGATTAGAGAAAAAAAAAAAAAAAAAAACAATGTATAAAGTAAAAGAGCATTGATTTTTCCATCAATTATTCATGAAGAGGCATCAAAATAAATCTAAAATTTGTGTGTAAAAGGAAGTGCAGAAGAACAATGAAATCAAAGCGTTGTAAGAAGGCTGCGTGTAATTATCCTATAAATATTAAAAAACTATATAAGTAAGACGAAGGATTAAGTTCAAGATCAAGCAACAGTGAATCGAATGAATGAAAAAAAGGTTCTGAAACACTTAAAAGCAGCTGTATGTGTGTGGCTTAGTTTCTATATACCTTTTAAAGAATTCCTTTTTATTGCTCTTAGTCCGCATAGGGATAGATACAGACACGTATCTGTCATATCTAGGTACAAACAAGGTTTGTTCGAATAATAAATAAAAAAAAAAACCGCTAAACAGCATAAGGCATCGTTATTAACTTCGAATTGCGCATGTTGTATATGCGTGTGCGTGCCTGTGTGTGTGTGTGTATGTGCTTTACGAAAACAGAACATACGTTTGTTTGAGTGGTTGTTTATAAAATATTTCATTTGTTATAAGATTTTTGCGCGCACGCATTCAAACGTACACATACACGTAACAACAACCCTCGTTTATTTTAATACAAATCATATTTTTAGTTATATATACATGCGTACCGAGTGAACTAATTGTGTCCTTTTTTCAAAGATAGCAACATACACAATTTTACAATATAATTGCGCGTTATGCACAATAACAACATATGATTCCTGGTAACAGTCCGGACCTCCTCTAACGTGACGACGATATAAAGCCATGATAAATAAAACCCACAAAGACAAGTTTTTTTTTTTTTTCATAAAAAATTCTATTTATCGGATGAAAATTGAAAACAATTTTAGTTATTTCTGCATTAATTGTGAAATTGCAAAAATGCAAAAAATATGTATTTCGCGACAGAGTGGCGAATGTTTTACATGTTTTGGTTTTTCTTGTAACGTAGATATATGAGTTAGGAGGGACCTATGAAATGCATAAAGTGACCGCAAAATTTGAAGTCTGTATTGTCACGTCCCTCTAAAGTGCCTGGAAAGTGGACTACGTACTTAACCCTAATTTCGCAGATTAATTCGGAGAAGAAGTTCAATTCACTTTTACACAAGTTAACCTTTTCAAAGTAAAGTAAAAATTAACCTTGAGAAAAGGATCGCAACAATTTAATTTAACACGTTCACAACCGCTAAAAATTTCAGTAGGCTGTAAAAGTGTATACCCGTTGATTTGCAAATTAATTGTGATATCAGAAATTTGACTGGACATACATTTTATAAGTGTATTATATATATAGCGATACCGATTACATTTTTGTTTACTTTACTGTTATATAAATTGAAATGAGAAGCCACGGACTTTAAAATTGAAATGCTATAGGATTCGCGTCCGCGAACCTGTTAAACTGATTTAAACTGTAAGTCACTATGTACAGCAGATATATTATCGATCCGAAATTTGTCTCGATTTACGAGACTCGTCGCTTTACTGTCGTCAATTCCATTAATGCCCCTATACACTGACATGGGTAGGACTCGAACTAACTCGACATTTTTAACAGTAAGTTTGACGAAATTTTAACGAATTGGAATATTTTCGGGATAATTAAGCCAGCATCGCGAACGGCCAATACAGTTTCATTGTTTGCTTGTCATTGGAAATTGCAGATGGTTTATATGATTTATAATAATTCAGAATCTTATTAAGGCTTCGAAATATAAATAAAAAGAAATCATAGAATTTCAGCCGGGATTCTGCTTAGATAGAAAATGATTTTTTTCTCTCCAAAAATGTGTGTGTGGTTTTCTTCTTGTTAACTCTTGTAAGTTAACTTCAGTAGCTTCAATTGAAACGAGGAGTAGCCAACGCATAACATATTTGCCGTATACAGCATAATAAGAAACCATTTGAACTGCTATTTACTCTTCTTACGAAGAGTTTCACTGATTGAAAAATTATTTATATTCGTAAAAAGAAAGAAAGTAAGCGAAACTAACCTATCGATTAGTGACACAGACATTTTGATTGCTTTAGGGAAACTCAAAGTTTAGCAAACTTAATGCTTGATACCCATCCTTTCAATAATCGCAACATTTTTAGTACTCCTGACCCTTAGGTGTGGTTAACTGGTCTGTGAAATCAAAAGGCGTGTTAAGTTAACTTGGGTTGATCAATATTTATAAAATCTCTTTGAAAACACAAAAGTTACTAAACTGCACTCCAAATTACTTACGTAATAATTGCATAACTTTTGTACCTATTGGACTCAGTGAAAGTGCAAATGTTTGACAAGCAGCTCTCGATCTAAATCCGCATTCGGTTCATTAGGATTGTTAAATGTTGCTTTAATTGATATTTGCGTACGTATATATATATGAATTTTTGTTCATGTTATGTTATTACCCTTATCTGTGGTAAGCGAGAATTTCTTTTAACTTATCGTAACCTACTGTGACAATTTATTGTGGTGCAATACTATAACAATTTATGTGTTTTCTGAAACTCACACGAAACGAAGAACATAAGCGAATCGAATATATTTTTGTGGTCTGCTTGTAAGATTATTTACTCTACGCACCCGTTAACGATAGACTTATATTAATAACGTCATTATGACTCTAAAACTTCAAGAAATGCGTCAGAGCCAATGTATGTATGTCTATGTGATAAATATCAGAATTTGATATAATCATATCCGTTTTCTTCGCCTAGTGATCATCACTCAAACTGATACAAACTCGACAAGAGAAGCCATATTAAGTGTAGGAAAACACTCGGGCGCTACTATGGCAGTTGATAATTTGAACATTGGTTTAAAAAATGTATTAGAGTATTTTGGCACGTTCACTATCATGAACACTTATTTGAGGCGATACGTTTTCATAACCATATTCGTCAATTGAGTGTACGACGGACTTGCTTCATATATGTCATCAGCAGCTTGTTTCTCACTTAATGACAACCCAATGAATTTGACAAGCGCCATGAATCGCTTATAATTTCAGGAATAATAAGTAAAATAAGCAGCCGGTATAGATCTAAAATTTAACAGAGCCATCAGTTCGAGTAGTTGATCCCCCTTAGAGTGGAGAAAAACTTGCGCTTGTTTTCATTGTCATTTCACGATATTTTATAATACCCTCCACCGATGGATGGCGGTATACTCAGACAGCTACGTAATCATGACTATTTTAATAATCATTATAAGCCCTTGCACACTTATTTAGATATTTAAGGGGTAACGCCATTGTAATCTACTTTACGATTTAGAAATCGCTAATCACAGCATGATGAAACTGCAAATTGTTCTGGACACAAAACACAATATATCTGAAATTGGAAACGGGACGAAATCGATGAAAGGGTCTACGCCTACGGTGGGACATAAATTAAGAAAAGTTCTCTCTCTCATTATTTGTGCATTACAATAGACATACGATAAAAATGTCCACATATAGTTTACAAAAATCGATAACATGAGCCACATCCACCTAATAGTTTGCTTTTCTCATTTTTTTTTTTTTTTGTCGTTGTTAGGAAAAAGGTGCTGAAAATAATTTTCTTTTTTTTAAAGAAGATAAACTATTTGAAATTGTTTTCTTCACCCTACCGTCAATTCAGTAATGATTTCGTCGTAAATAAAAGTTTAAATTTATAAATATTTTAATAAACGTAAGTACGTTGTGTGCTTTCATATGACGTACACGTCATACATTTTTATGTGCTCATATCATCATATTATTAAATTATATTAATAATATTAAATTTCTATTATTTAACAAACACATAAGGAATAAGGAAAACGAACTGAACGAACATGCAATTTCATCCTGAAGTTACAAGATATAATTGTGTAATCGGCCCAAGTTATGACCGAATAAATGTTTATCTATATCTGTGTCTATGCCTGTGCAATCCATCAGTGTTTTATGTGTGCATGCGTTTGAATAAACCGTTACAAATATATACATACACACACTATCACATCCACACACCGGCATATATACATATATATATATATATATATATATATATATATATTGAGATTTCACGTAATTATGCTTTAAAACAACTTCTTATATATTTCAAAGTACGCACACACACGCACACTAATATAGAGCGACACATGCACGCAAATATAACCCGTAAGTCATTTAACGTAACATTTTATTGATTTTAATAAACTGCTTAAAATCAATTTAATTTTCATTTATTTATTTATATCGTTGCAATTTAATAAAAATAAGTTTTTCGGGTTTCGGGTAGATAAAGAATAATAGAACGAAGTTTTTCTTTACAATCAGAACAATTACTCTTTGTGAACCATGAATGGCATTGAATTTGAGATTCCACTTAAAAATGAACAAAGAATTATTGTGTTCAGCTTGCGTTCATTTCTTGGCAGTTTTTATAGTAAATACTTTTATATTAGTAATGGATATGTTTAACTTTAAGTAGATGCTTTTGTCCATGACAGTATTGTGTGTTACTTGTTGTGACAAATTATTTGAAAAGAAAAATATTGTTGAAATGAAAGACAAAAGGAATAAAGCAAAAAACATTTAATCAGCGCGCTATGTATGTGCAAAGCGTCATATTTTATCATGCTTTTCATTTAACTGATTGGCTGTGGAAATCGTGTAAATGCAATAACTCGTTTGCTCTGCGCTACGCTAAAGAGAACATTTTTGGATAGATTTTGCCAAAATTGATGCAATCTTTCAGAAATATTCGAACTCAGCAAAAAATCCTCCACACGTTACAATCCAGTAGGAGATGATTTTCATTTTTATCCTTAGTGTAACCTGATATATCTAGTTGGAGTCTTTGATATTCATCAAATGTGGCTGTTTAATGTGTCACGGAGACATCATCGAAGATTTAGATCTTGATATCTAAAACCTCTTAGCAGCAGTCTAAAGTTTCTGTTGCGTGAAGGTGCAAAAGTTTAGATTCCATTCTGACTAAATGCCAACTTACATCCTACTTCACTTATCATACGAAGTATATTAAGTTTCTGCAAATGTGTGCAACACCTAAAAGTACTTAATATAGCCCTGTTTTTAATGTACCGACGAATTCACAATCACTTTTTTGAGTCAGTCAATTTAAGACCTGATCTCTCTTCGTATATGTTTGCGTTCAACATATATTCACTTTTGATATATTTTGACGAAATTGAGTACATTGACGTGTGTTGGCCCGTAGACGAACTTTATTGACAAGGAATTTCATTCGACTATTTTTACGACCATGTCTTCTATTAAAAAGTGTCGCTATACGAAAAAATTTCTTGATAAAAATCGTTGAATGATCAAAATGCCAATTTTTACAATCCCCTCGCATATAAGTACTTTTGCAAAAACTATGCCTCTATGTGGTGAGAAGTTCCAGTTCACAATATTTTATCATCAAACTTGGTCCGTAATAATAATTTTGATATAAAAGTTATTTCCATAGTTATTGGATTCTGTAAGTCAATTTTTCAACTCCATCCTAGAATGGCAAGAGGTGTTAACTTTTAACACTTTACCACCCAAATAGATGAAGAATAAAAAAAACCTTTAATAAAAGAAGTTAACTTTTCTAAGTGTACCGTTCTTGTTCCCTACCACGTGCAGCCTACCTTGAAAAGTGTATCTTTACATAGAATTTGATCAGGAAAATAATTGAATTTTATTGGGTGATGTCGTCCAGGATAGTTAATAATCGGCTTTGTCTAAGTGTAATGCTTTTACTTATTTAAGCTTACTTCCTGCTGCCTCCTTGAATAATCTTTCGAGCGACTTCGACTTTTCACCAAAGCTTTAAAATAAGAGTCTCGCCAGTGCATCGAGATGTTCTTTCGATAAATTAAAACCTGTCGTTTCTCGGGTTGATTTTCAAGCGAATTGTGTGCGGCCGAATATTGTGAAAATAAATACAGATAAGGCGTTAGGAGATTAATTTGCAGTCAAATTATGTTGAGAGTGAACGTAGACGTCACTTACTGCACTTTAAGCCAAGGATCTTATTGCATAGAATATGTTGAAATTTTTTGCCCAACCAAATGTTATACGTGATACCCCATATAATGGAATATCTACAGCCGAAAACATTTTAAACTAAACGATATCGGAATATATATAATTTGCTTTTGTCATGAAAATGGGCATGTTATGACTAGAAGCAAGTCTGGTAAGTACCAAAGTCCGAGGATGCCGGATGACTAGGTAAAGTGTCGTCCACAGGGACTTATTTTGCAAGTTATAGTAATCTACAATAACTAAAAAATTATTATTCTGGGTCAAGTACAGACTGTGACACATATTGGACTACGATTTTTCGGGACTGGATTCTAGTAAATTCCTTACTTACCATTTTACAATAGTAGGCTATTGGCGATCAACTTACGTGTCCTGGAGAATCGCAGATTTACAGCAGCTTTATTAAATGAACTCAAATTTAATGTTTCTACCAGAAAATCTGGAAATTTTTAATTATTAAAGCGCAATAAGCGTAAATATAATCACAAATTACATAATCTGTTTAGGACTTTATGCACAAATTGTAATAATATTTAGCGCATATTCTCTTGATCAGGCTCATTACAAAATATGAAATCCTTACTCTACAGCGTCCGTCCATGAGTTATATTCGGTATGATCGATCTTGCCAGACTTTTATTTACTTATTTATATACCGAACTCAACTGAATGTTTGTTGTGACTAAAATATGGTAAAATTTAAAATCTGATATTAATCTATAATGTGGTTATGTAAAACATTGGTGACCATACATTGGATATTTTAATAATAATAGTCCCGCACGCACACTTTACGGCTATTATGCGTCGAAAATTCGCCCTGAGAGGATGATAATATTCTTGCCCGTTTTTAAGGAAATTTCTAATTCAAGAAGTGATATCACTCAGACTTTTCGCTATATGTTCGTTTTAAGAGGTTTGTAGAAATGACTAGCATTTTGGTTGGTTTTATACCCACTTCTATTTGTTCTTTGGGGATTCGCAGTCTTATGCGACAATAGTCTTACAAAAAGGGCAGATTCATTCGGACTCGTTTACTTGATAATACTGTGACTCGGTCAAAGGGTTCAGCAACGATGGGTGTGTGTCTCCATGGCTAACGTTTGAAGTTTTTTTGTAGCACGTAACCGGAAACTCATGATAAGTGATAAGTTCACAATTGCACTTATATAACTTGTTGTTTACTCTATTCTAATTTGTTGTTGCAATTACTAGTGCTGTACATTCGGAATGGGGTGAACCCGTCACTATAACTCGGACATTTTTTTTGTCCTGGTCGTAAAATGGGTTTTCGGTAAGTCGTTGAACCTGTAACAGGAGAGCATGATAATTTTCAAAATTTAAAAACATCTTGAACGTCTACAATTGTCTCATTCACCCCGAACGAAGGAGAGGTTATGAAAGAGAACCCTTCCTTCCAAAGGACGGTCAAATTGGGACGTTTTCTCCGGCCTCCGTATCGGAAAAGAGAAAGCTTACGGAGCAAATAAGAAAGAAAAGGGGAAGTTTAGAAAAGAAAAGCACAAAGGAAGATGTCGCTCTTAGCAGCGATCTAGAATACGACGTAATTGGATGTATAATAATAAAAGTAAAATTATATAAATCTATATAATATAATATAAGATAATGTGCACGGTAATGCATATGTGGTGATAAAGCCGTTGTAGGAATAAGCAATAGTGTCATAACTTTTGTAAGGGAGTAAGGAAAGGGCTGCCTCTTCACTTGCGCACATAATTGCGACGCAATATTAGTAAGGAAAGCATGCGCTTCCTTACAAAAGCTTTATTTGATATGCGATATCTTGACGAATCAAAGAAACAATATACAAACGTAAACATAGTTGAGCAAATTGTGTGCCGTAAATTACTCTTTTCTTTTGTAAGAAGCTCTCAAGCGTAACATAACATAAAGTCAAATTTGTTTAAAAAAAAAAAAAAAAAAAAACAAAAAACAAACCATATAATAATCTTATGTAGACATCCAATCAATTGCAGCTCAAAAACAAGATCCTAAAATTGCTTTTGTTTTGCTGCAAACTCTCTATGTAATGCATTGCTGAGAACATACAACATTTTATATATAGTTTACATGTATGTAAAACAAATGCAAGTGAACGAAAAATAATCGTTATAGTAATTAGATGTTGTAAACCGTAAGTCTCTCTGTCTAACATTTATACCTTGGCTTTCACAACGTGCCATCGAATGCAAATAACGGTGCAGTTGCATGTTTGCTACGATCTATAAAGTTAAAAATTTTTACTTTTGCTTTAATTTTTCCATATTTCTTTTTTTTTTTTGTAAAATTTTCAAAATCAACCAAAAAAGAAAAAAAATTGAAAAAATTTACAATCATTGAATGGTTGAATGTATGCCTGCATTCATGTTATGAATGAATAAGCACGCTAGCAACGCCAACAACAACACCAACAATCATGTAAGTTTTAGTCATTAGCTTTAGCATTAGCAACTTCAAGCAAAGCGATCGTAGACGCCCATGTTCTTTGTGTTGTATCTTTTGGCAATCAAATAGACGGAAGGGACGGGATGAGGAGATGTGAAAACTTTAGCACTAATGAAGCGTAGTGGAGAAAGTGGAAAAACTTGAAAATTCAGAACTCAACTTTTCAAAGTTATCCCGTTCGTCAATTAAATTTGTTGTTACTTTTTTTGCAAAATTGAACGCTTGTTTGAGATAATACACGAACTCAATGCTGAACTAACGATTCGTTGTTTAGGGACTCTTCTCGTGCACTGTCATAAAATTAGTAAGCGCTTCTAAGACACATTATGAGTTACCCGTTGAAAAAAATTACTAATCAGAAGGCGTAATACCAGGTGGACTCATTAATTAGTGCTGAGCAATTTTCCGATCAAGTGTCGTCATGCTAGAAGATCGAGCATTTACGCCTGCTTTTCAGCGCAATAACATCTATATGGGTTATATAATAACATAGTAGCGCATAGCAGCGTAAGCGTTGTTTTAAATAGCAGTCGCTCATGTTACCCACTCGCTCGATTCTCCAAATAGAGGCACAAGAAATATTTGGCTTCACACTCGATGTTAACAGCTCGTCGAGTCGAAGCAGTTTTTGTTTTCGATGCGTATGGTATTCGTACTTTAACGGGTCCATTTTTACTTACCCATCATAATTCGCCAGCGCTTTCCTGTGAATTCAATGGAAGACGTAATACTTTCCGAAATGCTTTTAGCATATAACTTTAAATATTCAAACTATGTTATGTGCCCTATGATGAGATCGATCGTATGAGTTGCGATATAAAAACCTAAATAATACCTTGAAATGATCAGGTCAGAGCGCAATTTTATATTGCCTCTTAGAAGGAGCTTTAAAACGAAAAAAACGCATGCATTAGTCGATTTTGATAGCAGGAGAAATGCGATGACAAGACGGTAAAAAAAAACTGTACAAACTACAGCATATGTTGTGCGCCCCACGATGTACGTATATATTGAGTGAATGGATTTTCATTTCTCTATGCTCGGAAGCAACTTAGTCATGGGTATGTATTAACGTATTCGGCTCAAGTTGCAATAAGCTTTTTTCTTGCTTGTTATCTAACTATGTGGCATTCTTCATTAATTCCATTCCGTTTATGTTTCTCTTACTTACACGATTAAAAGAAGAATATATTTCGTCTTCCTAACTGACATATATACTTTGCAGGTTATAAAGAGGTAATAATGCCTTGTAGGAGGGTGTTGGGTGTAATTTGATTTCGACCAAAATAAAAACTTTTTGTCAATAAAAAATCTTAACAAGGAAGCACTGTTCAAAGAAACACCAACTTGACTTTAAATCAAATGAAAAAAAAAAAAAAAAAAACAATCAAACAAAAATTCAAACAAAAATTAAACAAAAATATTGAAAAAATAAAAGCCTGCGAGTCGAAATATTTAATTTTATTTCAATCAAAGTTCACGGGCCGTACAATTTACAGCGGAAGGCACTAAGCGAATTCAATTCAATCAATGATATATAAGATAAGTGTGACAGTTTGGAGTGTGGTTTGTTTTAATGCAGTATCAGCGGTATCAGGTTTTGTATGCAACACTTTCATATTTGGTTTTGGTTTGGTTGATTTCAAATAGATTACCTCATGTGTGATCGAAGTCATTCATTCTTTTTCAAGCACCGATAAGCATCGATAGGCCTCTGTCCTCTGTTATTTACACTTATGATTAATAGGAGGATCGGAAACAACAAAGAAAGTTGTTTAAATTGGATGCTTGAGCGAGTGGCCACGTTATAAATAACAAAATTTTATTATTTTCAGCCATAATCTTCTCTCTGATTAGCGGCAGTGGTGTTGTTCTAATTTTTTTTTTACCGGAACGCGTATATATAATTTTATAGATAGGGCCGATTCTGGGTAGGCGGCCGCTCTGTGCGGTTTCATGTCCCAAATTTGACGACGGGGAGGAGGTTTCCCCCAATTTTCGCCCGTCTTCTAATGTTTATCGTAAATTCTCGTTATCAGAAATCATTTTTAGTTCCGGAACGCGTTCCTGTCCAAAAAGGAAGTACCGGAACGACGTTCCGGAGCGTTCCGGCTCGACAACACCACTGATTAACGGTCTATAAATATGCTAAATAAGACGATGGTGTATTGGTGGTGATGGTGGTGGCAATTTTATGCTTATCAGATAAGTACGTAATCCATTTTGCAACTGCACGAACAAACGATATTGCAGTTCAGTGTTCAATTAACCTGGACGGTTTTTGGTATAGTCAAACGAGTCACATTGCTACATTGGAAAACCGCCTTTACCTGCCCATTAATATACTGGGCCCATTGTTCGATCAATGATCGACTTAGGTGTATCATTGTCGTTGTCGTTGTCGTTGATGCTGTTCCTCAGAGCACGGACACTTGACACAGGGCTCCCTTCAACACATTGAACACATATGTATATTGAAAATTCGAAAGTATTACGCTTTGGCGAAATCACGTGTAAATCACGATGATGGCACTTTAGACTTTTCATTGGAAATGTCATAAAACAAAACGGCTCTAGTTATATGTTTTCTTAAATATTTGCAAAAGTTTTTGTATATACCGGGACTTAAGATGCTCTTATACATACGTATATATGTGGTTTTTACAAATGTCTAGATCTTTCGCAGCACCAAACAGATATCTTATCAAAATATGGAACA
Organism: Glossina pallidipes; assembly: GCA_000688715.1. Lineage (NCBI taxonomy): Eukaryota > Metazoa > Arthropoda > Insecta > Diptera > Glossinidae > Glossina > Glossina pallidipes. The sequence goes on from KK499766.1 coordinate 817,914, forward strand.
ACTGATAAGTGCGAGTAAAACTTCTCTCTACAAAATAATAATAGTGTTCGTTTTGTATTGTTATATACATACATCAATCAGGTATTATCACCGCCACACCAACCCTAAGAATACTGTACGTGTAGGGCTTCTCATGTGACACAAGTTGCACATAATACGATTAATGAATTGTGAAATGCAAGAAAAATGCAAAATATATTGCATTATAATAATTATCACTTCTATCGCTATTGCTATTGTTATTGCTATTGCTATTGCTGAGATTATTAATAAATTAATAATGCGTGTTCGCGGTGTGTGCTCACAGAAAAATGCAATTGGTTTTAAAGTTCGCAATATACATGTTTTTTATATGTATACCTAGCATAGTACAATTATGTCTATAGTGAATGTGTTTTGGCATGGTTTTCGATCTTTGTGGCAAATTATGCTTGCATTTTATAAATCAGGTTATGCCACGAATTGTGTGCATGTATAGATTAAGTACATGTACATTTAACATGTTGTGACACTACAAACACAAACAAAATAGAAAGAGTAAAGAAAAAGAAAAGGAAAAGGAAAAAAACGAAGCAAATAATATGCAATTGGTGGTGTCTGGTGCCACAGAAAAAAAAAAAAAAAAAACAATTAGTCAAAGTTCGATAATACTATTAGCTGGCAAGTTTCCATCAATTTAGGCCCTCAATTCAAAGCCCTGATTATGAGAAGTGAGCGCATGCGAACTTAGCGCCGGAATCGTTTTGTGTGTTTGAACTTTACACAATGAAATTCGAAATAATAGAAAAATATTACGTTGGACGCAATTGTGCATTGAATTTCTATAATCGGATGTACAAGAAACCGAGAAAGCAGGGGTCATAAAAGGGGTCGTCTACATAGTATCCTTTTGCGTCTTATCTTTCGAATAGAGGGCATCATTGCCACGAAGCCGCCTAGCATGGAACTCACTACCAATATAAAATCGCGTCAAGTATAAGGGGTAATCCTGCGATTATCCTGTGATTTTGTCTTGCGTAGCCTTCTTATTTACTTAAACTCTTCCTAAGCGGTATCCAAGAACGTTATAAAAAGATGACCATTTGTGTGTGTGTGTGTGTGTGTATGTTTATGTGTATGGAGAGCGCGAAATTCTTAACAATCCAAGAATTCCACTTCCCTAACATATTTGTAAGTTCGTATTGCAGGCACTTTGAATGCACGGGTAGTGAGTGTACCCAGCAAAGGCAGATGAAGAAAGTTCGAGACGCAGTCCTCTCACAGAGATAGAACTGCTATTAATATATTAAGGCTTTTAAGCGTTATTAAACCCACTCTATGACTCAAGTGTCGCAGATTAGATTCAAAATTAAAAGCATGAAATTTCTAGCACGTTCTTCTCGAAACAATATTCTTCAAGTTTATAGTGCCATTGACATTTTCGCAGTATGTTCGCAATGTATGTTGAGTTTTTCTCGTAAGCCATTCATAATCGAATCATCGAGCCATTTCTTCGATAAATTAAAATTTACCGATGCTATGATAGATTTTCGAGCGATTGAAAGGAAACTTTCAAACCCAGACAATTATTTTTAAAAGTAAATTTTTAAAAACTTAATTGCGTACCATGTGATGCTAATTGGTTGGATTTCGGTTCATATCTTCAAATAATGTTTGGCTTGTTATTGTAAGTGCAACATTATGACTTGTAGCGGCACAACAGCAGAGGCCAAAAAAAAAAAAAAACATTTTGCAAGAGCTGTCGCGTCTAAATTTTTCATATTTTTGTAAAGTCTATAAAACATCTTTTAATGTACGTTAAGGCTTGTGTACTTTCTTCTTTCGCAATCCAAATGTTCATAAATCTTTTTATTCATTTACATATGTACATTTATCGGAACGAAAGGGAGAAAGGCAATAATAACGCTATCTTTGTTCGTTTCAATCGCCGGGTGTAAATAAAAATGTTGCTTTGTGCTGTAAGATTTTCTGATGTTCTTGCTGAAATGTAGTTCGATGCTTGCTATAGATCACAGATTACTGAATAAATTTCTTCCACTTTCCGAAAATTTTTGTTTTTCATTTTTTTCGCCATTAACAGCGCAATTGTTTGTTGGTAAATTAGAAATTAAGACCGACATTTTTTCAACGGTCTGTATGATGAATTTTGGTTTTCATTTTAATTTTTCTGAATTCGCGGTATTAGGTCAAGGAGATGATTAAAAATGATACGGAATATTCTAAGAGGACGCAGGCTTCTTCGCAAATTTTGCATCACAATTGTCTACTCGTTTCCATATATTGAGGAACATTTCCCCAGATGATAGTGTGTATACACGACGTCTAACATATCATAGTAAAACAGACTTATCTACATCTAGTCTACACATCAGCAATACCATTATTCTATGCATACACACGTAATAGTCTAATAGACGTTTTCTCTAGATAGACATACACATACGTTTTTATGTAAATATATTATATTCGTAAGTTTGTATGAGTGTAGGGTCATTTATAGGTATACTGTGCACTGACATGTGTACATGTAGGGTTATTTATAGATGTGCCATGCTTACACATTCATATTTATGAGTATACACGTTTGGAAAAATTATACCTTCTATCATTTATCGGAGGGGAAGATGTATATAATACCCATATCATTTTCTGAATCGATTGAAGTTTATTTGTCCCTCCGTCTTTCAGTCTATCTGTCGGTCTGATGTCTGTCTATGTATTTTGATCCACCTACAAGTCGCAATCCTTGAAAAATATTAACAAAATAAAACAAACTGATATGCAAGGACGAACCCTATTAAAAATGAATTGGATCCGACCACTTCTACGGCCACTTCCCATCTAAAGACTTTATATGAAAAACTCACAATTTGCATTTTTTCTCGACCAAATCAGTATTAATAGAATTTTGACACTTAAACTCAATGTGAAAAATTTAAATGGGACGGACAAATTTTATTTAAGCCTCGGTAAAAAATTGCTTCCTGCAAGCAATTTGATATAAAAATTAGCTGTAGAAAATTTTGATCATGTAGGTCGAATTTTTAGATGTTGAACCGCTTAAGGGCTCTCATGGAAAGTAAGCAAGCCTTTACATGCGTTTCTTTGGTATTGAATAACGAAAATAGGTGAAGAATAATAAGATCTTTGACATGAAAATTAATTTGGCAAAATTTAGACTATGTTAACTAATATTCATGATTTGGCGCGGCTTTCATATAAGGTTTCCCACGAAAAATGTGACTTTACATAGAAAACAAGTGTAATTTTTCGTATTTTCTCATAAAAACAAATGCGGAGTTGTCTTAGGTAATATGATGTAGGGTATATAACAGCCGGGCTTGCATGGCTATAATCATTTTGCTTGTTTTCTACATGTTACAATTTAAATACACAGTAAGCTTAAGTTTTGAAGTGCAGTCTACGCAGTCAATAGTCAGCTGCATTTGTAAACTACAATAGTGCGATCCATATATCAATTATTGTAGCGGTTGTGTAAGCCAAGTGGGTAAGCGGTGAAAATCAAAAAAACAGCGACTTAGTAGAACTTAGACTTTACAGGCGGGAGATCGGCTGTTTCTCAGCTTTGGCGCTAGCCATAAATGACTGATAACGTATGAGAATCGGTGCTCTCAGCGCAAGTGTCATCCCCGATCATAAGATTTTACAGACAGGGGATCGACAGTTTTAGATGCGATCGTCAAATAATTTCATCAACAGATAGGCCAGACGAATAGGCAGCAGCTTTGACAGAACGTGAATCCAGGACAGTTGCTGCCGCAGCCCGGCATTTATGTGAACGGAACCATCAGCAATAAACGGAGTACGACGGAAAGCCCCGAAATCTTAGCGGAAACAAGCAAATCGAAAGAGAATATTCACAATTTAATTATACGAATTTTAAATTATCTAGAGAAGGTCTGAGTCACACTCTGGTTCGGGAGATCCGTAACAATGTGACGCTGACAGGCGCCATATATATGGGCGAAATGGAAAACTACGCGGATTCCGCTATTATAAGATTAAAAAAAAGAAGGCATCAAAGAGGCAATACGACCACTAGCTTAAGTATTGAAATTTTAATAAAGCTATAAATAGTTGACAACGGAATGGGCAAATGCTCTTTGTGCTGTCGGTTGAGTGAGAAAAATGTGAAGTAAATTTTGTCACAAGTTTAACATTACGTCTCCCTTCTTCAAGAGTTAATTTAACGTTTCCAAGACTTAACGAGGCATAACGAGAAATCGCTCAATGTTATATGTATATGTGTTAATGGAACAGCTTTGTCGCGTTTTAAACAAAACATTTGAATTTGAAGATGACTGATATGTTCTTTAGAGTCGAACGGTAGATATTCAGCTCGTTTGCAATCGCAAAGCGATTAGATATGACGATTATCTTCTTTGAAACCGAAATCTCCAGAACGAAATTCGGCAGACCATATTTGGTAGCTTCGAACAGTTACAACTTAGCTTTCCAACGTCTTACATAAGTTTTTATAAGCAGCCGATTTGTTGCTTATGTTCTGCAACTCATACCACAGGCAATATCTCAAGCGCAGGTAACCTATTGGACTTGATTTTTTCACTCTGCATTTCGCAACTTACTGATAAAATTAGTCCTCTTATATCTCACGAGACACGCGCTAAACACGTAAGACCCCACACTACTCATTGTGCCTGTTTGCTTTGACCTGTCAAGTAAAATTACCTCCAGATAATAAAATACGACACCCTGACAGGCTCGCTCGGTACCGATTTTATACTCGCCGATATAAGTTGAGAGTTCATTAATTTTGTCATTTCGTTTGCAACTCGCAAAAATACGTATTAGAAAGACGATGAACTTCCTTTGCTTTCTTAATGAAACAAGGCATAGAGTAAGCAAAACAAAGAAAGAAAACGGCAAATAATTATTAGTAAATTTGATCTTTTTCTTTGAATCTTTGTTGGAGAGCGGGATATAAATGTCTCCCGTTTGCATCGAATCCAGAGTCGACAATAAAAACGCTGTTTAAATGCTGTTCGTATCCAAAAGTGGTCGCAATTGCTTTTGTATGGTGTTCACCTTAGTTTTTTTTTTCTTACCAAATCATTACTAGTATGATGACTACTTTTCGCGGACTGAGATTGGCTTAGTTTACATAAAGAAAAAATTAGCTTTGAGATTTTTCATACATATTTATGAGTGTTGCGAGTCGCATGAAAAAGTTCGTATGTGTTCGCCTTCTTCTCCTTATTTCATAGTATAGGTGTGTATGTGCATCGGCGTTGCACGTGATATTTGCTAAAACTTATACATAAATGCATATTTATGTGACAATATCAGGGCTTCACATAACTTTCTTATTTCTTCCTCTTTTGACGTTTGAACATTGCTTAATGATTTGTTTCTCCCTGTACCCGTACTGACAAATGCAGCGAACAGAATTGCAGTCAGACAGTATATGCACAACACTGAACAAAGTGGGTCGTGCCGATTTTTTTTTTATTTATTTATTTTTTTCAATATGCACTATTGCGAAAAGGAGGTATGCCAGATTCATCCTTTCGTTCTGTTACATCCGGGAATACATATCAGCGACCTGGTATCTTATGATAGCGTAAGAGTCAATTCACATATCTGTCTCTTTTCCACTCTTTATTATTATTGTTATTTATTACAGGTTAAATATCAAATCAGCCGCTAACAACTGCAACAGAAAGAAGTCAAACGTACAACGCAGTTAGCAGCAAAAGTTAATCTAAAATTCGAACCAAATATTTTTCAGAACTTACGGCTAATAAGAGATATTCAACCGAACTTGGTACAAATATTTTCTTGAGTTGCATGAAAGGTCGTCAAAATGACACGCCTACATTTAACAGAACAATTTACGAGTCCCAAGTGTATCACTTTCACTTTTCAATGCCTTTCGTGCACGTTTGCTTGCCAAACGAGTACTTCACTCAATAAAGTAAGAATGAAGCAAATATATATATATTTATATATATATATATATACACATATAAGTGATGGACTGCTCAAAACGGAACGTTGCCGATTTGATTTGATCCAACATATGTATCATACAAGAAAAGAAACCAAGTTCATGTTAAATCAACACGAATGTGGTAAATAAGTTTGCTGATATACTAGCACAGCGCATATGGTAGAAAATGTATGATTGCATAAATGTATAATTGCTGCGTCTTATTAGCTGCGAATAATACATACGACTCGTGGAATGGGTTACAGTGGAAATGGCGGGCTAATCTGGGCAGGTTGAAAGAAATAGCTAACAAATTCTGTATACAGATGGAGACAAGAAGGAAAATTAGAAATATTTGTATCTCGTAACTTGCTTTTGCATGTCCCTCTATTCGCTGCAGAGAATACATTTAGTTAAATATATGTTTTTGTCCTCTGGAAATAATTATTCAGAGATTTATTAAATCGAATTGATCGAATCTATTGGGCTGCATGACTGTTCGTCTAGGCGGGAACTAAGCCCGGACGACAAACTTAATTTGGAAATCGACCCTTTTATTCCCATCAAGTTAAATTTAATCGTCAGCTGAATCAATCGGCAGTTTGTTTACAATTAGCACAAATTTAGAAATTAAATGAATGTCTTCTTAGTGTTGCTGTTGTAATAATTTATTCATTATGTTCTACACTAATTGGGGCAGCGGTATATTAAGTTCTTGCATACGTATGTCTTAATAGATCAATTGGTTTAGAATAATTTTTATAATGGGTTTAAGCACGTCTGTCTGTTTGTCTGTCCGACTCTACATATATGTCAGATTGTAATTCTCTATATATTATGATGGAATCTGATGCACTGGCACGTTTTCGCTCAAGAACATAACCTTTTGAAAATGAATTGAATCGGACGAAATTATGGCTAACCTCCGCATAAAGGCTTATTTTTGAAAGAGTCGTTATATGGAAAAATGTTTCCATTTTCAATATAATACTAAATAAATGTGGAACATGTGGATGAGATGCGGCTTTTTTTTCGGATGTCTGCTATACAATCAAATGTAAACCTATAAAGGCTATATAAATAGCAAGAAACTCTAATATTTTGTATTTTGGGATGAAAATTATTCCAGCATAACGTGTGTTCATATAAATTTATTATGTTAAATTTGGACCACGTCGGTTCATTTGTTTTGAGACTGCTTCCCAGATATCGATTCTCATGAAAGGCAAGTAAGCCTTTGTTTGAGAATAAGATATAATTTTTGATATTATAAGTGAGGAATAACAAGCGCTTTGACAAAATAAAGAACCAATTGTATGTTAAATTTGGACTACGTCTTTTCACGTTTTGAACAATTCATCCCCCATCTATCGTAAGAATGTTTGACAGAGTCGCTTACATTTATAACTTTTTATTTTTCACTGTCTTAATATTTTCGAAATTGTTGTCAAAATCTTAGCTTTACAACACATAGTAGGTGAAATGGTGTGAGATATTTAATGGTCGGCTTTGTCGGACAACATCATTTCAAGTTGGTGTAGTATTACGAATGATAGCTTGACGTAATAAGTATCTCGAACATCTTTTCTCATATACACACATATGCAATATGTTTATCGATGAGCTTAAAATTTCGTGTCAACTTTGCTGCATGTGTCTGCGTCTATGTAGGTTTAGGTAGGAAATTTATATATTCCTAGTTGATAGATGGATGAGCATGATAAACTTACGACTATACCCACAAAACTCAAATAACTGTAACAGTCAAGAGCAGATATTAATCGAAAACTGGTAACAAATTATTACTAGAAATACTTGAACGCCTAGGAAGAAAATGAGCGTGGTGTGCCTACAAACAGGTCCACAACTAGCGAGAAATTTCAATTTACGTCCAATATCTGCGTAAACAATTTATAAAAATAAACCCGATCGGCTAATTCAAAACTGTTTGTAGCTGCAATCGGTCCGTTCCGGTGTCAGACAGGCAACGAACCAATAAACATTTTCAAATCGAACTAGAATTTGACAATGATCGGCAATGCGTCTTTCTTAATGATATCTGATGTGAGCGAGTATTTCGGCATTCCAAATAGGGGGACATGATTTTTAATAATGGGTAGATTATTATCATTATTACAATTTACTTATCTCAAACGAATAAATTCTTAAAATAAAGTGGGAGGAGCACTGGCAGCTGAGACTATCGGCTCTATTTTAAGAAGAAAACTAGGTGATTAATTTAGTCGTAACGGTGCGGAAACCGAAAATCTGGCTGCAAGGCCACCTTGCGCATATCCCAAGAAACTTATATGTCCCGGAATTCAACAAATTTTCATCTTACATTTTGGATAGGTGTAAAAATAGAAAAATTGATCGCTTAAGCTTCTTATAGTTTAGTTAGGTTGAGAGTGTCGCTGCACATCGTTATTGCACTTCAGAGGACATGTTCATAGTATCATTGGCATCAGACACTTGGTTCAGAAAGAATCACGAAGGGTTTGTTATTTGAAATTCATTTCGTACAGATGTGTGCACTAAGCCAATGAAATTACATTACAATTGCAATAAAACAGTTTGCAGGAGCATAATTGTTGGCAACTTTCTTATCGTCGATCTAGCAAAATGAATTTGCAACTATAAATTAAACCGCAACCAATGATGGCATTTGCATGAATAACGAGACGGATGGTGAAAGAAAAGAAGAATATTGTGTAACTTACACACCGACGAGTATTTGAAAATAAATCTTGTGGAAAAAGGCGGAAATAACTTCAAACAATTCTAAATGCATGCATGTCTCACAGGCAGACAGACACACGCAGCCAGATATAAAGATAAATGCACAGGAATGCACAGTGAAGCAAATATTCGCTTCTTTTAAAGGCCGTTAAGCTCATAGAGCGAAATACATTTCATTTATTTCTATACATTCGTATGTAAAACAGATGCACACATATATACACATGCATACGCTCTCATATGCTCATACAACACGAATGCATTTTAAGCCCACATTTTATATATGTGGAACAAGTGCACACAGCGGTCAATCCCTTTCACTAATACTTTTATTCGTTTTATTTCTTCTCCTTCCATTTTTTGATATTTCGTGTTTTTGAAGAAATATACTCTAAATTAGCTCGACTAGCTTGTGTGACTGACTTCGCATGTGCAATACACTTTTTCCATTTGTTGCACATTTACTTTGTATCTGAAAACCAAAATAGGAGAGAGACTGCGAGTAGGAGAGGGAGAGGGAGAGGGAGAGGGAAAGGGAGAGACAGAAACGTAGAATGAATTTATAATTAGCTATGGTCGAATCGATTGTTACTCGTCACGTAATCAGATAATTGTGCACCTTGTGTGGGGATGCAATAGAATCCATCATCTCTAGGAGCTGAGTCTCTTGAACACTTCAGCTTAAGATGGAGAAAACGCTTGTGAACGCTGGTGAAAACATCTATACCGTCCGGTCTTTGACTACGTCCTTCGGAATATTGCATGGACACGTGATCTGCAGGCTTGTTAATAAAGTACAAGTTGATTAAAGACGCAACTATTCATTGATGCCCTAACGTTTGGAATCATGTAAAGTGACATTAGAATAATGGTATAACGATTCAAATCCTTTTGCATAAATTTGATTCCTTTTACGCTTCTTAAGTTAGGGTTTACAAAATGCGATCCACATATTTTTCGATTCAATAAATAACGAATGCATTGATCAACTTGGCATAGCCGAGATTTTGTCGCGGTGATAGTTGAAGAGTAAAAATGGAAAAGGGAGCAGCTGCAGTATAGATATTTTCAACGGCAGCGTTAACAAGCAGAGTTTTCGATATTTGCCATTTAACTTCCACTTTATCGCGTTTTCCTTGTTCTTTATATTAATTCATACACACAAACGAAACATGTTCACATTATGCTTTTTAGAGAGGCGGCATAGTTTGTTCATATACTGCACGATCGCGTGAGCTTATGGTTTTTTGTTTTTATATAGGTTGCTTGGCCTGTGTGAAGAATTACGGATGATTTTTTGTATTTCTTCTTATTGTTGTTGTCTCTGTTGTTGTTATTCTTTTTATTAGTGTTGTTATTGCAATTTTAACGAATTTTTAATTTAATTTTATTAGAATTTACTATGAGTATAAAATGAATATAAACGAATTGTGTGTGGGTAGTTTGCTGCATGCAACAAGTTGTTAAGTAATTTTCAGTTCGTAGTACTAACAAGTGCTTTTAGATTGCTAATCGCTTAATTTGTTTTCCACAATACATGCCCGCTTAAGTAGGATGGGCAGAGCAATAAAATACACTTTTAACCATTTTTTTGCAAACCATTCTTAACAAAGGCCGGTCTTTTCATATTTGCAATAGATGAACTGAATATAACTTTTTCTTCTCAACTAAAATTCAAATGCATTACGAATTTTCATTCGTTATACATCACTTATGTTACACGTTAAGTTTGCGCGAATTTATATAACACCCAGAATGACTTAAGATAAACCCAATTTTGGTTGTGCGGAGAAATTCAGCATCATTTTCTGAATCCCTTAAACTTATCTGTCCGTCTATCTGTTTGATGTCTGCCCATGTTCTGCCATTGTGTTCAACCTGCAGGCCGTAAATTTTTGAGATATATTGACTGACGTGTTTTTTTCCAATTAGGAACCATATTAAAAATGGACTGAGCTGGGACAATGGTACGATCACTTTTTGGAACCAATCTAATATATAATATGATCCTTCTCACGAAAAGTAAGCCTTTACAATGCAGCAAGATCGAATTTTTAATATTTTGTGATGAAAATGGCTTCATAATAATGATTCGATATAAAAATTACCTGTGGTAAATTTGGGCCACATTAGTCTATTTCTGGGGTCCCATTCCATATAAGCGTTCCCATCAAAAGTATATCTTCGTATGGCAAGAAGATCTAATTTGTAGAAAATAAAAGAAAAATTTGTTGTTAACTGTGGATCACGTGAGATCAGTTTTGGGCACATTTCCCTATAACGGCTCTTCTAAGCAGTATTTACAAGAAAATCAAATACAATTTTTGGTATTTTATCACAAACACTTTATTTTATGTAAAGACTTGGATTGTGCGATGTGGTATATGGGCTAGGGGGTCTAATAGCCGACCTTGCTTCGCTATGATGTTTTGTTTTTTGCTTAAGGGCGGAAGTAACCGTAACAGCTATACTATCCTCCATCTGCTTGAGTTACAAATCAACAAGCGCTACTTACATTGCAATTTTCCAACAAGGGATTTTCCTTTACAGGCTTTCTTCTCTTCTTCTCCGGTTTGTGAAAAGGCCGAAATTTCAACGAAAAGCGTTTTTTCAGGCGATGAATTTTTCAACTTATTCTTATTCAAAGTATCTCTTGCACCAATAAAAAAAAAATATGAAAATATAAAAATGCGCAGCGGTCCGCCACTTTTACCTTAACTTTTTTATGATAACAATTAACTAGATGAACACGATCAGCGAGTCTATCCGTAATCCATTTCGAATTCATCGCTGGTGGTAGTTGGCCAATTTGTTAATGCATAAAAATATATACTTAGAAATGATTAGAAGATTCTTAGGCTTTTTGGCGATCTATGTTAAGTTTATTTTAAAATATTTCCTAATTTCAAGATGAGGAGCTTACGCTTAAACTTACGCCAAATAGGGGTTTCGGACATTGTACGTATTAGCTAACTTGACAAAAGGCCATTTCTGGAAACTTTTATTTTGCTTATATAATTTGAGAGAAAAGAAATTTGATGAAACCGACTTACGTCACCTGCGATAATTCAAACGATAGAAAACTGAGGTGCATGGCAGACGAACCATTCACGGGAACTTCATGACGTCTGAACTTTCGTCGCGTTAAGCGCATTCTCTTCGCTCTAACTAACTTCAAAGGGCGTGAAATAGTTAAATAAAACCAAATAACTTTAAAAACACACTTGAATTTTTAATGCCTTCGTCTTTTTTAAGAACTTACGATTTCTATCTTGCAAGTTAAGAATGAAGAATGTATAGTATTCGCATCTCCCCGAAACGGTGAACAAAAAGTCTTTCAGTCAGTCAATAAGACTTTTGAGTTTCCAACACACAAGGCTAATGGCCTATGGAAAGTTCGCACTCCAGTTTTCTTACTGCAAAGCACGCGTTTTCGAACTATCATTGACTCATTTGTCATGTACTTGATGAAATCATCATCAACCTACGATATAACCATAGAGTGGTTCTCTCTCCCTCTCTCTATTTATATTTCTCCCTCTTTCGAAATGCAATTATCAACGATTAACAATTTCCTTGCTTATCCAAAAATAGTCACATGTTGCCACTTTCCTTTTTTGTCGTTCTAAAAAATGCTTTGAAAATTTGTTGTAGATTTTCCTCTTTTTCGTTTGTTTTCTGAGTAAACCAGAAATGTATGATCTTCGAAATGATTGCGTGGATGCGTAAACATTTTTTGTTTATTTATGTATTTTCAAGCGTTTGGTTGTTGCTGTTTGATTTTCTGCAAATGCACAAGAAACTTGAAACAAGTAAAGCAAGGAAGGTACAGAAAAGTAAAAACCAATAAAGCAAAAAAGTACATGTTTGCATATAAAACTTATGCCACTAAAGAAAAATAACCAGTTGCAACACACCCTGAATGGGTCAATATGTAATAAAAAAAATAAATAAATAAATAAAAAAGCATTTCGTGCTCAGTACGTACGGGGTGCGGGATTTTACTGTGTGCATGATTAAAAAGAACATTTTCTTCTCTCTTCTCTTCTAAGTTATGAAGTAACGATTGCTCTAAATACTGCTGATTTTACACACCGACATATATATACAAGATGTCCGCTGTACTCTTCACAACAGAACAACAGGATCTAGACCTGCCCTCTACCATTAATCACAATAACGCAAATGCTCGTACTTCTACAGCTGCAAGCAACATGTCTTCATTCAATAATGGCGATGATATACAACTGCAGAACACTTTTACGGCCGTCTACGTTGATATTTTGGGCAGTAAAATGAATAACATGCGTATACACGGGGAAGTGGCGGATGGAGAAGTAGATCACATTCAAAATCTTAACGGTCAACAGCAACACTATTGCGACGGCAGTGATAGTGGGGTGGAAATTGCCTCTAATGCCAATGTTACTTTACAGAGGGCTCTTAGCAGTAACAGTGGCGGTTATGCTAGCAGTCATGGCGGTGGTTTGGACGATAATGCGCATGGCGGTGTAAATCTTTCCTGCAATTCAAGCATGATTAGTTGTAGCTCCGATATCTATGATATAAAGCAATCGAGCAATTTGTTGGCAGGCAGTAATAGTTTGAATGCTTGCCGCTCTTTAAATAGCTACGAGTGTTGCAGTGAGAATGGCAGCGAGAGTTCTTCGGTTGCCGGTCCCATTACTATGACGGTACGTCGAATCAATAATCATAGTAATGTTAAGAAAAAAGTGGCTATGTTTGAGCCCAATTTGTCAGAGGGTCCTTCAGCTATGAAGAGCAAAAATGCAAAAGAACAGAGTGTCGCCGGTAACTCTTCGGCACAGCATCAACCACAACAACAGCAACAACAATGCAGATCACGTTTAAGTGGTTTGAAGAGAGCTATTTCTTTGCCCCGTCCAAGTCAGGGCACGGCCCAACAAGTGCGCGAACGTTTAAGCGAAAAACTACACTTAAATAACACAACCAGATCAACAACCACATGCCTTACGCCTTACCGTGCCAGCACTAACCAGTCGCGTATTTCTCAAAATAAACCGCAAAAACCTGACAATTTACCTAACCAGTTAAGTCGAACTACTTCAATGAGTATGCAGCGTTTGGTGCAACGCACACCTTCGTTAAGTCGTGCTCGTACGCCGTGTACATCTGAAGATGGACGTTGGCCGGGAATAAGTTCATCACGCTCCGCTTCGGCAAGACGTGGTATGTCTGTCACACCTGATCTCGCCTCTTTAAAGATGCGTTCCAGCATAATGGCAAGCATGGAAATCAAATCAAATTCGTCGAGTCCTTATGGGACACTGCCACGAAGGAGAAAACAAAAGTCAGTAGAAGATTTAACCGGCCGTAGCTCCCGTAGCAGTTCTATATCTCGAGAGACACGTATGTCTTCTTCCGTTATAATGAGTTCACGAAAAAGCTTAACTTCGTCATATGGTTCAAACACGGCTACGCCCACTCAACAAAAATCGTTAATAAGCTCATTGGCTGTCAGTAAGAGAGAAAACCAAAATTCACGTAAAAGCTCAACAGCGATTTGTAAAACTAGAATTTATCACGAGACTGGATCACAAACTGCGTTGACAAGTCAAGATTTAGAGAAAGCTTTTGCCGGCGTAGCTTCTCACACTAAAGCGATCGATGCAGTTGAACTGCATGATCAAGAAACACAAGCCGAGATAAGAGATGAAGAATTGGAAAGGTTACGCAGTGAAGTACGACAGTTGACAGAACGGGAACAAGAACTGGCCATAAAACTGAAGCGAGAACGGGAGGAAAAATTAGCCATTCAACGTGAATTACATCTCAATACCGAACGTGTTATGGCCCTTCTAGCTTTGGCACGCGTTGCTGGTAACGGTAAGATTGTGGATGCCGGTACACCCACTTCAGATGAGGGTGAGGGAAGTCATGATAGTTTGCTTATGTTAGAATCACAAATTCAAATGAGCGGTCATGAGTTGATAGAGCGCCAACAAGAGGTTGGTCAGCTAAGAAAACTCTGTAGATCTCTACAAATAGAAATGGAACGTTCGTTAATGCAACAAGAATGTTTAATGCAACAAAAAGCCGCTATTGAACAAGAGTCCACTGAATTGCAAGATTTTCTACAACATGAAAAGGTGGCCATGTGCGACGCTCTCAAGGAGCTGGAAAATGAATACCAACAGTGTAAACAACAGTTAACCAATCGCGGGGAAGAAGTAAAAGTACTGAGGGACGAATGCCGCCACTTAGTGAGACTGAATGAACAAAGAAGGTAAGAGAAAGGAGAGGACGGAAGAGGAGATGTTGTTTAATGAAATTTAAATAATCTTGTTTATGCGATGCAGGCAAGAGAATCGTACGTTGCAAACCAAATTTGCCGCATTGGAGACCAAGTCCAAGGAATTGATAATGCAGCAAAATGCTTCAGTATCTGGAGCTACAAGCGCTTTATCGGGTCTTCACACACGTTTGGACAATTTGGTAGAGCAGCTAGTATTCTCCTATAACATATCCGAACTAGATTTGGAGGTAAGTAGAAGGACAAAAAAGAAGATTCTTTTACGAATTTTGGGTTATTTTTGTACTACTGTGCATATGGGTTTATTTTGTGTGTTGGATTTTTCAATATATTTGAAGAGAGAAATGCATTCTTAGATCAATCGTACTTTATAATCGGCTCAAAGGTTCAAATTATTCAATTTTATATTAAGTGATGCGATGAAAGGAAATAAGAAAATTGCATTAAACAAGAAATTGCTAAAACAATCCACAATCCACGAGAAGCATTTTAAAAGTTATCGTTTAGTTTGAATGGAAGTAAAAGGATGGTGAGAGAGAGGTACCTTTGTTTTATCATTATTTTATTGTTTGTTTACCGTTTATTTAAAAAACCGGTACGCGTGAGAGATGGAAACGATCGTGTATAATATGTTTTCTTGTTTTCCAAGTAATTTCTCATAATCCGAAGCAAGAGAATACATTTCTTTCAATGTTTGGTTGTGTTGATTAATATTTTATTTCTTGTTTGTAATTAATTTTTTTAGCACAACACCCGTGATAATGATGAAGACTTGCACTGACACTTAAACAATAGTTGGGTGGGTTTTGTTTAGAATATTCTGTTATTGTGTTTGACTTGAGTTAAGCTTAATATTTTCGTAAAATCGAGTCCATATAAAGAGAAAAAGCATGTCAAACGTAGGCTAAAAAGTTGATTATTCTTCATTTAGTTCATTAATTTTACAACACGTGCATCTTCCATTCTTTAATGATTAATTAATCAGGTTGAAAAATAGTTTTTACTTTAATAAAAAAAAAAAAAAATATCATTAATTATTCATATTCAAGGACATTGGCTTTCAAAATGATAGCCAATCGAATATCAGTGCCAGCGGAGAAACATCACTAGATTGCGATAGTACCACGACGTCAGTAAAATTACAATTGAATGGGCACGAGTTTTCGCATCAGCAGCACCCGCAAACACTAACTTTTTCTCAAACAACCAACTATGCTCAGTATCAATTAAATTCAGCCAGCGACGGATCCCTATCACCTCAGAGAAATCAGTCTTTTATAGCGGCTGTTATTAGTGCCATTCGTAATGCTACCACACATTCAGGAAAACGGCTATTAATACGTCAAGGCAAACGATGTAGTGAAACTGTTGTAAGCTCAGGCGGAGGGGGTGCTACGGTCGTTCATCATCATAACAAGCACTGCACTACGCACCAACCTCGCAATGAGATAGTAAATAATGGTGGTAAAATGTTTTGCATGAATGTGCGTATAATTGAATTCATAATCGATATATTTATAGATGATTCCGATTCTACTGAAATGTTGGATTCAGAAACTGAACCTTGTTTGATGATGGATAACGTTTTGGAAGATGTGAATATCCCCGACTCGCATTCACATAATATGGTTTCGTCTTGCACGGGCATGATATCACAAATTGAAATACCTTCGGAATTAGTGAACGCAACCACCGGCGACGAATCTCTGCACAATCTGTCGCAGGCCATTGTTAATCGTCAAACTGTGGAATCACAAGTTAGTGCTATGGCTGTGCAAAAATATAATCAACAAATTAAGTAAACGTTCATAAAGAAATTTTCATATTTTAAGCAAACCTAACCTAAATGCAATCTTTAAAATTTGTCTTTGTTAGTGAGGCGAGTGTTACCGAAGAGCCTAGTTGTCATGATTCTGTAGCCGAAATGCCTTCTTTGGTAGAGTATTCTGCCACCCAAGCTGTAGTGGATCAAGTTATCGAAGTTGATAATTTGGTTACAAAACTCTTGAAAGTTTTGCGCCTTATACAAATCGATAACGATAATTGCATTCAGCAGCTAATAATCGATAAGTAATTGTCTTTAAAAATTTAAAAAATTTTACCTTTTAAATAAGCCAAGTTTTTCATCTTCAGAAATAAATTGCAACAAAGCAAAGAGGATATGCTAGAGAAAATTAAGGACTTACAGGATGTTAACGTCAAACTACAAGATGAACTGATGGATGCGACACAAGAGTTAATGATAAAAACTAATGATTTATCAAATACCAAAGCTGAAATCCAACGCCATCGTAACGAAATCGATGTAAGAATCTATTAAATTTTTAAATATGTATTTTATTAAAATATTATTGAAAACCAATTAATTATTGCTGCTTCTCTCAACTTGGTTTACTATGTTTTATATTCTCATTAATCTGAGTTTTGAAGTAAATTGAAGCAATATAAATTTAACTTGACTTTAAAATGCTTTCCTCCCTTCACATCTATCTCTATCTCTATTTCTATTTCTATTTCCCCATCTTTATCTACTTTGTTTACTCACAGCCCAATAGACATAGTTTGCTTATTTAAATATTAAATACTTAAATAATTTTGTGTTTTATATTCTAATTATTTTTATGATAATCTAATTCGATTATTTTTCACTTAAACAAAACTATATTAATATTTATTTTTTAATTTTTTCTTTATAATTTAATATCTTGTATAATAAACTTTTGTTTGAATAAATAATTTGGTTTTAATTTTAACAATTTGTTTTTTCTTTCCATTTTCATACTTTGGAAATAATTTTAATAAAGAACGTTTAACTCGTTACGCGTATAAAAGCATAAGAGAGGAACCGTTTTCATACCGCTAACACCTACTGGTTAGCTTAAAAATGCCAATTAAATTTATGGATAGATTATTGCACTTTTTCTTGTTGTTTCATAGCGTCCTATAGTAGAGATAGGAATGCCGCAAAGTTGCAATTCCCTTTGAAACACCTACTCTAACGACTTGGCATAATAATAGTACATATAACTCGACTGCGACATCTAAGTAGAACGTCATTTATATCTCCCTCGGTAGCCAGAATTTCAAGCATCGAAATGTTGACTTTCTTTTCACTTATTCTTTTACGCCTAATGAGTTTAAGCTTTATAAACATATCTTTGAAATAGGTTGCACCTTGCGATATGAATTTCCAAAATTACAATCTGATGCTTTCTCTCTCTCTCTCTCTCAATTTGGTAGCTTTCGATCGTTTTGATCGAAGAGTTTTGCGACGTCCCGGCAAGCCTTTAAAAACTATTTTCGCAGTTTTACATTCAATACTGGTAATGGCTGCACTTTCCGTTACTACTCTTCTTCGCCTATGTATACTACAATATCTACCATGCATCATGCTTCGAACTTTAAGTGAATTTAATAAGATTTCAGTTAGCCATCATCAGGGAAGCGAGCATTTGCAGGCAAAATAAATAGGTCGTCATGCACGTTTGGACACACAATAGCTTATCAATGTTTTTTTTTTTTTTGTAATTTTAGGATTTCGATTTTAATTCTATAATTTTTTGAAATAAAAATTAAAAACTATTAAAAAAACAATTAAAAACCGAGGAGGGTTTAAAAACTTTGCTGAAGAATCCTGTTCACCTAATTTCCTAATTCAATTTATGTTTCTTAATTTTTTTTTTTTGTGTATGTTTAGCTGCAAATGCTTAAAAATTTTCTAACTCAATAACTGCCAAATGCAACAATCTTCAAAAATGACATCTTTTAAATCATAACAATTGAATGTAACCTTTTTTTTTTGTGTTTAAATATCTCCACCACCAACAACATCACCATCAACATTTTCGTTAAAACAATAATAACAAAAAAAAAAAAAAAAAAATAAAAAATAAAAAAATAAATAAATAAAAAAAAAACAATCATCCGAATGTAACTTGAAAAAAAAAATAAAATCAATTTGAGTGCATTTCTCTGTCCTATGTAATCATAAACATCACTACATAGCAGCGGAAATCCTTTTTATGTTAACAGTCACGTAAACAAAATCAAAAAAAAAAAAAAAAAACGAGGTATAAAGACAATGTTTAAATAAAATTTTTAAAAATATATGTATATGTGTAGCGTTTAACTGAGGACATCTGCAATTTGAGTACATTGTGTAGCAATTATCGTAAACTATCGCCAAGCACCGAATTACCACCATTTGAGGCTGGATCACTTAACAACCAGTTAGACGATATCGCTGGTATATTAAATTTATTGAAAATGTGGCAGGCCGAGGGCCAGCTAAATGATACCAGAGTCCAGAAATTCATGGTGGATTCATTGAAAACAAACGTGAGTTGTTCTTTGTTTTTTAGTTAAGACTTTGTTATGTCACGTTATTCGATATCGGTTACAGAATGGCAACACAAAAAGTTTGACAGATGATCGTCATCATTTAGAAGAACGTTTACGCATATATGCCAATCAATTACAAAATGTTTTAACGGTTCTCAATACCTGCCAACAACTGATTACTGATAATCCAGCCCTGCAAGAACTGCGGAAAGATATCGAAGTGGTTAAACTCAATGCCAATTGGTCGCAGTTACTGCGCGATCAAAGTGGGGAAGATGACCTTAATGCCAATTAAATTTAGAAAAAATATATTAAAAGAAAAAACAAAAAAAATTAAGAAAATTGTATTCGCTTCAGAGTGAATCTCGAATATCCACCACCTAGGCCGTTGGTCATGTCGTATAAAAAGCTTCTGCGCGCATTGTTCTGCTGATCTCTCGTGATATGTGTAATAATGGTAATCCAATTGCTCGTAAACTAAGATTGACGGATTCACTCCGTGTAAAAATATTGTTAATATTTTTTGATCCAAAATAACGCTTCTGATCTTTTTTTCCCCCCATTGTGATTCGTTAAGAACGAGATAGTGCTGTGAGTTCGGTTTTTTTTTTACATAGGGCTCTTGACAAGATATAGGAGTGACATCATTTTTTTGTCAAAAAATATGATTCGATCCAACTGTGAAGACTTTCATAATAAAGTCTTGTTTCCCTCTACTGCGCACGTTGTCTTGCTTAACATTTAAGTATTTAGTTGAGATAATGCGTACAATTTGCGCTTAGGTGGTGGGTATGAAAAAAAATAACTAAAATTCATCCAAATTATAAAAAACGTCCATTGTGTTGTTATTACGTTATCGTTACTATTATTTATTTAATAATACATATATTTAAAAAGGGAATGTTGCCATTATTTGAAACAAATCAATTGACAAACAGCAGATTATATTAAAGTAGTTATGAAACGCAATCAATATAGGCTTATTGGCCATGCAATTAAGAATTTTTAAAAATTGAAGATCGACATCCGTTCAGGTCAGAGCACTAAGCGCGACAATCCACTATGCGATGATGGCCTGTACAATCTTGAAGGCGCAGGTAAATCGCATTAAGTACGATATAAAATTAAACTAAAAAAACATCGAAAACGTATTGATCTTGATTGTACAATTTCCTCTTTATTACATAATACATATACAATATGTGCGTAGTATTTATTATATTTAGTACTTATTACACATCAATATAGTTGTATGTGTGTACATTAATCAGATCATATACAGTCAGATATGTATTACGACGTTTGAATTGAACCATGTTGGCATTTTAGCTTAGACTGCTTGTTATTAAAGTTGTTTTGAAAAACTTTAGTCGTGAGACTCTTTTTTCTTTTTTTTTTTTTTTTTTTTTTTTCATTACAAAAAAGTTGTGTAATTGTAGTCGCGAAAAACGCTGAAAAAATTTAATTATACATATAATATTTATGTATAGGCATATATACTAGTAATTAATAAGCAAAAATCGAATTCATCTTCTCTCTTAACAATAAAACAAAAAGTAATATTTTTATGTATGTGAAAAAAAATTTGAACCTAAAATAAAATGTAAAATACAATAATCATTCTTTTTCTTCGTTTATTTTTATCTCCACCGGTTGAAGAACTATGTCAACCGTCAAATATTTCTATATCACCGAAAAGATCTCTAACTTCCACGTATGATAGATCAAGGCAAAAATTAGTCGTCTTTTTTCTATCCACCATTGGCGGATGGTGCTAAAGAGTATAGATGTATATATCTTTGATCAATATTAACTATGTCCCTCCGTCTGTTTAATGGCTACGGTAAACATGCTTCTGGCCGCAAGAATGAGGATATTGATGATATGAGGATATAGGAAATTCAGCAGAAACCTTGAAAGTTGAGCCACATCAATGATCGCGTTGAATGCAATCTAAATTAGTGGATTTTTTGCTAATTACTCATAAACAACAACCTTCCTATTAAAAAGTCATTAATGGTCACTGTCTTATTGCCTCAACAGCAGCAGCTATGCAGGCAAGTTGTCTGGAGATGACAACGTTTTCCGCCTTAACCAACACACTAAACGAACGGCACATCGTTACATGCAATTCTTGATAGCAGAATTTTATATGCAATCGTTTTCGCTAAGGGGACCAGTCGCACCAGTTGCTCGCAAGCGCTTCCCATGTGATGCAGATGGTGCAGGAGTTGGATTAAAATTCCATTTGGCCAAGTTATGTTGTCCCAATTAAATTTCTATTTTCAGATGGTGTTTTTCGCAAGATTGAACAAGATTTACGATTTATCACATGGACATTCGTCATCTTCCTCTTCCTCTTCCTCTTCCTCTTCCGAAACGATACAATGGTTTTGTGGAGGAAACTTAAACGACGATGGCGACTCGTGATATAATTTAAGTGATGTTTCAGCTGAAATCGTAGACAGTTAAAACGACGCAAACTATGCCAATGTTGTTTCAGCTAACTACATTTTTAGCAAATATATTTCTTTAAAAAATTGGCAAGGGAGGGCCGTATACATCCAATCCTACACCTGCTACGACCAGAATATACATATATAATACACATTTAACGACAATTTGTTGAATCATATTAAGGGATAGATTTTCATTTTCAACTTTTTTTTCATTCTTACGAATTGCAAACGAATTTGAGGATCGGATTAGTTTACTTTATACTGAGCAATTCATACACATTCTTTGCCTACGTGCCCAATATTTAAATGACTAGTTAATTAATTAGTTAAAGCAAATTTCTTTCAATCTTCAACCCAAAAGTAAACAACAGAAATTTTCTTCCCTTAGGAGTATTCTTTAATGTTCAGCTTTTGTTAACTTTTCAATCCTGATACCTGAGGATGTAAAAAAAAAGCAAACGTGTCCGAAAGAAACGCCAAGGAATAAAATTACGAAGAAACAACTTGCTCTCAAAAACATCACACATAAATGTATTATAGAACAGCACACCTTTTTATAGTTGACATAATTGATAGTGCCTTCAGCTGAGAAAAAGTACTGATTGAATTCACATCAGATCTGATTTTATTAATAGTTTAAGCACTTTGCTAAATCACTAACAATTCAGAAAAAGTTTTTCCCGTAGAAACGACCGAACGAGCACTATTTAGAAAATTTCAATTTCAAAATGAACAAAAGCTCTTCGCATTAAACAAAAACTGCAGAAAGCAACTCATTCTTCTTAAATCCTTGTTCTCAAAAAAGGTTTTTTATGCTGTTTTAGCGGTGTTGCCCCTTAAACAACAGCATTTCAACAACAATTTACAAAATTTTATGTGACAAAATTCGTCCTGCCGTACGATTTACCCAAGAGCTGTCCTCTTCTCGGTACTATTCACAATATCAATCCAATCGCGAATCGAGAAAGTGAAAATTCCGTTAAATTACGATTAAGGCTTTTGCTTGGATAATGGTGGAACGGTTAAAACCAATTTGTAACGACTGAGCTCTATTTGCAACGAATAAAGTCACTGCCTCAACCAATAAAAATACTGCAACACTTACTGTTAGCATGCTCTGCATGTAACTGCATGCATATACTTGAAACCTGGACGAAAACGTGAGAAAGAGGTAGACGGAGAGAGAGAGAGAGAGTGAGTGAGAGTATGCAGGGAGAGTGGTGATCGTGTTTATTGTAATTGTTTCATGATGATTTTCTTTGGCCATACGAATCGTACGATGCTTAGTGTGAAATTAACCGCTGCGATGTCTACGATCTGCGTTGATGTTACGGAATAAAAGTTCGCCCAATTTGTCGATTTGTGTGCTTGTATATTTTTGTTTATAAATTGTTTATGGTTCAGTTTACATTACAACACAGATATAAAAGAAATGCAAATAAATCGATCAAATTTCTTTGTGTTCGTCATATTATTGTGTTATTATGAAATAATACAATGCACTCAAAAATTAAATTAAGTAGCTTAGTTTATTGGAACTGCATCCAAGAAAAATGTGTTCAGTTTTTTTAAGGAATTAAAAAGAACTCAGGGAGAAACCGGTTTAACAGCCTATGAGCAACAGCATAACCCTATTGAATATTCTGTTAAATGATGATAATGATGATTATGAAGAAACATTCAACTTCGAGGGAAATGTTACATCAAGTGAAAAATTTATGCGTTACTGTGCGTGTTTAATGCTTATAAAGTGAACATCTTTTCTATGGGGAAAAGAAAAATGCTAAACAAAATGGAGCTTGATATTCAGTCCATACCTGAAAGAAAACCGATTAATTTGCCACAATCTGCCCTGAAGAGAGCATCATTTAATAATTCTACGACTAGCTCCGTAGACAATGTGGTCTATCCGCCATCCCATCAATATCATTATATCCAGTATTATCAACAGCCCATGAATCAATATAGTAATCCTCAATTTGCCACCGCTTGCCAATGTAGCTGTTCTTGCGGCAACCAACAGCAGCCGCAATCGCAACAGCACCAACTGCAAAGCCAACAGTCGTTAACGCAACGCTTAATGCCAAATCATTCGCATCAGGGCAGCGTAGATAGTCAAAGAGTAGCGGTCATTGTTCATAGGCAGGCAAGTGGCAGTGCCAGTAGTAGCACGGAGTTGGCCAACACGAACGGTGATTTACCACCTAAAAAAGCCCAATCAGAGACTTCGCTTCTGAATCATTCTTACCAAGCTTTAAAAATGTCTGAATCATTAAATGAGAATCTTTTTGATCCCACTGTTAAATTAAAACCGGCCAGTAGCTGTGATTGCGATTTGGAATGTACTTGTGGAGCTGTAACCAAACGCAAAGATGCCAAACAATTTGCTGTTTCGGAAGCTATGTTGACCGCAGATGAGATTACGGTTAGCGAATCGGATAATAACAGTAGTACAGTGAGACGTTGTGAACGAAATCAAACTAAAAAATTGTAAGTATTGCTTATAAAAAAAAAAAAAAAAAAAAAAAACCGAGTTACAAGTTTCAACACATACATACGTCTCGAAGGAATGCCTTGAACGATTCAAATTACAACAACACAAATCACATCGATATCTACAGTGACGGTGAAGGGGATGCAGATGGAACGACGGACGCATGCCTTAAACAGAAAAACGGTTTGCCAGGTGAGACGAGTGATTTAAGGCCACCATTACCACCGCGGCCGCCACCCAGGCCCCTGAATAATAGTACAAATTCGAATGGTTAGTATGATCATAATGTATGAAGATTTGCGTCATTTCTTGAATCTGCAGAGAAAAATTTTTGAAGCTTGAACAGATTCACTTTTTTTTATGATCTCTTTTGAATGTAGAAATATTTTTTGTTAAATTAAGGATACCAAAAAGTATACGTGTTCTTAATTGGCGTAAAATTTTGATTCGATTTAACCCTACTCGTGTGTCCATCCGATTATACATTTTCCATCCTGTATTCGAATAATCAGCAAACGCAAAACTTCAAAAACGAAAGATTGGCATATACTTCTCTTCCACATAACATATAATTATAATAATTATAATTTGCAACTCGTAGCAACTATTAGTCTAAAATCCGATACTTAGAGGACAATTAAGCTTAAGTGAAAATATCGTCGTTACCCTCCTAAAACGCATGAACAATTGACAAAAGACCGTAACTTAGAGACTATAGAAAATATTTGTTTAAAACCTACTACAAATATTTTGTAGGGTCAAAAAAAAGCCAGTATAAAAATGATCCCGACCTATTAATTGACCCGCTCACATTTAAGAAAATATTTTGCAATTTAAATGTGTGTTGGGTTAAGTTGGTGGGTATCAACGATATGCTTGTTCGTTTTATTAAAAAGTGGCCGAATGGACATTATAAGCTTTATGCTAACTATTACAACAACAACATACATACTGACACAATTATTGGAACTTCATCGTTGAAGTCCCCGTTTGTTTGCAAATTATTGGTGAACATGTTCTCCATCCCACGATTTTACATATTGCTTGAGGTTAAAGACCAAACGATATGATCACATGACCAGTAAATATATGTTTTCGACTTACGCGTCATCTCGCAACGTCTTTTGAAATTTCTTGTCTTTCATGCTATTAATATCATGAACTTTGAGCCCACACGCATAAAGTTTGAAATTACCCCACAATCTTGACCTGAAATTCACTTTGGGCCACCCTGTATTAGAGTAGCAATCCTTTGGAAAATGTGTATAGTTATTGGCTATTTGTCGAAACTTAAGTTAATGTCTCTTTTCTTTGTATTTTATGTTTTGTTTGGTTAGAAATGCTTGACATAAGCTTTTCGACAGAAAGCTATATATTTACCGAAAGGGAGATGTAATGGCATTGAAATGTGTGTTGAGGAATTTCCTATCATCCCTTAGTTTATGCGGAAACTTTTAACTCTTCAGATAGATACTAAAATATTCAAGTGAAAATTGCAAAAGTTGACGAAGTCATTATATTAAAATTTTAAATTTTAATTTCATAAAAGTTTTAATATTGAGAGAAAGATTTTTTTTCTCTTATAACACTATAAACAAATTACGTAGGCGAAATGCATGGATATCCTGTCATGCAGTTTGTGCAATATAGCGTACCTCCACCTTGCAGCTGGATGCCATCACAAAATCCGCTTACACACAGGCCGTTTGTAGCACCCACTCCACCGCCGCCACATGCCGCTAATATGGGTCGGTTTAGCTTCCCACGCCAAAAATTTATTCATTGCTCCAAAATATAAACAAATCCCTTTTCCTAACCTCTCCGATTCCTATAAGTTTTTTTTTATTATTTTTGTAATTTGATTTCAGTTCCCAATCATCGTCATGGTCCAGGCATTAAAAAATATGTTATTTGGTGTTTGATATGCGGTGGACTTTCCTGTGTTCTAGGTGTACTGTTTTTAGGGGTGTATTTTCTATTGCATTCGTACACCATAACAGTGGGCAATTTTGAAACAGTACCCACGTTTGTACCCGCAACGTTGGTAAGTCCATTTTTTCACCATATGCACTTATATGCAGCACATGCATGGGTTTTAATTTTTGTTTAAAATTTGCAGCTAATTTTAACGGGATTATGCATTATGAGTTTGGCGAGAAGACGGAACCGATACAGTTATTTAGTAAGTGTTTTTCAATAACCGCATATGAAAATTATTATAAACTACGATTTACAGATAAAACTTTCTGGTGCTTGCGGTCTCATATCTGCTTTAACTTGTGCTTTAGTTACCGTAACAACTACTGTCTTACATATGAGTCGTTTACAGGCTTTACGAGAATGTGAATATGCACAAAAGACACGAACATGTACATGTTATTCTGATATGATTGAATCACAAGTAGACCGGGTGGATAAGGGTAAAAATAATTGCTGTTAAAATCCTATCAAGGCGGTCTCTAACCTTTTTCTCTCTTGTTAGAAGGCGTTCGTTTGGTGTTCGACTCATTATCAGATTGCGGTGTAGTTCACGGTTCCCTTTACTCTTGTTTAAGAGCGATATTTGGTTTATCAGTGGCTGGTGTGCTTGTGGCAGTGTTCAGTTGTATGCTAGTATATCAACTGTTAAGGTTCGTGTCACTTTGTACAAAAAAAAAGTCTTTTAACACATTGAGTTAACATTTTTAGTCACGAACGCAAAAAAATTTATTGGGAACAGTTGGAATTGCGATGCCGTTCTTTATATACAAGACAGCAAATGCCTCCGCAAAATATGACATCCGTCGGGAACGGAGCACATGGCTGCCGTTGTTGCGAACAATGCCATGCTCATCGTCAGATACCCATTCAAGCTACTGCTTATCCTCCGTGGGATGAAACTGGGGAGCCACGTTTCTGGTCTACCCAGCCACCGGGAAACTTCTATTCACCAAACCCTGGAGGAGAGGATTTGACCGCTTTAACAAGTACTTGCCGTAATCACGAAATCCCTAACAATCGTAGTCGTGGCACTGGTTGGAGTTGGAATCGTTGGTGGCAACGAAATTCTCCAGATCCCAATTTACGATTCCGCCAAACACCTTCAAGCCCGGATTCTCAGTATGGTTTTACGAACACCACCACGCTGCCCGCCAATGGTGTAGCAGATGAATCAACAACAGTAAACAATCAACAAAATACCTCGCAATTTAATGTGTTACCCGGTAATTTGCCATATGGAGTTTGGGGACCCCCACCACCTTACAGTGACCCTAACAGTCCGGCCAGAAGAGGTTATTATCAATACATACAAACGTCTCTTCCTATGAACTCAAATGTGCCGTCAAATACAAATCCTTTAATTCATGCAAATGCCAACGAGTCGGGTCATGGAAATTATATAGAGCAACCAGCGACTTCAACTTGTTGTCCGCAATCTAGAATTGTGCCTAGTGCTGTCGCGAGTACTAATGGCAATTTCAAATCCAAGGCTGAGTATGAAAACACTCCATCAGATAGTGACTGCGGTAGCGGAGCAAGAGAACGTGAACGTTTTTCGAACACTCTGCCCTCACGTAAAGTTAAGAAACGTCTTGATCCGGGAAACAAAAGCATAGGACCGAATTCGCAGAATTCGACGCGTGTAAGTGTGCAGCAAGTGTTTTCGAATGCAATCAATAGAAACGAAGAACAAGAATATCATGATCCTCAAACCGGCAATGACGGACAACATTTAAATGGTGCGCAAATAAGCAAGGGTGGCGTGGAAAATTCCGGGTTTCAAAATAGCAATGAAAATGCTAATTCAAGCCAAAGCGCTGACGAACCGAGACAGGAATCGGGCAGTGATCCTACCGAGTCCGAAGTATATTTCGCTGACGTCAGTAGCTGTTGTAATATGTCACTTAAAAATGATCATTATTACGAGGATACGAGATCATCTCAAAGGACTCTCATGCCAATTACGGATCAGAATTCACATCATCAACACCATCATCATCAAAATAGTAATTGCAGTAGCAGTAACAATGAGGATTATTTAGCTCAACGTTTTGGTCAACGCGAGAATTCGATTCGCAGCCGTCTACCATTTCCCCAAATTGCAACACAAAACGAGGGTTTCGCAGAAAACCTCAAAATGTTAGCATCGGTGAACAAAGAGAATCAAAATCAGAATCATCTCTTGCTGCCCAAAGACATGTCTAGACAAAGTATGTGCTCTGTTGATTCTGAGGCAAAGACTGAATTTACTGATCTCTCACCCTCAACGCCGTGCAGTGGAAAACTAACACAACTAAAAGATTTTGTTGAGGAGGGCAATACGATCAGCAGCACTCAAACAGCTGTGACACCCACCAATTTTGTAGCTTCTTATCCTCCCTATTCCTCCGAATCGCAGAGCTTAGAAGCTCATAAGCGCTCTACGAAAAATCTCACAGAAGTCCACTACGAAGTGATCGATGACAATGCCACACTAACACCAAATGTACGTAATATGCCACGCACTCCAAACAAACAAATGGCAAATAAGAAATCTGTATTAAGAGAACGTTTAGATAATTCGGATAGAGAATGGCTATCAGATGGCAACAATAGCGATCGCCAACGTTTATGAAATGAGGTGTTTGTCTAGAAGCACGCAGCTCGCTGACAAATATTGTCTAGCACAGCAGTAGAGTGTTCGCCAACAAGTTTGTTAATGTTTTAGCGTAATTGCATTTAATCATCAACTGTTGCATGGATGTATACTCATTATCCGTCCTTGTGTTCGCTGTTAAATACAAGTTATTCCTTATCTCCTTGTTCTGAAAAGTTCGTATGAATTGAACTGACAACAGTATTTAGAGAAAACCAGCATATGTACATGTGTGTATGTATTCAGTTATTTTTTTCAATTGCTCATAATTATTATGATCGTTGCATTGATTATGAATTATGTATACTAAGAACAATATTTCCAAATGTCTACACATTCTAATATGTATCTATAGATGTATTTAATACTTATTAAATTAAAAAATATATGTAAACTAGTTGTTTGGCTTTGAGACCATGCGAAAGTCTTTATGTACACACACACATATATATAAATATATATATATATATATATATATGTACATGTATATATAATAAACAGATCAATGACAAATAAATAGAAAAAATTATTTAA
This sequence comes from Glossina pallidipes, assembly GCA_000688715.1. NCBI lineage: Eukaryota > Metazoa > Arthropoda > Insecta > Diptera > Glossinidae > Glossina > Glossina pallidipes. The sequence goes on from KK499766.1 coordinate 847,362, forward strand.
CAATAAATAGTATGTAGTTTACAAAAAAAAAAAAAAAAAAAAAAAAAAAAAAAAAAATTAAAAAGATACACAGTTTTTACTTTTAATAAAACGGAAGCATGCAGAAGCAAAATTCTGCAAAGGAAACTATTCTGCGGAGTCGATGGCTTCGTTTCCTGCTAATTAATTACCTGCTAATCATATACGTACTATATGCTATGTTAATATAAGACTTACAGAATGCTTAGCATTTATCGATTAAACGTACAGGTCTGAAACGATTTATATGTTTGCCTAGCTATAGTTTAAAAATTTTAAAATCCAACGACGATTCTGTTCTGCCTTTTCTATTATTCTTTTAGAAGATAAATTTTAACCTAACCTAACCTAACCTAAAGCGAAAGAACAGCAAAATTTTGAAAAAAAAAACAAGAGAATTAGAAAATGTTTTGCGCAGCAGTGTTAAATAGATCTTTTCGTCATAGAAAAATTCATTCATTCTCGAATTAGTTCATAGAAATGCATTCCATGCAACAAGACAAATGGATTTTGTAGAAGGAATGAACGAAAAAGTATCGTATAATGTCCAGCGTATCACATTCTTCATCGGAGTGAATTAACGGAAGGTTTAATTCACTGTACATTTGTACATATTTGTAGGGCGTTAAGTGGGCATATAAGTGGGGCGAAAAAAATTTCAAACGAGTTGTGCATGCGTTCTTTTTAATTCATTTTCATTAAAACAACTCTGTAAATGTCTTTGTAAGCCAATATTTGTATATAACATAAGACTAGACAAGACGTTTCAAGTTTCCTTTTAACAAAAGCCCAAGCCTAAAGTGAGGTTAGAATGTTCTTGTTGAATGTACAAGATGTCTATATCCGATATAGATAGATAGGTACTTAAAAGTACTCTTCCATTTTTAACAAAAGTTCCAGCCTAAAACGAAAGTGATGCGGCTTCATTATGTGGGTTAAGATTAATTTTTTATTCAAAATACATATTTATTGCCAAAGAAGGCGTGTTGGCGGCCAGAAAGGCAAATTAATGAATACGTACACGTTATTGTCTACGTTTTTGCTTATTTTATATGTTATCCGAGTGTTAAAGTTTTCATTTTATCTCTTAACATACACACATAAAATGAAAAAATTGACATTGTGTGTATAACATATAAAGGTTTAATTTTTACAAGAATATGTACATGGGAGGAGGTTCAAAATTTGTTCCATTTTATACAATTTTTTCTCTTTCATTTAATATTTTAAAATATTGTTTTTCTGCGGATTTTTCTTGAGATATATTAAAAGGGGAAAATTTTTCAATTCCTTTTCATCCATGACTGAGAAAAATTTTATTTAAATCGTATATCTTTAAAGTTGCGATCTGTAGACTGAATGTAGCAGAACATGGCCATATATTGGATTGAGCGAAACGCAGACAGATATGCTTAAATAGGTTCCGAAAGTGATACTTGATTGCTCACTATAACATAAGGTGAGTCTATTTCAGGGCCGCCAAGATGTTACATACTGTTACGAAAGTCCCACATTTGACAAAACATGAAAATTAATCGGCAAGTTGACTTTTCCTCTTTCGACTTACTTCAAATTTTATACAGCTTTGGGTGATCTCGTACTGTACGCACCCGAAGTCACTCTAGCTTTTGGACTTTTCACACGTTCCGCAAAGCTATTCAGCACACTATCATTTGTCGAGCAGTAAATGTTTAAGAAGACCTTAAAAACAAAGCTCAGTCATAAGGAGGTGTCCAATAGGGCCAAAGTAAACTCTACAGCAATGAGATTTGAACCCGCCAATGGCGACTATTTAGTCGCGGTTTTTACCAACATTTTGCAAGAAGCTTTGGCAAGAAAATGAACTTTGTTCAATTTAAATAACGTCGCTTCAGATTTTCGTCTTCCTTCCATATAAGATCGTCGACGAAAAGTACATGTTTAACATGGAAATAATTTATAATTGTTGCCACTTTATCTCGAAAATAAATGAAGATTTTTATTTAGCAAAGCGTTATAAAATATTAAACGGTCGGTCCTGCCCGTAGATGATGTTTTTATATGTTTTTCTTTTCTTTTTCTTAAATTGCGGCCGTAAAACTTTAAATGTGCGTTTATTAAATAAAAGCTAAAAATTATATATAAATTTGAATTTATACAAGAGACCACCCGGTTTTCAATTTGCATAAGAGCAGAGAGAGCGAACTAAAAATGGGCACTTAAGAAATCTTTCAAAATAAAACATAATGTCAGAGACAAGTAAACGACAAGACGTCTATCTCAACGTTTTCTTCAAAACACATATTAGTAAAATTTCCGCGATAATTGGTGTTTCTGTTATCAACAACAGTAATGGCGCTGTTAGTTAGCAGCCATTTGACTGCTTGCTCTTCCATTCCCATTATTTGTATGGGTAAAAGTTCTGTTAAACTGTCTCGCTGTACGAAATGTTTACAAAGCAAAAGCTTACTCCATTTTGCATTTTTAAGTGAATAAGTGCAATGTATGTATATATACATGTATACACACGTATATGTACGAAAAAATACCAAACATTACAAAAGCAAATGTTACTCGTTTTCATTGTTTCGAACTTCGTATTCGCTTTAGAAATTCCATTTGGCTTTGAGTAAATTTGAGCGACCTTTTTTGTTCTCATAGAAATATGAAGAAGTCTTTCGTAATTCTTTCGTAATCCTTTTTTTACTTGATAGATTTGCGAAAAAGTTCGTGTAAACGTAGATATTGACTAAATAGAAAAAAAATTAATTATACTTTGAACAAACAAACCAAATTGCGTAAGAATTGCATCTTTATTCTACTGAATTGTGAAAAATAGAATGCGAAGTTACAATGCAAAATTTGTGAGGAATGAGAATGAAAAAGTTCATAGAAACATCAATATTGAAGGTCGTGTTAAGAGTTGTTAAGTTAAACAGAAAATTCGTGTAAAAAGAGAATTTTTCTTTTCAACTCGTTTTAAAAAAGTTCGTGTAAAAAGGCAATTAGATGTACAGTATATTTGCCTTCACATATATTTATCATATATTATGCAATTTTCCAGGCCACGCATCAGTTATAACACAAGGCGCTTTACCCATTTAGCTCACATGGCTGATGTTTCAGAATATATTCCAGGCTTACGGCCCACCATAATTTTTTTAATTTGAACTCAAAATCAAATTAAATTAAAATTCAAATTAAAAAAATTATGGTTATATTAAAAATTAAATTAAAAATTAAAAAAATTATGGTGGGCCGTAAGCCTCGACTTAGAGTACACTAAGTCGTAAGTATATATATATATATAGTATATATATATAGTCGTAAGTGTATATATACATATAAGTAAGTATATATATATAGTATATATATATATAGTCGTAAGTGTATATATATATAGTATATATACGTCTCTATATATATACTATATATATATACTTACGACTTAGTCGACATGTTGTCGATTTTGTCGAAAATATCGAATTTTTGTGGAATAAGGCCCTTAATATACAATCTAGTAAGTGTAAGTCTCCATGTTCGCCACAGTCATCATCCGTGATGAGTCAATCTCTTTCGATATCTGCAAATTAGTTTCCCAACACAATATTCTGCAACACGTAGTCCGTATTGGCTTCATCCTTGCGATTTTCTATTTCCTTCTTTTTCTTTCTCCTTTTTAACAAAACTTTTTAGATTGGAAACTGTATGGAAAGGCTTGGAGAGTAGAACGCAATAAGCTAAATACGTTAATATCAAATGAAATGTGACGGACGCCACAGTACGATGTTTTAATTAATTCTTCTTTGGCAATAACAGATCCTTGAGTGCAGAATACAACTATGTGCATGGGTGTTAATTTCACATTGGCAAATGGTCATTCCACGCACCTGCTTAATTAATTATACAAAAAATAAATTCCATTAATGCGCGTAAACTTTGTAATCGACGATATACGTAGAATGAATTCCATTTCAAAGCAATTTCCAAAGCAAAATAGAACGCAAAATGCTATCAATTGGACCATAAGCCCAACCAGCACCGCCGTAGTATACCTATAACTTAAGATATTCACAGACCGTTAAGCATACACCAGGCTAAGCCGAATAAGACCATTGGAAGGCTTACAAATACAAAAAATTGACAAATACAAAGCGAAGGGGAAAGATGGCTTTTAATAATGAATCCCCCCTCTGAGATACTTGCAGAATGGGATTTTTAGAAAGCAGATAATTCGAATTTTTATATATGGAACAAAATGTATTTTCTATCTTTTAGTTAGTTTACTTAAATAAAAGCTTATTACAAATATAAATGATTTTCCGATGATGAAAGCTTCCTGCGGCCATATTCTGTACCTTTGATTGTGTAAATAAAGCATTAAAATTGTTGGCGTGTATGGAAAATTTAAATAGAGACAAACGGACAAAATACAAATAAAAACAATATGAATTTCTTGACAAAGTGACGGCTTCAAGTTCTTTGTCGATATTTTATGAAATCATAAAACTGGTTCCGTTTACATTGAAGACATTTTTTATACATTCCAAACAATTGTTTGTGCAATACACTTTTGGCAAGTAGTTAGAATAATGCTGTAGATCAATAAGGGAACGCTTCACAAAAATCATTCCATGGCCAAGTAACCAAGACCAAGAAGACTTTCATAAGACAGGGCGGACATTGTATTGAAAGAAAAAAAAACTTAAGTACAAATAAGTAAATCATTATTACATATTACTCATTAAACGCCCACGTACATGCACGTCAAAAACGAACGAGAACGAGCTTAGGCAATGAAATCAGCCATAGTGTAGCGTGGCGTGTGTGAGTAATCATTGGCAATTTTTAGAACGCTGATTAAGTTCAAGCCATTGATTACTACAATTATCTCACATTTTGCATTCTTCACAGTATCGTAACAAACACTGGCATAAACTTCTTAAGGTATTAGATATTCATTCATTAACAGTTTGTTTGGCGATTTCCCAATTAACTTTTTGGAAATTTAAAGATGCCAAAGCTATTTTCAGTTCCATTTCCTTTTTTTTTCATTTTTAAAGCTCAACAAATATTTGCGTTAAAATGTACACCAAGAGCGAATTTGGGAATTATGTAGATTGTTGATCAGGACAAAAAGCGGAATCGATTATGCTGTGCCTAAATGTATTGTATCTGTCTACTTATTTAGGTTACGTTTGCGACGCCATGACTTTATTTGAAACAATTTAGTTTAACCGAACCTAGCCAGTCAGTCCATTGACCCGTTTGTTTGGCCCAAATTAATAAAAGTCACGAAATTAGATAACTGCCTCTTAACGGAGTATGTTGCGTATAACAAATTTTATAAAATCAAACTCTGCACATTCTTGATCATCGCGAACATGAATATCATTTCGACTCTCTTTGCCTATTAATGAAATTGTTACAGTTCGCAAATTAATTTGGAAAAACATCCGGCTGAGTGGGCGAGTAGGCGAGAGTTTCGACTAGCAATTCAATGGTCGTGTGTTCAAACCTCAAGTGCGGTAGAGTTTTTAATAATAATAATAATAATAATAATAATAATAATATTAATAAAAAAAAAAATAAATAAATAAAAGCCGAAAGCTTTAGATGCTAGTGCTTTAAGACTTTAGTCTTAGAATTTATTCTCTGGCTAAATTTATATAATAATAATAATAATAATTTGGAAAAATAAAAGTTGGCGTAACGGTTAGCATAATCCACCCAAAACCTGTGACCTTTAAAGTTGCACCGCTTAAAACACATTCTTCACTGATATTCTCTTAAAGATGTGCGGCAGTATGACGGACGAAAGCCAAGTTATAGTCTTGCAGGTGACAGTGTGTGTGTGTCTCTACTGCATTAGTGCAGGCAGTTCGTTGGCCTACGCATTGCCATAATTTTTTCCTTTCATCGCGAAACGCATAGATATCACATGTTCCCAAATCAGGTGAGTACTTGCATTATTTTTAATCAGCCTTTCCACTGATTTTCGATGAATTTGCGCACAGTTTTGATGGCATCTGCAATTATTACAAATTTAGATTTCATAATCATCCTTAAAACACGGGCGCCGCTCGCGAACTCTACTCCAGGATAATCACTCATCACGTGAAATGGTTCGGTAAAAGTTCCCCCAGGTTTAAAACATTGGCGGCTATTTTCGATATTCATTTTTGCATCCCTGCTAAAACTCGGCTTCTACACTTTCGTTTCTTAAGTACCTTTTCAATTGAGATTAATTTTGGAATTTTCTCGATTTTTATTATTTAGGTAAATGCTGTTCAATTGTTTTTGCAAATGTGTGCTTGATGTTGCAAATGTTGCTTATTTTGAAAGCATTTAAATGAAAACTTGTATGGCAGAATGACATTTATAATCGTTTTGGCGAGTTTTTTTGGGAGTGCCAGTGTGTCGCTTTGGTATTTGATTGGTGCTTGTAATCAGGTCTTTCGATTCGTTTTTATACTCACCACCGAAAGATGAGGGAAATATTCATTTTGTCGAAACGCGTGCAACGTCCAGAAGAAAGCATCAAAGACTCCACAAAGTATATATATTCTTGATCAGCATAAAATTGTAAACCGATTTAAGCATGTCCGTTCGTGTGTCTGCCCGTCTGTGTAATGTCTATTGTAAACATTTCCCTGACCGCTAATAAGAAGCTATCGGTTTCGAATTTGCCGGAAACATTGGAAGTTTTTGCATGCAATTGGTGTTGAAAATGGGTCAAATCGGTTGAAGGACACGCCCACAGTACCATGTAAACTAAGACAACCACTGTTTTTCAAAAGGAATAAAAAATTATATTTTTTGCTTATTATTCATAAACTATAGCAGATAAATGTAGAAAAGTGTTAACACATATTTTATGGGCGATGCCGTAATACTTGTAAAAAAATGGAAAAAATATTATGGTGCGTCAAAATTTAATTCTTCTTCCAATACATTTATAATGCGCAGAAACAAGCTTCAGTAATCTCATAAACTATATAAATTTTTGGTCAGTTCCAAAATTGGAATGCACTTAAGCCTGCCCGTCTATTCGCCTGTCCATCCATATGTCTGTGCAACCGTGTAGTATCTGTAGTAAACATTCACTCGTCGAAGATGTCGCCTACAAATTTGCAAAAGAATTTGGAAGTGACCTAAACTTTTCCAAGGACACGCATACAACGCCCACACGCCTATGCGACAAAAATTTTTATTTTGAAAATAAAAAAAATGGGCTGAGCCCATTCCATATTATAGAGCATGAAAATTTAGTTCTCTCTCATTTTTTTTGTCTCTTTATGAATAACGGTGATGCGTGTAAAAGAATCGGTCGCGGCGAATATAAATTTCTTACTTGTTGATATTCTTGAAGACGCAACGATTGAAAGCTAAATTTTGATACACGTGTGCTTGTATTAGTGTGACAATTTAAGTTGGCAAACGGGGGTGTTGTGCTCAAAACGGCTAAAAACCCAAGTGGAAGAATTAAAAAAAAATTGCCAGCTTAATGTATTTTCAAAACAATTGGAGAATTAATAATAAAATCGAAATCACAATAAAATGCAACACAGAAATTAAATTTGCTAAATTTGGATTTGCAAATTAATTAACGTTTTGTGTACTCCCCAATGTCTAGGCTTTCATGCAAAGGATGCCTTTACTGGAAAACAAAGTACGATTCCCGAATTGTTATCACACAAACGAGTGTTTAATTGTATTAGGGAAAGTGTTGTAGTCGCTCTTCTTCGACTATAATGTTTTGACTTGGTGTTAACTTAAATCGTAGTTCATCATAAAAACACTCTCATCGGCAGCTATCATTAATGACTAGATGTCTTATGGGGCTTCATGTGTTTCGAAAGGTAAAAAAAAACACATTTTCTCTAATTAAATTTTTTTTTTTGTTATATTATTTTTATTTTATTTAAAAAATGTATATAAAATGTTACATCAAATTTTGATATAAACATTTCGAAATTTATTTATTAAGGTGGTGTTCCGGTATCGATTTAGAAAAATATGTCCTTGCTCGCCTTGGTTCAATCATGAACGAAGAATGTATAAAAAAAAAATTATATATGAAAATTTGATTTTTGGACTCGATGCAATTTCCGGTGAACTCAGCACCATGTATTGCCTTGGGAAATAAGTAGTGATGAACGAAAAGGAAAAACTCTGTTCAATCGATGCCGCGTCGTATCTATAATCGATCTGCGGGATTGCAATAAGACTCATGCGCTTATTTTAAAGAATTCATGTCCACCAACGTTGAAAATAAGTATTGAGAGAATAAAGCCAATAAAGTTCTTGAAGTAGGAGCAAAATGGTGAAAAAATGGAGTAAAAAAATGAGTGAAAACTCTTAAGGCACATGTAATATAAAATATAATCGCAGGAAAAGGCTTTGAGCTCAACAAATCTCGTTTAACTAAACGATGCAAAAAATGTTTCCGAGTCGCGAAACTTTGAAAGCGAGAGAAATGAGCAGCTGCCTCGATACGGCTATGACGCTCCCAGCCGATCGACACAATGATCACAATTTACAAAGAGTCTCGCTCGTTGTGTTCATTGCTCTGATTAACTTGAAGCATTGGGAAATGTATTCTTGACATGTTCTAATACCCAATAGTTGATAAAAAAAAAAAAGAAAAAAATTTAATGGATTTTTTTCACATATCAAAATTCATCATGTAACCTCTTGACTATCGTCATGGTTGTAGACTGATTTTAATTACTTATTCGGTATTACCTTTTTTTGTTTTAAGATCGCACTGTCATCTTGGTGGCGTCGAAAACCAAAGCAACGAAAGAGTTAAAATAGCCTATGCTGTTAGGCATTGAAACGAAAGAAAAAAACTCATTATGTTTTCCGGTTAGTGTGTTTAATAGAATTTGAGAATGTGCGTTGTATCTTCTCTTCTTACCAAAGTCCACATTTGCTCGTTATAAAAATACACAACTTTTTTTTTTTTTTATTACCAATTGAACAATACGGCTTGACTGCATTTTTTCTTAAGATTTATTTGCTGCTTTGTTGAATTTTTTTTTTTTTTTTTTTTTTTTATCAAATTTCTGCATAATTTAATTAATTTAAATTTTTTATTGTATAGATATGTTGATGCAAATTTTAACGATGGGTAAAACCAATTTTTTTTACACCTACAGGTCTTTTTGGAACTTCACATTTTTCTGATTAAAACAACAGCTACAAAAACAATGTTGAAATATTTGATTTCTCAGCACATTTACATAAATTTGTGATTTCATCTCTAGGGTTTTTTTTTTTTTTTATAGCTAACAACAACAAAATGAAAAAAAAAAATAGCTGTAAGCACATTCGTTAATATTCATTTGAATCATAATCGATTTTTACGCGAGAGGGTTTGTTTTGTTAGATTATGTGTGATACAGATGTCTGGCGCCAATAAATTTACCAAACATATAAATTAAGAGGAAAGTATTTCTTTAAAGAAAAACAAAAAAAAAGAGGGAAAAAAGTCAGAAAATATCTACAAAAGTTACTTTAGCTTACTTAGAACGAATGACAAGCACCCACCATCTTTGAACCGTACGACCACAAAACATTTGTACCGTAGTCCAAACCTCCTATCAATCCCTTATATAGCTTAATTAGTGAGGTTATGTTGATTACATTTTCAAATAAAATTCTGAGAGACATAATATCAACTATGTATGTATGTATGCACGAGACCTTAGCTTTGCCGCTACAAGCAAGGAAGTCTCTTCAAAATTTCAATTTCTTATACTGAGCCTTTTTCTTATGTCCAACAAGGATCGAGATAAAGAAATTGTTCAACAAATAGTCATATTGTCGAAGTATAGTGGATGCATAAGCTTATACTGTTCATGAGTATCCAATGTTTGGTTTATATTTGGTTTGGTGTTGCAAATGGAAGGACAAACTTAATATACTACCAGCATACAATCATACATATAACAATTAACATAAGGCATTAGCCTTAGCCTTAGGACAAAAGGATGTTGCATAAATTGATAGGTGGCTGGAGAAAGCATAAAGTAAAGATGCACTTCGAGGTCTAAAAATGATTATTTATTGTTTACGCCCTGAAATGCTGGCTAACAAGTCATTCTTCCTAAATAATACTAGAACAGAATTCTCCATAACTTCTTTAGGAAAATTTTAAGGTAATCAAGGTAAGTGAGATGTGACATTTGCAGTGCAAAGCATTAGTAATTGGAATAGAACGTCCTTTAGTTTCATTTCTTCTTGATATGAAGATTTCGTATAGAAATTTTTTACGAATACTGGACATAAATTACTTCATCACTTTTCGACGATTAGGTTTCATACGTAACCATTGTATGTAATTGGGGTAACGAGTGCAATTATGAACGTGAACTATTGACTGCCAACGTCAACATAATGTCACATGTTTCATGTTTTGTGCATGTGCTCGCCCAAAACAAAAAATTAAAAATAATACTAATAACGTACATTGAACAAATCAATCAAAAGAAGTGCGTTGCAAATGTGTTGAGGTTTTCTTATTAGAACATTTGTTGACGAATCAACCATAATAAAGAAATATTACGATAACTTCGCTGCATATTTTAACGACATCCATCTGAAGGAGACCACACATAAAAACGAATAATAAATGAAAAGAAATATTCATCTGTGGTCGAATCTTTTATATCCACCATTCTAGGCTGAGGGCTATAATCATTTTGTCATAATGTTTGCAACACCCAAAAGGAAGCTTCAAGGACCGTATAGTATATGTATATATACTTTTGATCGGCATGAAATTCTAAATTGATTAAGCCATGTCTGTCAATATGTGTGCCTACGTCTGTGTGTGTTGTTGACACGCTCTTGCTTGCAAAAAGCAAAATATCGACTTCAAATTTCCACGAGACATTTTTCTAAGCAGGTTGGTATTAATTGCTCAGAGCACAGGCCCGCAGTGTTGCGGAAACCGAACGCAACGTCATTTTTCTAAGCAATAATATGGGGATTTCCACTCGTTACTCATAAATTATAAAGGTTAGAAATCAGATGTCAAATGAAGATCTGCTTAAAAACACGTTAATTCCTTAAAAGTTAATATGGTGAACACCACGACCTGGTGGACAAATTTTTCTTAATAATACCAGCGATATGGGTATCAAACAAAAGTAGTTGGAGAGCAGAAAGCGACAAGATATTAATTGTAGTGGACGTCGCGACATGGTTGATTAATTATCCTTAACAATACGGTTTAGTGAAGTAAATACGTTTAGTGAAGCAAGATAAATTTTATTTCAGTCACTCTTCGATGGCAATAAATAAAAGCATGGGGCGCCAAAGATTTCAATGGTAGTGGGTATGCGCGATTCGGCCTCATCCGAATATATAGCTTCCTTACTTGTTATTATTGCAGTTTATGAGTAACGAGTGTAGTACTCACTTGTTTGCTTTTGAAAACCGAGATAATCTTACTTTGCGTTGCATTCGGTAAAATTGCAAAGATTGTCATGAGTTGGAGAGATGGTTTCATGAATTCTTAATACAGTTCTTGACGTTTTTCTGCAAAATTTTCATCTAAATTCCATTAAGATGTCAATAGGTTTACAAATATCCATCTTTTTTTATGTCTATTTTAATATGTCTTTTATATGTTTCTGTTGATTTACAAAAACTTTGTGAAAATCGGGATCTTGACTAAATTCTATCGCCAGGCAAGCTTTAACTGGTCCAAAATCTTTCATTTCAAATGACATGCAGACGGATATATTTAGATCTTGTATTCACTCAGATGTGTTGGAACCAATTAATATGCCGTAAGCATAAATTGCGAGCAACATGCTATTTCCTTGCTCTTGTCTGCTTCGACATTTTCAGCCCGATCGCGATTGCCGCTAACCATACAAAGTCTTATTCAATTTACAGACAGATTCTTGTTGTACCTTTTGAAGCTGTATTACGAACCCTTCTTCGATTTTTCTAATTTTCAAGGGTCAACTTCCTCACCAGCGAGTAGTTCCTTCGAAAACGTTACTAAATAGTCAAGTATGTATATGTAAATGTTTGTTTATAGATCGCCATTTAAACACGTTGTAACTACGTCCGTTGGTCGGTGTCAAGATTCTTATCACGCGCTTAACCGATCATTAATCCTATAATGGTAGACCTTACAGCACGGGCCAAAATTTATCGCCAAAATTTTAACCAGCACCCATTTGCTGTCAAGCGGACTTTTCGCGAATCATTTTCCTTAGTATGGCATATAAACTGGTTACCGATAACTTTTCTTCTTCTTGTCTTTGCAATCATACTACTGCTGTTCAACAATCGTACTACAAACTCATCTTCACTCGCTCGCTTACAATATTTAACATCGTCTTTTTTAATAGCATCTTTACATGATATTGAATTTTCGCGGCCTTCATATTCGTCTGCATCAGTCCTTATTTACAGTGCACTAATGGTGTATATTTTCGGATATCTTCTTTACGCGCAAAGATCGTAGAATTATTTTGGTACGATCGCAACCTTTTCGCTATCTTTTCTATTAACTTCGTACGAATGAATGTAACACAGATGGACATGTGGTAGAGCCACATTTTATTATATCGGTTAGTTCACAATCACTTTTTGAATCCTGTCTGTCCGGCTGTGTATTTGTTCATTTGATGTCAGTCCATATGTAATTGTGTCTATCCTACAGGTTGCAATTTTTGGCGATATTTAGACAACATTTGGTACACTCATCTTTTTTGGCCAACGAACAAACCCTGTTGAAAATCGATTGGATCGGACGAGTTTTTCGACCACTCTCCCTATAACACATTGTTTTGAACGGTTGTTCTATGGAAAAAAATTGCAATTTGTCTGTGATAGTTACTTCATTGCTCACTCCTCCACTAAATACTTAATACGTATTAATGGGTATTCAACTTCGTAGTAAATTTTCAGCATTTATATGTGTTCCGTAGAGGCAAGAAAACACCATAAGCAGGTTTCTCTTTCGGAACTAAGTTATGGACATTTGTTGCTGACTTATGCAAAAATAGGACTGTCGTCGGGTCTATTATAAATCTGTACGTTACGTGATGATACGTATATTGAATCTGCATGTGTGCATGTTCTATATCATAACAAGACTTTATGCAATGTCTGTCAACAAGAGGTATTATTTTAAATTTCACATCATTTTTGAATTGCCAGCGTAGAGGTGTCATTACGATGACAGATGATTTGACAGGTAGAAACTGGAATGTTTTTGGACACCCGAATTTGATGATCTAGATTTAGGAAGGTGCAATTTGGCACAAACATTCCCTGTTCAAAAATGGATACAATCCGTTTACGGACAAAACTCACCCCGGGAAACCGCAACAACTTTGCTATATTTGCGTCTATAACTGCCGATGTCGTGAATATATTTGCCCAGAATGGAATTTGGTCTTAATTTTTTTCTCTTATTATTTCAACACGAGTTGGCAAGAATCTCGCTGTAAGCTAAGCGTACTTCCTTCTTTCACTTTAAAGTTTATTCAAAAATATTCGCAAAATTATATATAATTGAAACAATTCGTAAAAATATTCTTTATTAATTAACTTTCATTTGTGTTAAAACTAAAACTTATAAATATTTTACAAATTAAGGTAAACTTATGAGTTAGATACAAATGCTAACTAAAAAATGTAAAAATATTCACCAAAAAAAATTAAAGTGGCAGGAAATTTAAAAAAAAAAAGTGTTAATTTAAATGAAAAGCAAAAACGAATACATACATACGATTTTTTAGTCTTATAAAATAACACAAAAACTATTTACTATTTACAAAATTTGAAAAATTTTTCAAAAAGAAATACAAGAGAAGAAGGGAAAAAAGAAAAAGTTGGAAAAATATTATGGATAATTTGAACATCCCTGCATACCTCATATGAGTAACAAAAATTTATTTTTAACGTAACGCAAAAAAAAAAAAAGATTTAAATAAATTATTTAAAATTAAAACTTAAACATAAATTATTTATTACACAGTAGTAAAATCACGTTTGTATTTATTTTTAGCTTCTTCTTGATGATAGAGATTACACTACACGGTAACAATGAAGTCTTTTCCGGTTTTAAAGTCAGTGCACTTGAATTGCGGACAACATTTCGGATACGACCACTTGGGATCGACGGGCATTTCCTCACAGCCGGGCATTTCAATATAGGGACAAGTCTCAATATTAATACTTTGTGTGGCTAAGTCGCATGACAAAACAGCACAGATACCCTTAGGCCGGTATTCCTTGTTCGGCAACATTGCACGACGCGTGATTATGTCAAAGCATTTACCAGGATGTTCTGTGAAAAGATACAAAAAAAATGAAAACAAAAACTGATAATGAAATTATTTGTAAAAATCAGAATAAGGAAATAAAGTGAAAAATTCATAATTTATCGCAATCAATATCATTAACATCAATTTAAACATGCAAACGCATGCCTTAACAGAGTGAGATACATAAAGGCAAGAACAAGAAATAATAAAATATTAATTTTTACGATCTCTCATTAAAAACAATCTTTTTACACAGGAAGTAGCGGTCGAGGCACCAAAAATAAATAAATAAAATAAAACAAAAACATTTAACTACTATTCACGTGTAAGTAAGTAAGTAAGTAAGTAAGTAAGTAAGTAAGTAAGTACATATGGTTCCCTTTTGTTTCTACCAACAACAAATATGTTACTTGTTATGCACTAGATTTTGTCGTCGCGTTTTCGTTAACATTCAGAAATACACATCACAAATTTTACAAAACGCACATATGAGCGATGAGCGGAATCTCTTCGTCTCTCCTTCGGAATACTTTCTTTTCGAAATGAATGTTGTTTCTATTAAAAATGAAAAGAGATTGAAGGAAAGACATCAAGGAAGCTAGAAGCTTATCCAGCTTATCCAGAGAAGCGGTATGTCACGATAAGAGTTTATTCGAAATATGAAAAAAGGAGAATTGCGCTGATATTGAAATGTTTTATCCGAGTTGATGAGATTAATTGTAAAGAGAAAAGTGGGCACATTTCCGGAGCAAAAGTTCCATTAGACAACGTAAAATTCAATTTGAAGTCTTTTAGTATGCAGCAACTGAACTTTATGAGTCAGCGAATATTGAAGACCTGCTACGCTAAACCTAATTGCGTCTACATGGAACTGAATGGAAATCTGTTGGGCTAGTTTGGTTAATTTGGAATTTGTGTAACAGTTAAGCCATCAATTTCGCCCTGCGATTACGATGATACCAATGCGAGTAAATTGGGCAAGAAATATGAAAGGCGAGAATCACAATTCAAATGCTGTTCTTCAGCAGCTTCAACGCTTTGTTAACCGGCAAATAAAATCATTTGAAATCTGCCTTCGTATGCGCAAGAAATTGTTTGCGAACGAGTGCTTACCTATATTGCAATATAAAAGTTAATTGATTTCTTTTCTCATATAAAGCATGTGTGCATGATTGCTTATGGATTGGTATTTATCGTTTATTTTCACACACACACACACACACACACACACACACACACACAAGCTCGAATCTATAAATAGATACATGTGTACGAACACATGTTAACACGTATTAGGTTTCTTTCCATTTCATAAACTCATTAATTACTTTGGACATGTGACTCCAGGATGAAATCCACAAATCTTGTTTTAAAATATATTTTTTTTTTTTTTTCAATTTTAGCATTAACGTTCCTCTTGAAACAGATTCTACTCGAACCCTTTGTAAAAAATGTGAAATTCTTTAAAGTACAAAAAAAAAATAAAGAAGAAAATGT
The DNA here is from genome assembly GCA_000688715.1 of Glossina pallidipes. NCBI lineage: Eukaryota > Metazoa > Arthropoda > Insecta > Diptera > Glossinidae > Glossina > Glossina pallidipes. Next base: position 863,159 of record KK499766.1, read on the forward strand.
TTCGAGTTGACTTGGACTGTTCACTCATTAAGTGCGTGAGAAATCAATCAACATCAGAGAAATTGAGTTTATTTTATTTTTATGATTTTTTTAAGGAAAAGTTATACAAGTCCTATTCTTCTATTAAATAATCAAAAAACTTCCTTGCAATTGTGTCGCAATTATAAATCTTTTAATGGGAGCGGCTGGGAATACGTTGCTATAAAACCCAAAATGACTTATCGGAGGGTGCATAGAGTGTACGTGTAACTTCCATTCTGAATCAATCTAAAAAAATTGAAATAGTAGTAGTTAAATTTGGGCAGACCCAAGATAAAATGCCAAAAATTCTTGCTCAACCAACATAAGATCTCGTGATCATAGAAAGACTAACTTTTCATTAGAGCCGTCATATGAAAAGGGCCTCGAAAAATAGACTTGTACCGCTAAAAATTACTAACATTTATATGTCAAATCGCTTTTCTGAAAATGTTGTTGCCATCGTATTCAAGTTTTTCACATTTATTTGGTATATAAAAATGTTATTGTACCTTACACCATTTATGGTTCAAAGGTCGCGATTTTTAAGATATTTTGATGAACTTTGGTATGCTCACATGTTTTGACTGGACGAACGCTCTTGAAAATGTTTCGGATCAGGCCATTTTTTCGAACACTTCCCATTGAACATCTTTTTCCGAAAAGCCGTTCTATGAATAACTGCATTAAGGAAATTGCGACTTTTATGTTGAGCCCAAAACGACATTGACAGAGTTCAGCGTTCGAACAGAGAGACAGTAAAAAATGTGCACAGTATACAGTTGTGAAGTAATTGTGCACGTTGCATACGTTTACGTAAACTCAATATACTCTTATTACAAACCTTGTCAGATATGGAAAAAACCAAAATAATACAAAAATGCATCCATTAATAATCCACTTCTGTCCCTCCAAGCAGATATCGATTTAAAGCTACAGGCAAATGAAATTTTTAAGCTAAAATGGAATACAATCGGTAGCGAAGACATCGAAAATTAATAAAAAATGACTTTAGATCGGAGGTATATAAAATACGCCCGAAAACAAGTACAATTTCCCTACTCGTCCATGTATTGAGCTCTTGCAGAAGTGGAAGCAACCGAATGGCCCGTAGCTATGTAATTTTTTTCAAAGGGCCGTGAACACCACCCATAATTTGAGATTCAATCGGGAAGCAATAGTATAACAGGTTTAACTTTAGCGCATCCTTAATTTCTCTTTAATAAGTGAAGCAAACACTGATTTTCACAATTGTAATTTTTCTACTACGGTTGGGGCAAGTAGAAGTTGGGAGAATTCCTCGTTTATGCCTACTGTACAGTCCAAATAGTCGCCAGAAAAATTGCTAATTTTGTAACAACAATTTTAGAAAAGGTGACTATTTTGGAAGATTGCAATGGGGTGGAAGATCAGTATGTTTCTTTCGTGTCTCCTCAAATGCCTATTAACGAGATCGGTTAAGAAATCGAACAAAAAAAAAAAACATTACATTGTTGGTCCTTTCATAGGCATTTCAAACACATTTGAAAACTCCTTTAGCTCCGTTAACAAAATCTTCGGAACTCGCTCTTAACACTTTCAACGGTGTTCTTAAGAAACAAATAAAGCTAGCAACAAGCAAGTAATTGGAATGAAAAGCTTCGTTGTTATACGCTTGCACGGGTTGACTACAATGCAGATCAACTTATTTTACAACCCAACAATGCCGCATTCAGTGTAAATTTCTCAGCTTTTTTTTGTGTCTGTTACATAGACAAAATAAATGAATTTACGACGTAGACTCTGATGACTAACTGTTTTATAGCCACTATTAGATTATTATGAAATTATTTATGTACTACAGAGGTATGCATATTAAGCTTTAGGTGTTTAATCTTCTCTTTTAATGTGCGTTAATTTCAAGACATTAAATTATTTACGGTATAAGCTTTCTTGTTGTTTTCGGAACGAACTTGAAAGTTTGGTTTGTTTTTTATGTTAAGAGGTTCTTGAACTTGCCTTCTTATTGAATTTCAAGCAAAAAGGCCAATCTATAAGCTATTTACTTATTATAAAATATATGAAACGTGCTCGTCTTGACCTTTCCTTGAAACTACAATAAATTCCAAAAGAGATGACAATTACATTTCTATAAAATATATACACTGTCAGGTAGTTGGTTTATGAATAATAAATATAAACACATATAGTTATATAGTTATAACAAAAAATTCATATAACGAAATTATAAAATAAAAGAGAAGGAAGCGTGCTGCCCTTCAATGTTTGTTAATTGTTAAAGTCGGTCCTCAACTAGGCCTAAAAAAATGTAAATTTTTATAATTAACATCGAGGAATTTATGCGCTTTTTTTTTATTTTTTATAATCTTTCTCCTTTATCAAAGAGAGAGAGAGAGAGAGAGAGAAAGAGGGAGATTGTATGTAATCTCTCTTGAAATCAATTCCACACATGGGAAAACTTCGTGAGCTAAGATTATTATTAAAAAGTCAAATAAACAAAGTTATAAGCAAAGTAGTAGTCGTTTCCGTAAAGTTCTTCCGCATGTTATGCCTGCAATAGTAGATGAAAAGATAGGGTCTGTTTACCCATCTCCATCTCCATCTCCATCTCCATCTCCATCTCCATTTCGAGCAATGTTTATGTTTACATGCATGTCACCTTGCATTAATCTCATAAGACCTTAGCTTAATTTCATAGAATACATTCCTCTTTATTGATATCATGCATTCTTATCATCATTTAATGGGTTTTAACGTTATTACGAAACAGGTTAAACCGCTCAATATTGTCAGTTCCACGTACATTGAACCATTAAACAAACAGACAAACACCTGAAAACAACATAATGTTGTTTTTATTGTGCATAATTTGTTACATAGCAAGTTTTCTTTAATTTTTGTTTTTTTTCTGTTTTTTTTCATTCTCTTAATAATCATGTATTAATTTATGTACATAGTTATGCAGAAGGTCAAGCTTTTAGATCTCTCCCTAGGCAATATAATTTAATATAAAAAATTCTTTTACGTTTGCATACTTTTTTGCTCTTTTTTGCTCATTTTTTTTTTTTTTTTTGTCTAAAATATTAATAATCTTGAAAAAAAAAAAAAACAAAAATAATGACGGCTTAAATTGTCGAATTAGAAAAAACAAAAAATTGCGTCTTAAATTTTATTTTATTTTATTCAAGAAGAAAGAAAGATTGGAACAAACGCCGAAAAGCATGTCACACCGGCACTAAGACAACAGCGTCGTTTCTTGTTAACGTTTCAGTTACAATAATTAACGATTTCGATGACATGCAAGATGTTTGCTGAGGAATTGTAGCGCTTTGCTTGGCCACCATTTTGTTAAACATAATTTTAATAAATGTTTTCTTTTCGCTAAACATAAAATGTCGAGATCACAAATTGTTTAAGAAAAATATTAGATTCGATAGATATTTTATTTATTGTATTTAAAAGCGATTGTCGTTTACTCGTTTTGATTAAAAATAATTAATTGATAATTAACTAAATGAGAGAAGTTTTTAAGAATTAATGAATTTCCAAGGAGCAACAATTATTATTAATTAATTAGTTAATTTTTGTTTAATTTATTAATAATTAAAATTTTTCGCGATAGACTTCGACAACGATCATACAATATAATGAATGAATGAATGAATGAAAAGAACTATAAAATATTTCAAAAGCATTTTAATATCGACTGAAAACTTTATTGCTGCTCGGAAAGCTGTTAAGAAATAATTTATCAACAATCTGCGCTCCATTTCTAGGACTAAAGCAAATTTTGCAAGACACATATGTATACGAATTTTCGCTCGAGTTTATTTGACAATTCAATTAAGACCGCACCAATATTTACAATGACAATAAGCTATCATAGCCTACTCTTTGAAAATAGGGAATAATCCTACCATCGGACATTCAATATAAATAGAATGCACCTCTTTCCTAAATACAATACTCTATCAGCTAGCCCTCTATTTTTTGTAACTACAGCAATCAGCAATAGCGTAATTAAAGCATAGAGAGATTCAAATTCCACTTATAGATATCATTTCCTTGTCGTGTATTGTACTGTGGCTCGCTCTCCAATGCTTTGTCTTCACTAAATTTCATTCTTAAGTCCTTATCCCTCTATTTTGTATCTACATTTAGTTAAATGAAGATTAGGAGAGGAGAGAATATATGAGTAATTAGTTGTCAAAAAAAAAAAAAAAAAAAAATTGGGATCTAAACAATTGGCAACACTATGCATCTAAGATTTAAAGCTTGCTTAAATTACTGAAAAGTCACAGCTTGCGCTTAAACATCTTGACGTGAGCCTTCAGGAGATATTTTTAATTTTACCATGAAAGCTGTGATTGCCTTTAAAAAATGTGGTTTGAGAAAAAAGCGATTTTTGGAAGCGATTTGAATGTTCCAACCTTTAATGTCGTATGCGTTATATATGGTGTATGAAAATGTTAACGCCATGAATACTTTCCCGCTTAAAGGTATCAAATTTAAATGCAATAAGAAAGAGTATTGAGAATAAGATTTCACAATGCTACTATAGGTGATCCTAATGGTGAAAAAGGGAACTCCCCAGAAAAAAGAAGCAAGTGAAAAGAACAAGTTCTTCAAAGCTACATAATAAAGGTGCGGTCGAAATCAATCTTGTAAACTGACTATTAGCTATAATCACACTATGAAAATACATTTGGAGACACCGATCCCCAATCTCTCATACTATAGTACAACTATCGATATGATATGGACTGATGTCAGTAACTCATGAGAATTTTGAATGATTTTTAGTTCGGGAAACGACAACAATAAGTAGAAGTTCATGCAACGGAAATAAGAGCCCAACTACTTGCTAACTCACTTCACTCATTCAACGTTATGTGCTTTATCTAAGCAGAAAAAGAAAATAAACAAATAAACAATTCGGGTGTGAGCGAATTTTTTTTCTATGCCTATCACTTTTTTCTTAAAAATAAAAAGGCAACAAACTATGATATTTCGATATTCTGCTATATTGTTTGGACATGGCGGACTCTTGTCCATTTTTGTGCAAATATAGTGGACTCATGCATAGAATATATGCGAGAATTTTCAGTGTTTTATTTGTTGCAGTTTATGGGTAGTAAGTGAAAAACCCAGAAAGAAGAGTAGTAGCTCTCAGTTTACGTTGCATTGTAGACGTGTCTTTTGTCCGATTTGTCCCAATTTTAATACCCAAGACCTTTATATGGGTTTGGAAAATTTAAAACCGATATTTCTTAATTCTTGCGGCCCGTACAATGTTTACCAAGGACGTACTCAGACGGGCAGGTTTCCGTGTTTGATGTGTCTGTGTCTTTGAGGCTCCACTGTAGGTACTGCAAAGTGTACACCACTCCCCCCTCCACCTGATATACTATGACTTACATTAAAAGCCTTATGCGTTTTATACGTGATAATGGTACTTGTTCACTACACAGCAGTACACCTATATAGTGCACCCACGTTCTGGAACAATTAAAGATAATAAACAAAAACCTAAGACAAAAACTTGTTACTGCATAATAGCGCTAAGTATGTACATTAAGTAGAAAAAATACGAAAGACTTAATAAACAAACGCGATAATGACGAAATCTTTTTAATGACATTATCAATTATAAACAATTAATAATTTTATTTGCATATTATATTCAAATTAAGCAGTAATTTATAAAAAAATAAAACAATTAATAATATGTTTGTTGCGAAAAAAAAAAAATATATATATATATATATATATATATACTAACCAGGATGAAAAATTGCACGTTGCGTGTAAATAGCAGCCTCCGTGCTGCTTAAGTTGTATAATATGAATACAAAATTAGCAATGAAAAAGGCATAATAAACTCTTGCGGAGCACATTGTTTAAAACCAGGATAGTTTTTATAAATTCTTCGTGAAAAATGTTATTTTCGGTTTCCCTTTTTAACTTCCTTATAACTTATATTATAATTTTCTTGAGATTATTTTTATTTAACTTTTTAATAATTGTTTTTATTTATTTTTTTATTTATTTATTTTTGTATTTTTTTTTTTTTTTATTTATTTAATAACCTTATTAACGTCAAATGTTAATTCACGGAATCTAAAACTTCAACTGATTACGCTGTGCAGAAAACACTGATATTTAAATAATATGTACGGCTTCTGTTTAAAATTTGCTGCTATGCGTATCAACAACAAATGGGAATATTTTCCATGTTATTCCGTTTGCAACACTTGTTATGTAATTATTTTTATGCAATCTAAGATTTTTGAGTCAATCGACCCATCTCTGTTCCCCACTTCTCTATTGTAGAGACTGTCCAAGTCATGGAGCGTGGGATAGTGAGCTCGTAAGCCTGCTTATGGTTACGTAAGTCATTTTTAGGTATTGTTGGAAGGTCCTTAAGGAACTTTTTAATTGAGTTCCGGCCTTAAAGTAAATAATGAAGATTATCTTTGAGTACTGGAGAGAGGTTTAGTTCATCTAGATACTAGAACTTACAGATTGGATCGTATAAAAATGTACAAAAGTGAGAGAAAAGTGTATTTGGTCAATTCATGCCGATCGGGAATGCATAGAGTTTACCGTGTCTCTGAAGTGTAATTCTAGATGTTGCAAGCTTTTGATAGATTGAATGTAAAGCCCGTTTGTGTAAATAAAAAACAAAATTCGATTCAGAGAAGCAAACGTTTGCGAATTGTTGCTCTTAATATAAACCTCGATAGGTAAATTAAGTCCATTAAAAAATTTATCATTAAATGCGTTTGTATTTATCAATGTGTAAGAAAAATGATTTTTATGAAATTTACATAAGATGATGAGTATCCGGAATTCGTTCGAAAGTAACGCATCACTTTTTTGCTTGTTTCTCTCTTCATCTCACAAGCGCTTAGTGTTCTCCTATTCTCATTCTTTCTCATCCATTTTTGTTTCTTTTTCTTTTTTAACTCGAATTTAAAATCAGTTACACAGTTAAAGCAACTTGATCATCATTTTGATCATGTAAAGCAAAACACCGGTTAAAAAATGAAATTAAGAGAAAAAAAAAGATACATTATTTTGTTTATTTGTTAATATCTTTTTTTTTTTTTTTGGATTAAAGAATTTCTTACATATATGAATACTCCGAGTGACTGTCTTATAGGTGAAAAAAAAAAAAAAAACGAAACAAACGAATTATTATAAACGAATGACATTTTATTTTGTAAGTTGTTTCAAGACCTGAAGCAATTTATCAATTAGTTACGTGATTACTGTGCATGGATGTAATTTATGTCTTGTGATTTTTTTTTTCATTCTTGTCTTTTTTGCTTTTTTTTTAATAATTTCGATTTAAATTTTCTTAATAAAAGACCCGTAACACTTTTAAAAACATTTTCTCATTTTTTATTTGTTTTCCTTATTTCAAAAGCTCTTTAAAGTTCTGTTGAATGTGCAGTATTTAATTTACATTGCATGACGCATTTTTTACTTCCTTAGTCATAATGCAGATTTATTGCTACAAAAATATATATTGAACTGTTTTATTTTTATTTTGTTAAGATGTTTTTACCGTCGTCTTCGTCGTTCGCGTATATTTTCAAGATTATTCTCGTCAGCATCATAGGCATGTGTAATGACGTCATTCAAAAGAAGGATAAATAAGAAATAGAAGAATAAAAAATGTAGTTGAGAAATTATGTTGTATCCTTGTACAAGTGATCCTACAGTACACAAGAATGACACTCGAAGAAATGTTGATTTGTTTAAAAACAATCGAGTTTTCGAGCTAACTCGTGTCTCTGGATTGCTTGCAGAGCGAAAAATTTTGTCAATCCATTTACAGTTTTGAAATGATTCCAATAGATGTTGCCACTGCGGGAACATCGGTGCTGCAACCTTAAAACATTTGTGTTGTGCAGGCATTGGGGATCAAAGTTAAATCGAAAATTGTGTCGACTCAACATTGTGTTAAAAAGGGGTTTGAAAACTTTTCAAGTGCCTCAACCAATGTGCGCACGCTTTTTTATATAGTTTTGTTTTGTAATCGTTTTGAAGTTCTGGGGTATAACGCGCAGCTACCTCCAGGGGTTTGTTCCAAGAAATGTGCGGAAATAATGAGAATCTTGGCTTTTTTGCATTGACTGTAAGTAAGTCAATGCTGATGCAAAAAACACAACAAAAGAAAAGAAAATAGGAGAGTTCCCGTAAAAAAGTTCGGTTTTATTTCTGTTCAACTAAAAGCTGACACGACCTTACAGTGATGAATGAAGAACTTAAGTAAGTGGAATTATGCATAAAGCATGCGTCAATAATTTACCCAAAAACTGTTAAGAAGAGAAAGCGGATATGTGGGCAAAGTAAAAGTAAAAACATACATCGATCAATACACCACAATATTCGTTCAGCGTGAGAGAGCTGATGCAAACGATTGCAAGGCGGGCTATCCCTCTTGAGCGCACATGATTTCATTCAGTGAGTTTATTCACAATTGTCACTTAAGAGGAGCGTAAGATTTCCATATTTTTCCAAAACTAGGCCATCCATAAACATATCGCGAGCGGGAACACGCCAATTTGAACGCCCTTGCAAAAGGGAAAGACACAAAGTGTTAAATTCTCCAGCCCCAGGGGATTTGTTGCATATAACCAATTACTCACCAGCTATTTAAACGCTCATGTTTATATCAATTAATTCAGATTGCTCTAGGAAAGAGTCTGTGTTAGTACCTGGAACTAGCTTGGAATTTAAAAATGCAGATATTTGGCACACTAATGTGTGAAGCTCATCAAAAGTTGACCTAGATAGGCCAGCAAGAATATAAAAGCGAAGCATTGCTACCTTCACTATTACCTTCCAGAGGGCACCAAAACGTGGAGACTTTGGAGCAATGGGTTTCCATTCGATTCCACCGTCAAGACACTACTTACGGATCATTTGCAAACGAGATCGATTCAAAAACAAATATTTTAATTTTGGTAGGGTATTCTTAGCGCTGACCAAACTGTTTTTTAGATGGCACTTGTACAGACAAAATATTTCGGAGGGGCTAAAAATGATAGGGTAGTGAAGAGCGGATCAACAAGCCGATGGAATTAGAAATGTAGCACTTTGTAGGCGGCCGACTTTTCACTTTTGAATTCGAATAAAATGATTCGCAAAAAACAATTCTGGCGGAGTGTAAGGTCGGGAGCCAAATTAAACAAGACATCGTGATTACATATTGTCTTTACACAAAAGCAACGAATGCATTTCGAACTCTGGTCCTTCCGCCCATCAATTGGCTGATACTGCTGCCGAATTGCAGCAAGAAAAAGAAAATACAGCAGCATTATGATGGAATGACGAATATCGAAATCCGAAGTTCAATTTTCAACTCTCCGACCAATTTAAATTCGATTAGCTGAATCCATAAAGGAGCTGCTAAATGAAACTTACTTGAAGATGCAATATTTTTGTCCGTAAGGCCTCAAATTCGAGATGTTTTTTGATGTACGTTGCACATTAAAATGATTGGAAATGGCGTAAGAGAGTCAGCTTCGACTTTTTTTTAAACTCTATTTTCAATTTTATAAATCTGTGTATATATCCAACGTATCCAAGTGTATGTTGCATTTTTCTAAACACATTATCATTTCTATAAAAGATAGGCTTAAGTAGTTAAGACAATGCGTGTTCTGGCACCAGACCAGCTGAAAGGTTCACATTGTTCGGCCAATTAGAAAGGTTGCTTCTTAAAAAGCCTGAACCATTTTTCCAAGGATCTGAATTCAAAAGGATTTCAGGGGAAGCCAATTGGTAAAATGTTCGCGGGATTTGAACTGGTTGCAGTTAGAGGCGGTCCACCCTCTTTACCACAAAAATATTAAGATAGGACAATGGTTGACGCAACCATGATAAAACGACCATCGAATCTGACCAGCCATAAACTTCATGTTTCGTGAGTAACGAACGCTTGATGCTATTTAGAACCTCCACCAATAGCAAGCAAGGTGGCTGATGACTCGAGGGTACTGTAAGAGTTTCCAAAGGTGTCACTCTCAATTTCGAACGCAACAACACAATCCAGCTTGCTTGGCTGCTTATCATTATCGATGACTGTAGCGAATATGGCTGCAAAATCCTACCGATCCATGTACGATCGATTTTAGCTCAGCAATGCGTGTGAATCGACCAGTTCTTTCAACACTGTAGCGACTCTGCGACTCTGTTAACGTCACATTCCCACTTTTCTTCAGCCAAAAATTCGAAAATTTCATTGGATTTACTCGTTGCTATGACTTAGCCAAGCAAAAAGAAAATGGTGTCGATTTGCTTTTATGTATACAACCAAATGAAATCACGCGACCAAAGACTAGCTTTCAAGAACAATTTGGTTAATTTTATTTTATTTTATTTTGAAACCTAATATTCGCTCAGAATTTGATTATTTTGTTTAAGCCGAAGGCCTTTTGGCTTTTGTATAAGCGTGCGAAGGAAAACTAATCAGCAAATTTAACAACGAATTTGTACTTTTTTGTTAAATTTGAAACCGAATATTTGAATATTTAAGGAATTACATCGGGGTCACCAGAACATATTGAGATTGTAATAACTTTTACTAGGTGATGTAAAAAACCAAACAAAGGAAAAGAAAGAAAATGATTTCATCCTTACCATTTCGAATAACGACCAACGAAAGCAATCAACACAAATGGAAGAAAAATGTAATCATTTGTTAAGAGGAGATAGTACATTAGCCCCAGTTAGAGCCAAGTGCTTTAGAAAAATTGATGTTGGTGTTGAAGTGGAGCGCCAAGTAAAAGGAAGAACAAAAACTTTAAACGTTGACCAACTAGCTACTGCAGAAAATGCAAAACGATTCATCCTGAAAGAACGAGAAGAACTATCTAATAACTTAATTAAATGCATAACAAAAAATATAAAATGTCACGAATGGTTGGGAGCGACGAAAGTATTTGAAAAGAAAGTTCACAACGGTGAAGCTAAGATAGGTTTAAATATTTTTCGGAAATTCCTCCAAGCAAACATAAATTAAAAATTTGGTTTATACCGCTAATATCTTCGCATCTTATTTTGTTTTTTAGCAAATATATTTTTAAACTTCCATAAAAACAATATGAGATAAAAGGGGGTGCTGTATGGTGCTTGAAACAGTATCTCGTCATATGTATTTCATGAATATATGTAAAAAAAAGTCGCATAGCTTTCCATAACTTATCAAAGTTCATGTCTTCAGATCATTTTTGAACTATAGCGTATTCGAGTAGGTTGGGCTTGGGGAACTTGATATTTCTGAAAAATAAGTTGGAACAATATTTTATATACATATAAACGTGTATAAATAAGCAATAACAAGGATCATTTACCTTCACGAATTTTTTAAAATTGATTACCCCATTTTGAGGGCTCGCACATGGAGACTTAGTTGCGCTTTTATATGTATAAAGTGCATGATGCTGATTTTTGTCCACAGAAATTTTATTTATTTGAAAAGCATCTTTAAGCGCGTCCGCCAATTTTCGGTCTTCATCATTTTCAGTTTTGGAATTTATATCGTCATTGTTTTGTTCAACTTTTACGTAACTAGAGGAGCAACAAAACCAGCTTAAAACATTGACTTTACATGGTAGAGTTTTCGGTTTCGGTAGTTGTATGATTTTTGACGTAGTATTTTTGGAGACTGTTACAAATTCTGTGTGTCATTGCTATCTTCACAAACAAATTCGGATACGTTGCAATTTTCTTTGTCTTTGAAATTAAACAGCCCATCATCTAAAACATTATTGTCCGGACGAGGCTTTTTAGTACTTTGTTTGGACTGCATGGACTTATCTCCAAAGTTGAACAAATCATCGTCTTCTCTTAACGCCAATATGAGAGGACGTTTGCGAATTGTTTTAGTTGCTTCCTTATTTGTTTTGTTTATATTTTCCTTAATTTGTAATGAAATTTTTTTATTCTTTCCTAAAAAGTTTTTGGAATCGTTATGCGACTTTTCCTTATTTTCTTGTCGTTTCTGTTCTTCCTTATTCCCTTCCGATTCCTTTTGTATTGTATTGCGCATTTTCTTTGCAAACTGGAGTAAATTCTCATCATCACTCGTCAGCCTGGTTATCGTCGATATCTTTATGTTTACGCTTTACTTTATTATTTTCTGTAGGTGTCTCTGTAACGCACATATTAAGCAAAGGTTTCCCTTCTACCGAATTTTGCGGTTTATATGAGTTCGTGTTCGTTAAGCTCTCATTCATTTCCGGAATTACTAACTAACGACCCTTATCTCGAAGTAATGTTTGACGCTTTGGCTCAGACTCAGATCGAAAGCTTCATTGAAACATGGGCGATAAGGCTTCATATTCGGTAAGGATACTTTTTTAACTCCTTTAGCCTCTAATAGATCTTTCAAATAATTAGATTTGATTACAGGCTTTTGATTCAACAACGTGTACAACAATTTGATGATGATAGAAGATTCATTCAGTAAATATTTAGCTCCCCATACATCCAAATATTTCCTCTACATCTGTCGGTTTTTTTTTTTCTTTTCTTTTTTAAATTCTTAGACATCTTCAAAACGTTTAAACCGTATACGATCGTTTGCTTTTCATGGTAAACATTCATCATTGTTTAAGCGTTTATTTTTTTCAATATCTTTGTTGTGAAATGTGCCATACTTAGAGCCCAGGTCCTTTAGTTGCAGTTGAACGTCAATTTTGGTTTTAATGATTAGTTGAAAAACAGCATGAGCTCTACTTACGGAAGTGTCATTGACAAGCTCAAAATCTGCACCCAAACGGCCTACAGTGTATTCGATTTTGTCAGCAACAAAGTAAAAGCAATTACCTTTGAATAAATGGAAGCGTTTTATTTTCGTATAGTTCGCTGGTTGACATAAATACGTTGAGCGATTTTATTGCTTACCTGTGTAAGTATTTTTAAGAATCCACATTATTAAATAAAAATTCTTTTTTCTGTTTTAACCAAGTAATAATAAAAGCTAAGATTCTAAGATTTTAAATGTACAACTTTCACGAGAAGGATAATCTGTAGATTGAATTCAGTTTACTTTTTTTATGAGAAAGCAGTCAATCGTGCTGCGTGAATTTTACTCTGAGAAATAGAATTTTATTCTTAGCATCTTTTTGGGTCTGCATGTGAATAAGAAACTTACAGCAGAGTAACTTTTAAATTTATTGAAGAATTTATCGGAGAAAACATTCTTTATTTTTAAGAGAGCGTCAGCTGTTTTACTTATGTATTTTGTTGCTGTAAAAGTAGTACCGTGTGTATTTTGTTGCTGCACTTTGCGTGCATGTTTATTTGTCTACATTTTCAAAGAAATTGTTGCTACTTCGTTTATTTATAATAATTTTTATATACACAAGTGTTAATAGTGGACATATAAGCCACAAATTTATTGGCTTAATCCATCTCCACTCAACAACCCAAAAAAAAGACTGTTAATATTATTATTATTATTATTATTATTATAATGTAAAGCTTTTTCCTGATTGAAAGAAAGTTTTAGTTATAAGGTAAACAAATGGAACTTTCCATAAAATATGGGTCTGTTACGAGAAGAGGGCGAAAATGTGGTGAGAGTGAAACTAAGAAGAGAGGTAAATGAATAAACTGTATATTTGCCCGCACAGCGGCGTAATTACTGCAAACATTTACTTTTACAGCAGGGAAGACTGTTAACGGCAAGTTTCTTCGACAATAATATAACTGACCTAATAGCGAAAAATAAAAAAAAGCAGCAAGAACCAACGAGTAGCTTCGCTGATCATGGATGCTCATTTACACTATAGGCCCGTGATGGGCTTTGCAAGGACGGGCGTATATTTTCTTGACTGTGCTCTGAAGGCTTAAAGTGCCAGGCAACCGAACTTGTATGACTTGTTTCTTTTTACTTTTGCAATTATTATTTATACACTTTCGAAATACTGTTACACAGTAACTGTAACACCATATTTTTTTTGTTGCTCATACAGTATATGTTCGAAATGCCGCTAAACATGTACCCGTAAACTAGCTTAGTTCAGTAGTCAATCAAACGAGTGTCCAGGAAGGGAAGAAATAATAACTGCTTTTCAGTTCAGAAGACGGTCAAACACGGACCGCCTATAATTGTTCTAGCGAACTCGCTCTGATCGACAGGGAAGTTAAGGAAAACTTATGGGAAATTTAAGTCTTAGCTTATCAACGTGCATGGCCGCTGTTGAACAAATGGATAGTACTTTGGCCGACATACACATTGGCTGCTTCACTACCAAGTTATTGTCGACTTTTTGGTGAGTCATTATAATGATATGGAGAAGCGCTTAGCACAGTTATAGCAATTACACGTGAACATATTAGCATTAGTAATAGCTCAGCAGAGACAACAATTTGCACGCTTATTTACGAGTTATAATACTGTTACGAAATTTGTTTTTCTTGATGCGGTTCGTATCGCAAAATTGTTGTTTTATTTACAATCAATTTCTTTAAGGGTAAGATTATTTACAATCCACTTTTTGGCCACTACTCCTAACTTTTCGGCTCAGATGTTCTTTTCCAACTTACTCTGCCTTCCGCAAATATTCTGATTATATACACTTTTACAAGCATATTACTATTAGTTAAGTTCACGGGGCAATTTTTAATCGATTAATCGATCGCTTTTCCGTTAACCCTGTTGCCTCGAACGGCAGCTGCATGACGCGCCACGAATTTGAACTTGGTTTTCTGGGAAAGTCAATCAGTTGGAATGAACTGGATTTGTGATTTCCGTAACAGTATTGTAGCTTAGTGTGCGAATTACAAACGAGTGTGACAGAATTTAGTGAAAGGTCATGTACGCTATTTTGGGCGTCACCGCATTTTATTTTGTATTATGTTTCCTTATAAAGTGACAATAACTTAATGACCAGCTCATAGTTAAATCTCTGATACTTGCTTGGCCCACCCCGAATCAAAAGTTCGTCATCATTCATGACGAACAATTCGCCTTTTTTTATATCCACCACCGAAAGATGTGAGTACATTCATTTTTTTAAAACATTTGTGACGACCAGAGTGATACTTGTGTTCGCTTTGAAATCGGCGCAGAAATGTCAGCGCGAAATTTCAACTTCCTATCTTAATTTAGCGATGATGGGAATTTACCAGCTGTTTGTAGATATAAACGTGGTTCAGCCATATTTAAAAAACTACAATACGCAGAAGAAGCTCGAATACAAGCGTTTACAGGTTTTTTAATATAATTAAAATTTTTTAGAAAGGATTGAAGCGTTGCAATCCTTACAATTATAGATTCAATTATAGCTTAGACATCTTGCAACGACAAGTTTTCGTTATTAAAGTGTATTAAGGGTCTTTTATGTCCGTCACGTGCACTCTAAAAAAGGCTAAACCCAACGTTAACATTGGGAGGGCATCACTTTGGTAAATTATACGTAGACATTTTAATCCTGAGTCTATTGTAATATATGAGTAATCAGCAAAATACCCAGAGAACAGAAGCGTTTTTAATATTTGTAGACGTGTCGCTTGACCGATTTGGCCCATTTTCAATTCTGATTTGCTTCCCAGAACTTCAATGCTTTTGCTACATATCAGGCTGATGTTTTAATATTTGAGACTAGGAAAATTGTTGCTACATACATCACACAGACGAACAGATGGATATGCTTAAATCGGTTTAGTATTTGATGATGATCAAGAATATGTATACTTTAAGGCGCCTTTGGAACTTCCTTCCAGGCGTTGAAAACGCTTTGACTACATGAACATAACCACATTCTTTGGCGGTCGATATGAAAATAATAAGTAAGAAATCGCCGAAAGAATGGGGTAACCCAAATCCGAGCTTTCGTTTTTAAACCGCGGAAATTCTCGTCAGCGGTCTTGCAACATATACTTATTATTTACAAACTTAATATACCGATCCGATTTAGTTATCTAAGTTCACCAATCAAACCACCAAACCAAATAGTATAAAATTAAAATAATTATTAATGTTAATGAACGAGGTGTTTAGTAAAAGACTGCTATTGATTTAAATACCAGATCCGTCGAAGAATGCACTCTTTCTAAATTTAACCTTACGTTTCTTATACTTTGGAACTCAATTTGATTTAAATGTATTTGTTTGCCCGCCAAGAGACGTACATATAATGTACATATATATATATATATATATATATACATTGTATTGTATTGTACATATATAATATATACAAATATTTATGTTCCATCTACATATTTTTTCCAGAAGAAGAAGAAAAGTTATTGCATGTTTTTCGTTTAGCTTCTTGCTAAAGCCTGTTAAAAGAGATAAATTTTTTCGATTTTTCCTTTATAGTTGAAAAATGACATTCCTTTGCCTATACATGTATCAATAAAACAACTTTGGAAACTCTGTTTACAGAAAATGGCATTCAGCTCGTTGTACGCGAAACTAACTTGCAAAATACACTTGAGAAAGTGATTTTCATGGTGACTCAGTTATTTTCTTTAAATAGAGGAGGTGAAATATACAAAATTAGCCAATATTTGGAACTTTGTCGTAAATAAAAAATAGAAAATTCTTGATAATCGTAGTCAAGAAATTTTAATCAAATTTGAAATTTTCTATTGTCTATGTTTGAGAAAACAATCAAAACAGTTTTGTAAAATTTTCAGTTAAAAATATAACAAGCACCCAAAAGCAGTAACTCCTCCCTGTGCATTTTGAGATAAACAAGTGGCCAACGTCCACGTATTGTCTGCATCGGGTGACATAGAAATATTACCGTTTACAGCTATCGAAAAGACGATTTGCGAACACTTACTACTGTAACTCAAAATGGCCGCTACTCGCGACAGATTCAAACAACTTATCGATGGATTTAATCAAAGATAGTGAGTACATATGCATATAAAATAATAACTTAACTGTAATAAGCGAGTTGAGTGGATTCGTTGTTAGCTAATTGCATTCTTCATATAGTTTCTTTAATTTTCATTGCGTAGTGGTTGTTGGCTTTTAATAATGACGTGGTTTTTGGTGCGTGAGTATGGCATTGCAATGCAAATATAAATATGTTCATAGATAACATTTATAAGTGTGTCGAATCCCATAAATTTGCTTCTATTTTAGATTGAGAACATACTTACGCACGCAATGCAATATATATATAGTAAATATTTCTTTTATTACGTCTTTTGAAAAGAAATCGTTTATATAAAGAAACTTGATTTATTAAAACTTAATTAACCATATCCACCTCTCCTTATGCAAGTTTAAAGGTAAACAGGTTTTTAAAAAAATTCTCAGGATAGATATATCTTGCAAAGCGAGCCGAAGTACATACATTTTCGTCATTCAAAGTTCATTTACTTATTTTTGTTTAATTATGAAATTTGATGTTGTACGAGTTGTAAAAAATTAGCTCAAATTGGGTGTAACTCGCCCTCTTTTCACTAATCTTTATTAATTTGGTCCAGATTGCTTGTAAAGTTAATAAGGAATCGATCTAGGCATGGCTATAACATCTCAATTATTAAAAATTAAGACTAGATTGACAACTGAAAAGAAAAAAAATAGTAAAACGGTTAAGTAGGCTATGACATATGATGTATCTCGAATATTTATTACAGTTGTCTACGCGAATGGCCCGCTATTAAGCAAAATTGCTTGAATTGATATGGAATACCCAATCTCCTTAATGTTTCTCATATCATAAAATTCAGTGTTTATTTAAGAAAAAGTCAAAGAAATACTTTGCATGCAAAATTTTATCTCAAAATGAACAAAGCTTTCTTACTTATTAATCTAGAGAATGAATATTTTTAAATGAGGAAAAAAATTGATGACAGCGTTATAAAGATAACTGTTTATTGTTCTTTAGTGAGCCATTTGTACGTCAACATCTATGCAAGGTTTACATGATGTTGGGCTGTACCTCAGCAGCGACAGCAACTGGTGCCTTTCTACAAATGCAAAACTTAGTCGACTTGGGAGTAATTGCCGCTTTAAGCTCATTATTACTTGTCTTGGGCTTACATTTTTATCGTGATAATGGCAAAAATTACTATCGACGCGTCGGAATGTTATATTCATTTGGCTTTTGTTCTGGGCAGACCTTGGGACCGTTACTAAAATACATTGCCAGCATTGATTCGTCGATTATAATAACAGCATTACTTGGAACGATCATAACATTTGTATCACTATCATTGGCGGCCTTGTTTGCAGAACGTGGTAAATTTTTATATCTGGGTGGTGTATTGGTTAGTATAATCAACACGATGGCTCTTTTGAGTATACTAAATATGTTTTTCCAATCTTTATTTGTGCAATTGGTAAGAAAAATCAGTTTATAAACTCATTTATGGTGATGTGTTCAAGGATGCTCTTACTTTTTTAGGGACAACTTTATATAGGCGTATTGGTAATGGCTGCCTTTGTTCTATTCGACACACAAAATATTGTCGAAAAAGTACGTGCTGGCAGTACGGATGTTGTTCAACATTCAATGGACCTGTTCTTTGACGTATTAAGCTTATTCAGACGTTTGCTCATAATTTTAACGCAAAAGGTAAGACTTCGTAAAATTTATTCAATACGATTAATGTTAAGGAATAATACTATTGTAGCAGCTTGTTTTTTTTACGAATAATATCCAAGAACGTTATTAAGCGTACACAAATATTTAAAAAAAATTTTTTATGAAAAATTTAAAAAAATGGTGACATTGGAGGTATCCGCGTGAGGCATACCCGATAGGAGTTGTTAGTAGGGCGGATGGTGCATATTCGAATTGCATATAAAAAAATCGAATGGAAATTTTAGGAGTAGTTTTATGCACCGTATAAAAACTTGCTTAAAGCTTCTAGAACCTTAGTCTAGAATCCCTGGACCATAAAAAATAACTTGTCGTGTCCAAATAATCTACCTTCTCCCCCATCCCTTGCAAATTATTTGCTAGATGGCGCCGAACAAGCCGAAAATAGCATCACGTGTTGCAAGTTACCTGTTGCGAAATGACGCAAAAGACTGCAAGAAAAGTTGTAATATTGCAGCCATATATTCATAACTAAAATAAACATTTTTATTTTTAGCAGACGCGGTGTTACGTTGCAAGTCCCTATTAGCTTTATGTGCATTTGTTCGTCTCAATGAAGCTACACTAACGTATTTTTGTTGGGAACTGCTTTTAAATTAACATAAATACTTTTTTAAGACTTCTACTGATGGATTGCATGGGTTAGAAATCAACAGGCAAGACGTTACGCTGTAACATCGCAGCAGTGACTCTTTTTAACACAGAACACAGAGCGTCAGCTTAGAGCCATTGGGGAAAAACCTAAAATGGGAATAAAAACAATTTTATTCAGCTGTTGAATTTTTCCCATGCATTCTAGAAGGTGTGACCCTTTAAGACATTTCTTTGCTATAATGGACATCAGACTGATAGTCCCGTAGGAATAAATCGGAAACGAAAATAAAGTTTTAAAATGAAAATCAAGCATTGTTTTGCTTACGACACTTCGTCTGCTGTTTCCGGGAAAGAAATAAATTACACCGAAATATTGATTTCAATAAATGCTTTTTTCAATTGTTAGTACCAATTTTCACTTATATAAAAGCTCATATACATGATGGACGTGCAATCGCAAAAACAACCGCGAATGATGCCGAAGTGACGTAAATTTTTAGCTGTAATAATGTACTTGATCTACTAAATGAGCCCACCAGACACTACAAAATGAACCTGGAAATAAACGTATGATAATGTGGCACGACTACTCTGCAAAATGGCAGCTTTTGATTTTTTAGATTTTCGATATTCTTCGTCGGGGAAAGTATGAAATGATATGTATAATTTTCTTCTAAACATGACAGCAGTAGTATACATTTATAAGATTGCAATTGTATTTTCAATATACAGACTTGACTGAATCAATTCTTGTACAAAGCTAACGGGATCTCTGATGCAAGTTTTTATGCATTATAAACATTTGACCGCTTGTGGTAGATATAATAATGAGCAGCATATTTTTCAAGTGTTTTTGTGTTTTTGTTTTAGTTTTGCACAGATCTAATTGCCACTGAAATTTCAATTAATTTTTCAGCTTATAGAATTCAGCATAAGTTAAATGCGTGATGTGAAAGAAACTGAGGCATGACTGAATCAAAAACACAAATCTTTTAAGTTGGGTACTATTAAGAATATACATGCGTCAAATCAAAACAAAACAGTTTTCTGAGATCTCTAATGCATTTAAAAACGGACGGGGTATATTATATATGAAATCAATTATTTAAATTCGCAATATAATCATATTGGCAAACAAAACTTGTCATATATAATCAATGTTTTGGTTATTTTATTACAGGAGGAACGTAAACGTGAAGAAGAGTGCCGCAAGAGACGCTAATTGAAGGTGGTATTTAACAAAGGGTGTGGAGTGTTATATTTTCCTTGCATTATAATATATTGAAAACAAATGGTTTAAATAATTTTTCGGAATCTTCTTTTTTAATATGGAACATTTACACACCGAGATTTGTAAACAGATCCTTCTGGCATATCCTCTGAATTTGTACTGTTAAAGAAGAAATTTTTAGGTCTACACAAATACATGAAATTTATAAATAAAAAATAAAAAATGGAATCACTACACAAACATGCACGCATAGAATTTTCACAATTTGTAGAGAGTACTCGATCATTTTGGAATTCTGTGTATGTTTACACAAAAAATTGATGAGCAAGATGTATATGTAGTCAAGGTTACTATATGCAATTAGTTATTAAATAGTTATAAATATTAATGAAAACTGCATAAAAAGCCAAACAAAACAATAAAATTTTCCCTAAAAAAAATTAGATCATCGGGTGTAATTAATTACTGCCTAGTGCTGCTAGCGATACCAATAGTGAAAGAACAATATCGGTATAAACATAGTTATACATTTCATTTCAGTAATGATATACCGCAGGGAGTTATGAATATAATTAAAATTCCAATAAAACTAAATGAACAAATAGCAAAGTCCATCTATAAAGTAATAAACAAACAATCAATCGTTAGATTGAGTTAAATTAGTTTAAAATGGCGGCGTGCATTTCTACGGTGGAAGTATTTGTAGGAAGCAAAATTGCTTTTGCTCAGATAGAAACAGCGCAAGGGATTTACGATTTTGCAAATAAATATTTTCGATCGAGTTGGAATGTGTGAGTGATTAAAACATGTTTCTTCTAGGGGGCGCATGCGATTTCTACTCAAGGATGACAAATAGAACATAAGCAAAGTGAACGAAAGTTGATTCCATTCGAATCGCGGAAATTTTTGCAGGCAGCAAACTGATGTAAGCCAAGAGTTTTGAAATGATGGCGAAACAATAGTAATCATGATAATGCGATCAAAGGTGTTCCGAGAGTAAAATTTTTTGCCTTCTTTATTAGAATATTTCTTGAAACCAGCGGCAAATCAATTCCATATGTGGGACAAGAGCTAAGACAAGCTAACTCTACGATTACCAGAAATATAGGAAAGAGTTGTCGATTGAATCAAATTTAGATCGTTTAATGCATCAGGCATTTGGAGAAAATAGAAAAATGAATATCGGGATGCAAAGTTGCTTTCGATATAATTGGAAAAATTTCTAATATATAGGAGATTTTTACTTAAAAAATATCAAATTTGAGTGTCAATGTAATCTTTTTTATCATAATTATCCTGATGAAAGTTTCGTTCCGTTCGATTTGATGATCGATAAATTAGAATGTTTTTTAAATAAAAGTCCCCCTTACTTTACGAACACAGTGATATGATCTATTTATAAACGTTTTTTAAGCTTAAATATTGAAATACATTGTAAAGTAGTTAACCTACTCCGCCTATTTCTCTCTATGAATATTTTAACACACATTAGCTTGCCAATTATACTAAGTGTTACAAATTAATTGAATGTAAGCAATAAAGACATAAAGGATAAAAATTCATTGCATTAGAAGCGAGTGAATATGTCACAACAGCACCAGCAATCGTGTTCTTATGTACTTTTGCATTTTTCGTTAATATTTTATTTATGCAAGTTTTTGGGAATATATCCTCAAAATGTATCAGCGTATAGAAATAAGCACTCTTTGGAAGCATCGAAAAATGGTTCTTTCTTGGTTGTAATTGTTATGATTTGGATAATTGTTTGCTATAATACCTTTATATTATCACAATCCGAAGTAAATGAACAAAGAGAAGCGAACCACAGTAAGTAAATATCATCCTTGAAAAGTTGTAGAATAGTATGGATTTTGACCAAAATATATACAAAAGAAAAAAGTGAAAAATC
The DNA here is from genome assembly GCA_000688715.1 of Glossina pallidipes. Classification (NCBI taxonomy): domain Eukaryota; kingdom Metazoa; phylum Arthropoda; class Insecta; order Diptera; family Glossinidae; genus Glossina; species Glossina pallidipes. Next base: position 885,507 of record KK499766.1, read on the forward strand.
TTCCATATCGATTGAAAGTACGTTTGGTAAGAAGAAATACAAAGTGAAATTTCTTTGTGTTGTGATATAATTATCTTAGTTACTAGTTAGTTATTTAACGGCTAATGAGAGACAATTATAGATTTTCTTCCTTCTTTAATCCCTTTCATTGCAGATGCATTAAATTTTGTTATCGGCATATTTCTAACGCAAACAAAAATAATTGTAATGGCCACGGACCAATTAAGTTCTATTTGCAATCAAGGCAGGCTCGCTGAGTTTTACAACCGTGTGTATTCGATAGATAACAGATTAATTAAAGAGGGTTGCGTACTTAACAATGGGTCATTGGCGTTGCATTGCTGTGTTATGGTAGTTTTGACATTCCTTTTTGAAATCATAACAATACTTCTTACCTTTGTGAACCTAATTAATTACACGCAATGGGTATTAGTGATGTGGATATTTTCTTGTCTGCCTACTTTATACGATTCGTTGGACAAAATCTGGTTTACGACTAGCTTGCACGCCTTACGGGTACGTCTTTCTGCGTTAAATAAAATCCTCACTAATTTAAAAGAAGTTAAAGAAAAATCAATATTTAAACGATTTTACGAAGAAGAGTGCAATGAATTATCCTTATTAAAAATTGATTACGTTAATGGTTTAGAGCATCTGAAAAGGGAATTAAATGCCGGAAGAGTTGTCAAATTTAAAAATCGCATTAGATCGTTTGATTTAAGTATACTTGAACAAAAATCATTTGCAACGGATTTCATAAATGTTGAAGAAGTGAAAGAGAGGCTGACAAATATTTGTCAGTTGCATGATGAAATTTGTGAATTGGTTCAAACCGTCCATAAAATGTGGACTTATCCCATATTAGCTTTAATGGCGTACGGATTTTTAATCTTCACTGCTCAATTATATTTTATGTACTGCGTTACACAAAAACAGGTGAGCAGATAGCGTTAAACGCAGTTACCTAAATAACTAAATACTTAGACTAATTGTGTTATTTTATTATTGCTGTTACAATACAACGTCAGCCGATACCAACATTGTTTCGGTCGGCTGAAAGCCTTTTAATATCAATCCTATTTTTGAGCTACACAGGTGTTAAGTGCATTTATCTGATATTCTTAAGTTGGAAAACCGTTTTGGAAGCCAAGTGTACGGGAATAGCTTTACACGAATATGCCATAAATTTAAACGACAAAGCCGTATACGAAATTGTGAGCGTAAAAGTTTAAAATTAATTGAGCATTTGGTAAACATTTAGAGTTCATTTTTTAGGTTAACCACCTGTCTTTAAAACTTTTAAATCACGCGTTTGATTTTGCTAATTGCGGTTTCTTACCACTAAGCATGAGAACTCTCTGTAGCGTATGTTTGATTATGCATTGCATTAAAGGATTTTATTACTGTTATTTTTTCTTTTCATTCAGCTAAGCGGTGTTATAACCAGTTATACCATAATATTGCTGCAGTTTAACTTTGCGGCACAACAATCCAAAGAAGCAGACTTAATGGGAATGGAGTGAGGAAAGCGAATTCTAATTTTCGCTCATAATGACATTATTATTGTTGTAATTTTTTTAGATTAAGCGAATAAATGCTTGGACTAAAATAAAAACAAATTGAACGCTAGCAAGAAATGTTATCGGCTCTATTTTAGAAAAGACAATTGGACCTCGAGTCTAATATTTTAACAAAGAAATGTATCAAATTGATATCGCGTTCAGTAGCTATCTTCAGGATTCATTGGCGGGTTGCAATTGTATGGCCAAAGCAAGTGTTTTGTCTTTGAATTTTACCAATATTTGTTGCATATAATGGTGAAACCAGGTAGGTGTTACCAGAGGAATAATGCTGATAGTATTGTAAATTTGCGACTACAATTTTCTCTTTAACTTTCCTTATAATGTAGGTTTGAAGGTTCAAATTTTCTATGCGATTAGCGATGCAGAAGCAGCACATTTTGGCGCTCGATTAGTTTGCTCATTTCCCAATAAACCGGTATAACTAGGTACCCAAAACTTTTTAATTTTATCATCGTATGTTGTGATGGTGCTTTTTAATTTATTAATATTCACTGGTTGTGTTCGGTTGGGTGAAAGTTGAGGCACTTCCGCGAAGTACGCGATTAAATAGAATTTATCCTGAAATACTACGGCATAGGTAGGTGGCAGAACGTCGAATTTAGAGCCGTCTGTATATGGGAGATCTAATTCGTCGCTTTCCAATATTTCAGTATTTTCCTAAAATTAAATTCCTGAAGGTGTAATTTGGAGTGTCTTCTTTTTGATGTACATAGAGAGCGAAATTTCACAATAGCAACTTTTCAAAATCAGTTTTGCATGAACATTTTAGGAGAACGTTCCTTTCCATTTCATACAAACAGTTATGCGTAATGAATTGCGAATGGTGACCTTTTAATTTTCTTTGCAACAGTAGCCTTTTCACATCTTCGCCGAGAATAGATTTGTTTGAATTAAGAAACTTGGGGAAGATTTTGGCTTTTAGCTCATAAAGTCTATATTCTACAGCTGGGGGACCAAGTTCAGCTAGGACATGCTGATGGGCGCGGTACGAAAAGCTTATGTACTTCCTCTGAGAGCTTGGTGACAGATCGGCTTAAGGATATTGGTATTAGATTGGCTGCTTTTGCCATAAATCAGCAGACAATAGTCAATCTTGTTTAAAACAAGTATTTTGCTAAGGTAAGCAATAGTGTTAACACGTGCATGGCGCTTCCAGCCAATGCATTGTATTGTTTGGAGTTCAATCCAGTTAAGATGGAATTTTTCAACTGAAGACAGTGCGATTTCCAACGATGTTTATTGGAGAACGTGAGAATATTGAGTGTCTGCACATTTTGTATTTTCAAATTATTAAAGTGCTTCAACCGATTTTCTACATCGGATAGACGCCTTCGGCAAATGTGCATTTATTTTGATATTTTTATTTTCATATTATGTTTATCTTTTGTTGAAATGTATACATCATCCGCACTATGTGGAGACAATGTTCAATTTGGCAAAGGATTCCAATTATTTTCTTAAAAGTAATTGTGAAAAATATTCAGAGATATGACTGTTAACCGCCGATGCGAGATGAATGATTCGATGTAGTTGAAGAAGAGTCAAAGCGATCCCGGTATTTTCCACAACAACAAAAAGGTAAGTACACCTGTTTAAGTTGAAAATGGCAGTGGTACGTTACACACACATTACAAACCTTGTGATACGTCAATCATAATCAACATATAAAGAGAATTAGGATGAAATGTTAAAGGATAAGCAGGTAATTTGCTTCAGACTTTGCATTCCTGCTGATCCGATCATGTTACGAGGCAAATAATTGATAAATGTGTATGCGTGGGCAAATGTTCATTCAGTTTTTGGCTTCATATGTATTTATTAGATACGGTTGGGTTCTTGAGTAGCATTTGCATTCACACGCAGTCCATACAGTTTAGGACTTCCTACCAATCCGTAGAAAACTTCCACTTATCCCATCACTTCACAACGTTTTTTTTTTCCTTTTATTATCATTAATAAACTTAGGTAAAAAGTCGGATTGTAGACTAAATTCAAATTCTTATTAACGTGAGTTTTTTATAGGTAAAGGTATAAGTTTTAAATAGGAGGAAACAGCGTTAAGCATAAAAAATAATCAAAAACAATTTCTTCATTTTGAAATAAAAACGGAAGTAAAAAGCGTTCAAATAAATTAGAAAAAGTATAGGGCAGTAAATGCAATGATGGCGCGTTTACGTTCCCGAGCCTTAATTATTATTATTTATTATTATTTATAAATTTATAAAGATTATTTTGTATTGTTAATGTTTGTTAATAATATGTTGAAAAAGAGGCCAATTGGCTGCTCTCTCTTTCATTCTCATTATTTGTATGGGTAAAAATTGTGTTAAACTTTTTCACTGTTTTTCACGAAACGTAGACAAAGTAAAATCATATGAATCTCGCATTTTAAGTAAATTTCAGCGACAGTTTTCCATAGGATGTGAAAAAAACTTTTCATAATTAAATGAATAATTTATCCTTAATTAAAATACTACATGTCCATGCACATATATATGACATAATTTATGCAAACCTTCACATCAGACATGAGTTGTTGTACAAGGCGCTTAACCTGTCCGTTTCACATGACTGCTTGCCCAGTAATTATTTTAATTTGAATATTATGTGGTACTCAAAATATTTCCAATATAATTACAATAAGTGAAAAAAAAAAAAATTTGAAGCATTGAAAACTCGTCCTTAATTGTAATTTATTCGATTTGAGTTGCTTTCTAGTTTCCCGATTAACAGACTCTGAGTCGCCATGCTGTCGGGCCAAGTGCAGTAAGTGGTGTCTATGATCGTTGCAGTCATCGTCCGCGATAAAGCAATTTTTCGTCGGTTCCGTAATTTTGCGGAAATTTATTTTCCTAATAACAAGTTTATGTTTATTTTTACAACATTCTCAAGAAACATATGTTTCTTAATTACGTTTACCATTGTTTATGTTTACGTTCATTTTGATAGCATTCAGCTGCAAACAGTTCGTATCGTTGTCGATATATTGTCGTTCTTGTACTATAATTTTTATTTTGTACGAGAATTTCGATCATGCTGCCTACAGTAAACTCTCGCTTGGTTATGAGGACAAAACTTGTCTTCTCTCGATATATTTTTATGTGCAATCAGCTTGACTCTCTTCGTGTGATGCATTCTCTCTCTTCTCTCTCTCTCTCTCTCTCTCTCTCTTTCTTTTCGCTGATAATATAAACCATTAATCGGCATTTTCTACTTATTCGAAACAAAGATGGAGATTGAAAAGTAGCTTAAGTAGGCTCCGGTATGTAGTGTTATCGGGCGCTCCGTAAGGATGCTGGACGTTATAGCGCTTCTTCTAGTGAATAACCTATGCTTACGCATTGTCTCTTTTTTGTGTACATGAAAGACATGGCCGGGGAGATAGAAGTTGCGCTGTAAAGCGTGAAGAACTTTAAAGCACTCTAAAAGCACATTCTAGTGGCACTAGAGATTTTCTTGCCGAAATGGTGTCAGCAAGATGCTTCGCTTTGTTAAATAAGACATATACGAGTTGCACTATTGGTCTACTTTTTTTTTATTAGATAATTATTTATTTAGATCCAAAATACTTTATTTTTTGATTACGAAATAATTGAAAGGTTTCTTGTAATCGTAGACATATGCTTTGCCTAATTCCAATGGGGAATTGCTTTAACGATTTCCTTTTCTACACTACAATGATTCGAATGGATGGATGTTTGTATATAGTTGAGAACTTGGTTGGAAGCTGGTTCAAGCGTAAAAAAAATATCAGAATAAAGTTCTAAAAGAATTTTATATATATATATATATATATTTAGTCCTCTATATAAAGAAAATCTTAATATAATAAAAAAATATGTTTACAGGGTTATATAATAACATCAGAGAAGAACGGTCAGGTATAAACGCCATATTTACACTTGCTCGAACGTGGCGATTTTGATGAGGATCGACCTTTTGAATGTTTTCGCAAAGGCTTGATAGGTTTGTTTGCCTTTTGTTCATTAAAGTTGATTTCTTCCGATTTAACCTCGCGTCCTTCGCATCGTGCAATGGCAAACTCAAAAAAGTCTATGTAACGCACATCATAATTGTAATTATCTTTAAATTTAAAATATTTAGGATAGATTTTGTGTTTAATCATCGCATGATACAATCCGATTCGTTGTTGTTCGTTAAATAGACGACGTTGATGCTCCAAATAGCGTCGTTTCCAATTCTTTGAACTCCAAAGAACTTTTGTTTTATAACGAATCTCATCGCATAGGTTTTCATCAAGGAATCTGTAAAAGCGCAAGATTTTATCATTCTGAACCTTATACATATATATATATATATATATATATATATATATATGTAATGTATGTAATGAATTATTAAAAAACCTTTTCATTTTCCTTCTCAGTTGTTTAAAATTTATAAATTCAAAAGGTTCGATAAATTTATTAATCTCGTCAGTATTTCTAAGCGGCGGAGGTATCTTGCAAAATACCCTAACGAAGGAAAGAAAAACAAAAAGAAGAGAAAAAAGTAAGAAAAACAAAGATATGTTTAAATATTTATTATTAGATTATTAGACACTTAACCAGTTAACTGTGTGCAGAATCTTTAGCGACATACCCGTACACTCATCAAGCAGCGAGTATGTGTAATACGAAATTAGTTTGTAATGAAACGACATGACAAAATGACAAATACAAGTTCATAATAATAAAACTTATTGGGGAAATCCGACAAGGATGGATGGACGAATCATCACGTATATGTTCATCATATACAGTTAAGTGGTTAAAATGAATAACAACATTTTCTTATAGATTTGCGTTTGGCTCTCGATATTTTAAAAACTCCTAAATATATGCTTTTGTTCGAAATTTGGTTTTGGATTTTAGATGTTAAACCAAACTTGATCATTGAAAGGTAGCTTGAAGAAACTGTATTTCTTCAACGCTTCTTTTTCTTTGTTTGTTTTCAGCAAACAAATGAATAAATTTATGCTTGTTATGCTTACTTGGTCGCCAAAATCCAAGGTAACATTTTTTCTTTACTTTCGGGACGACATGCAGTAAATCTTGGAAATTTCTTCATATCTGCTTTAAACCAATCGTATTCATTGCTACACATTTCATCCAACGACTTGAACTGATCGAATTGCATTGTGGTGTTTGAGGCACTTGAAGAGTATTCCGCCGCGCAGGGTACACATTCCATAAATTCAAAACCTTTCAAGAATAAAAGAAAGAATTTATATTCTTATAAATTTTAAAGAAACCTACCTTTGGTAGTACAGTCCGCCAAAGTTCGTTCTAAGAAATAAAGCTCTTTTGTGTCTTGATCTTGGGCGCCAACAAATTGCGAAATTGCGTTTATAAAATACTTAAATACATCCGTTATATTATCGTTAAAATCAATCCTTAACAATAGTGTGTCTCTGAGAAGAGGGAGAATAAAAAAAAAAATTAATATATATTTTCTTTGGGATTATCCGACTATGCTGACTCATTCACACTTATACGAAGGACTATTGTAGCAAGTATTTTAGTAAGAAGCGTATCAGTTCGTCGATTCAAACTTTACTATGTTTTATAATTATCGTAGGAGATATACAGTGTAAGCATTTCTTTGGCATATTGCGTGTGGATCATGTCAATGCTATGGACATAGCGCTATTATCTGTCTTAACAAATTATGATTGGCTTGTAGTCATAGCTACAGTGACAACCGCTCGATTGGTAAAGGCGACACTACCCTATCTATTTCTCTTTCTCTACTTCCTTGTCCCTGGCCCTCATCATGTCTGTCTGTATATGTACAAGGGCCATATTCTATATGACAGGTCAGTTACTATTGACTCTTAAATATCTTGTAGCATTTAACAAATTGTTCTTATAAAAACGGTTTACTTTTCATATAGATTTTTATATAGAACAATACGCGTGAAATTTCATACAGTGACGTATGTCAAACACTATTTTGTTCCAATTTTCATCAAAAATTACAGCTTTTTGCAGTGGGAGGCTTATTATAGAAACATTCATATGAAAGAAGATTTTAAGAAAGAGTTCATTCCCTCAAAATGTTGTACATTTATTTAGGGTGTGAAGATACTATTTTTCATCGGTCTTTGTCGAAAAATATTAAAAATGACAAATTCTTTTCAAATAACTTTTTGAAAATAGGATTTTATATGGGGAGGAACGTAAAAGTGATCTGATCTAGCTACGAAAAAGATAAATCTTCAAAGCTCCTGTTTTCTTTATGTATCGTTCGCCGAAGCATGACTGTATTCGGAATTTTCATATCTGTTGAACGTAAAATTCGCAGTCGATTTAGATCTGATTCGCTCTTTCGTCTGCCCGTATCAAATTTTTCATACCTTAAGATTTGCCAATCACTGACTTCTCGATCTAGTACAACGTACATTTCGCATGTTGTATCGCTAATAGTTAAATGCAAATCATCACCGATCCATAAATGAACAATATTTTCCTTGCCGATAAATCCTTCTTCTTCGCCATCATGCTCGGCTGAGGGTCTACTGTAGCTACCCTTCGACTCTTCAGTAAATATACTCATTTGGCCCTCTTCTTCATAACTTGTTCTGTCCTCGAAATGTTTGACGATACAGAAGCGTATAGCATCCACCCCAAGTATTTCTATTGAACTAATGGGGTAGCTGAGTGGCCAGAACACGTATACGCCCGCGTAAACGGCATGCTGTATTAACCAGCTGCAGCATGTGAAACAAACAAATGTACGTTCAATTATTTCAAATTCTTCAATGCCTTCCGAAGCGCGCATTGTTTTAGAATTCTATATAAAAAAGCAGAAAACATTAACTAATTCGCTTAAAAGAACTTGCTTTAGATAAGTTACGCCTTTTCGTCGTTTCGGTTGTTTCTTTTTTAAAGGTTGTGGATATTTCTCGATAAGAGCGCCAGACGACGAACTCTCGTGCGTACTTAATCTTTGTTCTTCTTCTAAGCCCTCGTGTGACGAGCTTTGCGATATTAACTGATCTGCATGTAAATTTTAGAAGAAACTTTAGTAATTATTTCGTAGACCATCTTTTTTATATAAAAAATCTGTTACCAAATTCGTCATCTTCTTCAGTTACAGTACTCTCTTCGGTTGTAGTCGTGATCACTGTGCCGTCTGCGTGATAGCATTTTAAAACTTCACGAGTCCAAATCATTTTCACACCATCATTACGTTCGGAATAACTCTCATTTATGAAATAGTCGTGCCACTCCTTCAGTTTTAAAGGAGTGGTCTCGTAGATCTTTATAGGATAAATAAGAAACAATATAGGTGTACGGTATAAGCGACATAGAATATTACCGATCCGTTATGTGCCAAGTTGACTACTCTGCCTTTCGCGGTAGTTATAATTAGGTGCAAGTACGATAGCGCGTACAGCGTAGCTATACGATTCACAAAGTTGATTTCATTTTCCAGCAACACCTTAAGTTCTCTGGTTCTGGGGGGTTTTATTTTCTCTCTTAATTTGGGTTCAGCGGTACATTTCCCTTTCCCTTTTCCCCTGAGCTTACTCTCACTACTCCTTCTTTGCTTTAGTACGTCATCCTGTCTAATAATTTGCGTAGCCTTAGGATCTGTTGTTGATCTTCTTCCCGAACTTTCGTGTGAGGGAATCATCGTTAATTGACTTATTAATTCCTCTTCCTCTTCTAAAGTGAAGACATACTGATATAGACGATAGACTTCGCCATTATAACGTAAAATCATAATCATATCTTGCGACTTAAAAAAGATTATGACACAACCGTATGGCGTCGTCAAACGTTTAAGTTCGTTATTGTATGTCGATTCTTGTATCCACGTTTGGTCGACATAACTATTCTGATAGTAAATGGAAAGACCATTTGGATACTGCATTATTATCTTGGCATATTCGTTTGATTCATTGAGCACTCGCATGCAAATGTTGTGCTCTGTAATCAAACGTATACTGTTCGAAATGCCTTCGTTTAGGTATCGAGGTCTATTGAAGTACACTTTAGATCTATTTACTTCCAGTACTAATTGCTTGTTGAGTTCTGCGAAACACCATCCATCCTCATATAGCTGTACCGAGCCGTCTCTAAAATAGTATTTCGAAGTTTTTACTCGAATTTCTTGACGTATATCTTCCAAATTGTAACCCTTTATTAAATGGTGGTTTGGGGGTAAGCCTACGAAATAATTACCACTCCCGTCACGCGTTGAATATGCTCGCTTATCGCTAACTGAGCTTTTGCGACTTCCACGACTAGTTGGGGATTCTTGTTCATTAATTGTAGCCGTCTCTTCTTCGCGTAAACGTTCCCTTTCGCGTTCCTGTTCTCGTTCTTTTTTCTCTTCCTGCAGCATTTTAAATTGCAAAGACTTAGGTCTAATAAATATATCATCATTCATATCTGTTAAGTTCATAGGCATTTCAGTTGCATAGTCCATAGAAGCTACACTCCTTGAGGGATTAAATTTTAACATCGGATCTACCAGATCACGGAGAAACTCTTCCATTTGAAATATTGTAAAGTCACGAAAACAGAGACATGTGGGTATCACATGTAAGCCCTCATTTTCAAATACTGTGTTATAAGTGCGACGAAATATATATAAGCGATCACCATTACGTATATCGTTCACCTGGTAGTCATCGTATTCGGTAAGTAATTCGATTAAGCGCTGAGAGCAAGAATCTTCGCTAGTGTACAGCATTACATTTTTTGGGAGAAGCAATGGTATCGCTTCCAAACTATACGGCGTGCTACATATGTTATTAAGTATATAGCCGGAAATTGCAAATGATCTGTATAGGGAATAATCTAAACAACCTAAATAGAGATTGAAGCCTTTATTTTGACTTGCATACGACAGCAGGCTGCACAATAAATTATTGTTCTGATCTATAAAGACGCGATCGAATCGTTTTATTTTTGTCACACTAACAAAGGCACATTTCAAATTGGTGATTAAACTCGTTCTAGAAGCGTATTCCTCTGGATATTTCTTTTTATGAGTGAAAGCTAAGAACATTATTTCAGGCTCTGTCAATATATCTAGGGTTTCGCCACAGGTCCCAAGGAGACTATCCAAATAGTAGATAATTGTAGCTATGTCGCTGTCACTGGCTGGCGGTGCTACTCTTTGATAAGGACCCTGTACAATTAAAGATTCTGCTGTCAAATATAAATCTTCACAGGATACGTTCCGTGGTATTGAGACATCCGTCTCTTGAAATGGACTAACATAGTAGGTCTGATACTGCTTGTATAACACTTCAATATCATAGATACCCCAAGACAATTGATCGAATATATCGCGCGCATACTTGATGGCCATACAAGTAGATATAACTGGTAAATAATGAGTTAGGATACCGATGTTTTTCAGCAAGGTTTCTTTCCTCTGTTCATAAATTTGTGCGGATATCTTTTCCAAAGTCTCAATTATGAATTTGCTCCGTTTGTTGTTACCCAGTAATATGTCATAGTTGCTTTCGGATGGTAAGAAGTGTATAATTGCCTGTAGAGGAAGATCATTCCTGAAAACGAAACCGAAGACAAAGCATGAAATCATTTGTTTACATCGTAACGTTTCTAACAACATATCGTAGAAGTGACGTTTTCAATTCATTTCTAGGCATCTTACACGGCCGTGAAGTAGAAGAATCAATCACTGGAAAAACTTCCTTTATTTTATGTACATTGCTTTCAGTTTGTCTTCGAGAAAAACGTGGATCGGCATAGCACAGTATGCAACTAGTACTACGATAATCTAATTGAAATGAAATATTAATTATATTGCATGGGAACGCCTGACGATGTGTACGCTTTGCGTGAAGGGAGAGTGACATTAGTTATCCAAATTACGTGCAGTTAATTTTTCTTTATCCTTGAGGTTAGGAGAAGAACAATCTTGAAATTCTTAAAAAACTTACGGCTGACATAGAAAGTAAGTTTCGGAGGTTCTGTTCTACAGAGGACCAGAAAACTTCTGAAGAGATAAATATCAGGCAAATTTAATCGTCTGGCTTACCGACTAAACATTGGTCAGTTCTAATTACAATACGCTACAAGGAGATAAGAGAGATTCTTTATTTTTAAAAGTCACTGACTCGCTCAGGAGATATCCACTATATCAACACTCAGGTTGATAGTCAGATAGGATTTGGATACTGAAGGTGGAGTGCGTGCACCTCTTAAGGTTCTATAAATTGGGTTTTTTGTTTTTTTCGAAGAGATATGCTTTCCTAAAATGCTAATGGAATGTTAGTTGAACTTAACCCTCAGTTCTGTCTTTTAGAAGGTACACTAAGCATGCGTTTGAAAAGTACAAGCAGTGCGTTGCAGCCGTTACTGGTTACTGAAAACAAATAAATTGAGAAAATGAAGAGGAAAGTGCTGCGTCGAAAAGTTCCGGCAATGTAGAGGAAAATATATTTCTTGCAAACCGCATGTTTCCCAGTAATCGTTTTTAAAAACTCTTCTAACCTGAAACATAATTTAGGATCAAATTGTTGTTTATTGTAACTATCAAAAAAGTTAATCAAGTGTAGGTGACTCCCCGCAGAGTCTTTCTATTCTTGGTCAGTTGATTAAATCCCTCGGTCCGTTCAATTCGGTTCACACACAAATGTGATTACAATAACTAGAAAACGGGAAAGGATTCATTCAATCAAGAATCGTTTCACCAAATTTCTTAAATAAAAAATTTAATCGGTGCATTATCACGCCTACCTGCAATACGATACTCATCGATATAATCTTAAATGACGGTTAAGATTCGTCAAAAGACGAATATAAATATGTTAGTTATCTTTTGTATTTACCTAACCAAGTAGGTACCGAATTCGTCATTCATTTCGCCAATTACAACGACGTACAATTTACTTATGGTGGGATCATCGATGATATACTAAAGTTAGAAAAAAGAGAATAATTATTAAACAAATATCGAATGAGGTTAAGGAGAAGGTCAATAAAAAGAAAAATTGGTACGTAACCTCTAGACGTGAAGCCATCGTTTCTTGACCAACACGATTGTGATCGCGGACAATCAACGGTGTGCAATTAATCGGTTCATCATATAATGACCCTTTTCTGTCTTTTCTAAATGATTTTCCAACTTTAGTTTTACTTGTTGTAGGCGTGCTCACACTTTTCTTTGCTCGCTTGGTACCACCAGAAGTCGCCAATTGTTTGCGTCTTTCATCTAAATCGCGTAGCCAATACTCATAAATATCGAATTTTAATTCGTCGCTCATTTTCCGTGTAATCTCATCATATTGACGACGAAATCCCGCGACGATTTGTTGTATTCCTTGTACGACAGGCAGATCAGGGCTGTTTAAGCTTGGACGAGGCCCTTTCGAAGATTTGGTTCTGGATTTTATTTCTTTACGTAAGTCATCTAAATCAATAATGAAAAGAGTCCTACGCAAGCCTGTTTGTACTTGGCGTTTAAACTCATCCTTTATAGAATCGAGACCAGTGCCATGAAAGTTAACGCAGAATATATCATAGGTTTGCTAAAGGGGATGATAAGTTTTGCATGCATATATATAGATATATATACAAAATACATATGCTTTTCATTGATTTCCTTACGTCGACGGAAGACCTTCTTTTACTCATTTCCGTTAAAGCAAATTAAGAAATTCAATTTGTAAAAAAATTCTTGGAAAATATCAATAATTTGTTTAAAATTAAAACTGAAAAGATATAAATGACGAAATTCTCTTCCTCTTTTATCTGTTCATTTAAATAATAATAGTGCTGTCAATCTAACGATAAGTTCGATTTTTTATGTGAAGAGACTTTCTTTCTTTTTCTTCTTTCACGCAACTAGGAAACTGCTCTGTCGGGCACGGAGACTGTTTGCCTTAGTCCGACTCTTAGCATCTTAGGTAAAAATATTTCAATTTTCCACTTGTCTATACGTAATATTTTGTAGCTTTAGTTTTGTGTCCAGAGTGGACATCTTTAATTAAGTTAAGCTCTAAACCTCCGGTTTTTGTTTAAGTTAAAATGAGAGAACATTTTGTTTCGCTGGGCTTTCGAGAGAGATGTTAAAAGTTGTACTTCTCTTTTGCACAACAAATTTCTCAAAATGTGGCTTACATGAGAATTATTTGTTAATAGTCGGTAGGTAGATAGATAGGTAGATATGGGCAACACATTTTGTTAATTATGGTTGGGTCGCGAATATGGTTGTGTTAAGAAAGTTCTTTCTATTTAGATGGCGTGCAGTTTTCGTTTAGTTTGGGGCTTATAGATGGGGTTCTGAGAGGATCGCGGCCATTCTGAAACAGAATTTGCTGCCAACGTCTACGGGTTCCGGTCGTGCCGATAGCAAAGGAGAAATGAACGAGCGGTCGGGGAGAGATGAATCGTCCCAAAATTTTATACCGATTGAAAATCTATATTTATTTACGATGCCTATGAGATTTTTTCTTGGGAAGCGTAAAGGAAGAAAAGAGAGGCATCTAGTCTATCACTAAAAATATTTGAATGAAAAAGCCATGGTGTGAATCTTTAATACTCTGAACATAATTTCGGAAATAAATTTTTTAGTCGCAGAAACCTTTTAGTTTTAAAATTTAGAGATGTTGTCTCACTTTAATAGTTCTTTGAGACTCGCTGCAATCTTTGCCGTCTCTTCATGTTCGTCATCAAATATTCATTTATTACCCTTCTCAATTTACGAAATGCATCAAGAAAATGTTTACATTACTACCACAAAGTACTAGTCATAGCGATACCTTGGTTTTCTACGTTTAATTGCTTTATTTGAGAACTGGTCATAATGTTGCATATCGCATAAGTGTAGTATTGCGAACAGTAGAACTTGATTTCAGATTGGCATTGATGATTCAATGCAAGTTTCAAAAATCCATCCCACCTTCCCATTAAAGGGAATAAATGAAATACAAATGTAATGCGACGAGTTACTCTTGCTGCTAACTTAGAGACAGATATGTAGATGTTCATGAATGTGTGTTTACATTAAAATTGAAAAATTGATATGCCTTGTACATGTACGTGCACGAACTATATAGGGGTCGTACTTGGTTCAGTCCTTAGCCGTAGATCTCATATCCGCCGCAATAGTAAACAAAACGTGCACACCGACATATATTAAGATTGCACTTAACTTGCGACTATTAAGAATGTGCAGTTATATGCAGTTGTGCATGTATGTGCTAGCAAGTAAGTGCGAGTGCATTTGCATATTTGAGTGTGAGAGTTAGAATTTAATTGAAAGTGCAATTTGATGCCTTTAGAAAATTAATGCCCGCAAAACATTTAAAGGCATTCATAAGCGAACAGATAAACAAACGAATAACAAAACAAAAATAAAGTTTCATTTTAATATAAATATGAACACACACACAGTCTTGAAAGGAAATAATACGAAATACGAATTAATGCAACGCTTCAAAGCACGACTTGTTAGCACAGGCACATATCTAATTTCTTAGACATTTGTAAATCGCAAAAGTGATTATTTTTGTGAGAATTGCGACCTTTGAATCTATCTATAATCTATAGACTATATATAGAAAGATTTCGTGTATGTGTATTTGCTTGCAAACATTGCAAAGCAAACATTGTTCCATTGCAAATTGTTTTCCTGCACACTTAGATATATATGCATGCATGCATAACGAGCACTCATGATGAACCCTTACTTTATATATTCATTTATTTATTTTTTCATTTTCTTTTATTACACTTTTCTGTGGCAGCGCGCATAAGATTTTCGAATGATGTATATATATATATATATATATACCGAATATGTACAGTTAGTATATGGTGGATCCATACCAGCCATGTAAAAGTCATTTCTATCAGACAATAAATAAACATGCAACTAATGTATTTCAATTTTCGTACAATTTACCACAAAAACATCTATTGTTTAGTTAGTTAATGTTATAGTCATTTTTTATTAACAACAAAACAACAAAACAACAAATTTCTATTCAGGAGACAAACAAAAGTCTCTTTTATATCAAAAATATTATTAATGTGTCACCATTAAAATGATAAATCGTATGTGATTTACATACGTCGCATGAATGATTGTTTTCACGTTTTTCGACTAACATGTGTGTTGCACTACATACGAGTAGAAAAGGGTGATTTTTATGAAAATTGAAAATTTTTTAAATGCACATTTAAAAGCTAGACCACGCTAGGAGGAGGAGAGATAATAAATAGTCAGTCATTAAAGTAATACTTAGAGGGCTCCATACAGAACAAAGTTTCTTCGCAATCATTACCAGATGATAATCAGTTTTCTTTAGAGGATGGGAGCACAGTCAGATTTTAAGTTAACGAACGTCTAAAGCAATAATATTTTCTTGGGGTTTTTTGAAAATTGCTCTTTCCGCACACCACTAATGTCCACCACTAAATTAAAATAGTAACTAAAATTGACTAAAGTTTTTCAATATTTCAATATTTCAATAAATAAAAAAGCAAAATCGCTAGAAATTAAGAATTTAAGTTTTGTAGAATCGAGGGACGAAACCTACGGTCAAAGCAATAGAATTCGTTGTCATTGCGGCTACTTTGAAATCACTCTAAGTCTAAGAATTTAAATAACATCGTAGTCACGATTTTGATACCGTACACTAATTGTGGTACAAGGTATGTTAAATTTGTACGGACGTGCGTAACACCCAGAAGGGCTTAAGATACACGTATTTTCTATTATATGTTCAAGCTGCAGATTGTAGTTTGTGAGGTATTTCTATGAAACATAGCACGCCGACGTGTTTAGACCCAAGGACGAACGCTATTGAACATGATTCGGATCGGTCTACGTTTTTGAACACTCGCATATAACGTCTTGTTTTGAAAAGCGTTTATATGGAGCAAAAATTGCTATTTTCAAAATTTTTCGACAAAAGTCACTATGTAATAGATAGTACTTCGACATTTTAAATGGATATGAAAAATTTGGTTCGGCTGGGGAAATTTCCTGAATCCGCTCTCATATAACCGTTCCTGTGAAAAGGTCTAATTTTCAATATTAAACGCTGGAAATTGATTTATAGTGCAGGTGCATGAATTGACAAAGAAATCAACCCTACGCAATTTGGACTACGTAGGTCTACTTTTTGCACACCATTGTAATATAAGGATTCACACGAAACGTAAACCTTTATATGCCAAAAAGGCCTAATTTTTGATCCTTTATGGTGCAAATTTCTTCACTACAGTAATTTGACATAAAAAGAAAGTGAACCGAATTTAAACCACACCGGTCTAATTCTTCGACTCCACCCTACGTAAGATTTCTCATGAGAATAGTAAGTCAGTCGTTTAGAAAAACGTTTAATTTTTAATATTTTACGATGAAATTACTAACAGGAAATTTGAATCATTTAGGTCTAACGGTTAGATCCCAACATATGTAAACGTTATCACGAAAAGCAAGCCCTTACAGGGAGAGAAAGTATAATTTCTAATTTTCTATAACGGAAACTAAAATATAATACAATCTTTTGGAAGTAAATTAAGTTTGCTAAATTTGGATCACGTCATATGATGTTTTAGGTACCTTCCAATATACCGGCTTTCATGAAAAGTATGACTTTGCATGAAAATAATTTGTGATTTTTGGTGTATCATTGCCGAAACGGGTGAATAACTGTACTAGTTGAAGTGGTGCAGGGTATCTAATGGTCGTTCTTGTCCGACTATAATTTCTTTACGTGTACGTTACTTTCAATATATTGCATGATAAACTTTTTAGCATGCTCGTCTTTAATCTGATCGACGTACGACTGGCTGACTACATTAACATTTCACCGACTCCAAGTGTGTAACTGTGAAGAAGCAAATCGGTCTCACACAGTATTGTTGTGGGTTGTTTGTCAAAACCCAAAGCCATCTAAAAGAATATTTCAATTTTTTCGTCCAACTGGTGGTACAATTGCTTAGCGAAAAACGCCCATTAGGGCAGTGCGAGACTTTAACCCGCTAAAAACCACCCCTCCTATTCCCTATCCTGTGGCACGACCATTTAGGCATACCTTCACAGGGAGGGTAGCCGTTTCGGCACTACTTGAAAGCCTACGTTGACGTTCCTCGTGTCTTTGTTTTCTCATAATGTTTGCGGCGAACACTCCTACCGCCTTCCATATTTTCAGGTCGTGCAACATATCTGTCACAAGATTGTCGGGGAGAGATAACACTCCAATTTCGGTCCGTAATCTCTGTCGTTCGTTATGATACTTCGGACAGACAAAGAAAGCATGTTCAGCGTCTTCGATGCACTCACAAAAACTACAGAACTATTGTATACCTATGCAGATGTGATCGAAAGCAACCATGGCCACGGTTGTGTCAAATAAAAGTCCACCTCACCATGTTGCCTATTCACTTAGGGCCGTAAACCTAGTATAAGCCGGTCTGTCCATCTACCCTTACTTGCTCTGCTCCAGCGCTCCTGTCACTCTTCTACTAGTTGCTGTTTTGCTCGCTGCTTAGCCGCTTCAACCGACAGTCTGTGAAATTCAGCCCTATACATACCTTCTTTAGCTCGCAAGTCGATTGGTATCATGCCAGTGATAACCAAAGCCGCATCTTCCGAGACTGTCCGATATGCGGCGCACACCTTTAGTTGCGCATAACCGGTATGCTGATTGGATGTCTCTCGTGTATTTCGAGGGCCTTTTTCCACACAGAAGAGCCGTACATTATTATCGCGGTTACCACTGCTGTGATCAGCTTTCTACGGTCTTGCCTAGGGCCACGCAAGTTTGGCAGTAAGTGCGCCAGCGACTTTGCTACCGTCGCAGCCTTTTCGCCCGTGTATTGCAGATGCCGCTTAAATGAAAGTCTGCAGTCGATTATTATTCTTAGGTATTTTATGGCGTCTTGTGACTGTATCCTCGTATCTCCCACTTGGATAGTAACTTTCTCAATCTTCTTCCTAGAAGGGATTAATACCGCTTCTGCTTTTTCTTTCGCCAGATCTAAATCTACTGACCGCAGCCACCTCTTAACCATGGCGTCGTGTGTGTGTGTGTATGTGTGTGATCTAAAACTGAATAGTTATTACAAAGTTATTACAAACGAAACAACTCAAGATTATTATTCATATACTTATGACATTATATTGAATTTGCGGCCTTTGCTCAACACGATTCTCTAAAATTTATTATTATTATAATTAAAATTAATTTAGCCAGAGAAATAAATTCTAAGACTAAAGTCTTACAGCACTGGCATCTAAGGCTAACGGCTTTATTGAAAACTCTACCGCACTTGCGACTTGAATCTGCGACCATTGAGTTGTTAGTCGAGAACTTTTGCCTACTCGACCACTCAGGCGGCTGAAATTTATCTTACTTATCTTACTATCTTATTGTTTAGCATATAATTAATTGAAATTTACATTAGAACGTATTCGAGTTTTGCTAAATACCTTAGAGTCATGAAAAAGAAAAAAGAAAATTTGTTTTTAGCGCACATGAATTCATTGAATCAAACGTTTTGATGTTTCATCATTTGCATGATTTTATTGTTTCTGGATCAACAAGTGTTAATGAAAATGAGTTTTATTAGCGCTATGTGGAAGTGAACACACTTTCGCATGACGTCGTTTCTTAGACATATACCTACGCATACGTACGTATGTGTAAGGGCCACTTTGAGCTATAAGCAAAGGCAAATGTGGTCGACCAAAGATAACTTTACTTTCATGGTACGTGGCGTAAGTGACAGCGTAATGGTGGGAATATTACATAAATAACATTGTGATATAGATTTCTTTGACCGAATTCTTGAGCTTAGCCAATGAGCTAATAGGAAGTACTTTTTTTGTGAGTGACAGCTCGGAGATCGTCATCGTGATATCAGCAGACTCCTGTATTCGTGCTGATTAAGAATTTTATGGTTTGCGAAATATCTTTTTCTATGCTCAACAAATATTTAATAAACCTAACAGATCTTTGTCGTGGGTATAAAAGAAACGTATATCAAGGGAAGTCTGCATTTATATAATGTGTATGTGTATGTGTGTGTTCACTGTGCGTATGATAAATTCCAACCAAATTATAATCACAAATCTCTCGTATTTTTACGGTATTATGCTGATGGATAATTTAGTTTCTTTTTTCGTTCCTTGCAGTTTTATGATACGAAGGAGGTGCGAGTGAGTAATACACAAACATATATATTTTCAATGCATATTTTTATAGCTGTCCATAAAGTTGTTTTCGTTCTCTTGCAAAACGAAAACTGCCATAAAATATTTTACAGTTTTTAGATTTTTTTAAATCGGACCGAGATGGAAGCATGAGTAATTTATAAGCACAGACTTGTTGAGTTAGTTAAAATAAAGCACTTACCCGTGTTAAGTTCCTAAACTTTTTCTAATTTAAATTCAGAGCAAATGTAATTTCAATTTTTTACGCATGCAGGCAGGGAAGGAACGCCTTTATTCAGTTTTTAATGTGATTTAGTGCATTAGATTACCAGCAAAAAAAAAAAAAAAAAAAACCCGGAACGATCTAATTTAACAGGTTTGGGAAAGAATTAAGGAAAAATAAGAAAGAATTTTTACTTGGTTTAGATCGAATTTGTAATCAGTTATCGTCTACGTCTTATAAAGCAACCAATTTGAACGCACTGAACTCTTTCGCACACCTACTATGTATACAAAAATTCTATGTTGGATGTAAAGGATACACTTCGACTTTAGATAAAATGTACAAAACTCAGCAAAATTCACCCGGAAGTGGTGCAAATACTGTATGAGTGGATAATAGAAAGATTTCCACACTTTTGTGCTGCATGTTTTCGGTATTTATTTAGCGCTTAAAATAAAAATTTTTCAAACGCATATCTACAAAATTTTTAGAAAACCTAGTTAACCACACAAACAGCATCGCCATTAAGAAAGATTCATGTTATTATAGAATATTGCATCTCTAGCTTCGACGATCTAAGCGATTGGTTACGGCTTAGTTTGGTAGTTTGATCACGCTTTTCACTCTCTTTTTTTTCCAGGGGACTTCGGGACCTCGTCACCAAACAGATCGAAACGGATCGAATTGCAAAACATATTGACTTCATATTTATCAGAACCAAATTGTTTATTTTCTTATGTTTATGTCACACTAAAATGATACCCTTTGGTTCATTGGGATCGCATCAAGCCAGTTATAGGTCCCGCTCCAAGACTGCTTTCAATATTAAACAATGCTATACTTTATTCTTATGACAACGTTTGTCAAAGAGATTATCAGAAAAATTGAACTTGTCAACAATATTCAATAGGAACGAAAGCGTCAGGAAGCTCTTACTTAAACGCGAAGAGAAAGAAATTCGTTTGGAAGAAGTGTCTTTAATTGTTGATAAAGCATTTAAAGTGTTTGGTATAATGCGGGAAAAAGTTATAAGTGCGAAAAGTGATTGATTTCATTCGGTCCTTTAATAAGACTTAATGACACCTTTTCCATGTAAGAAACAAACGAACACTTGATTTCATTAATTCTAGTTGAACAAACTTCAATTGAACCTAACTGAATAAACGTTTGCGCGCAATACTCTATAAACACCCTTATTATTGTATTATTGTATATGTGTATGGGTTCGCTGCATATGCAGGCAGGCATATAAAGTAATTTTTTTCATTTTCAGATTTCTCTTAATTGTTGACGAGCGTAGGGACGAATTTTTCAACAAAAATTCGAACGCCAAGTTGTAATTTCCACAAAGTTTTTGATTAACGGCATTCGATAACATTGTAACACCCCTTCGCCACTCTGGTCATTTAATTACATTTTGTTTGTTAACACCAAATAACAAAGCACACGTGGTATTCATACAGTGGCATGCTAATTGAAAATTTCCTATAGAAGAAATTAAATAGAAATTTGTAACTAACAAACATAAATTATTTATACACATATACATATACATATACATATATATATATATATATATATATATATTCACTTTAGGGCGAATCCTTACTTACTACCCGTCAGCTCACATCATTTCGTGACAACGACCTAAGAATGTAATTACAGAAAATGTCAAAGTCTATTGCAAGTTGGACTTTGTTTGTGGTCGAAAATAGCATTCACTTAATTGTCGCTGTAGCCAATGAAACTATACATTTTTTTCGAGTTAATATACTTGTGGTGCGAAGTAAGGTTATCGTTGCTTAAATATAGTGAACGGTCTAACGAAATTTTACCCCTTGAAATCTTTCAAAACAATTCTCTGTAAAGTCGTTTGTATACAAAGCACTCGATATAAGCCAATGCGACCAATAATTTCTCAACAGCTCCTATGCTCGTCACTGATAACCTACGAGGCCTTCACGTCACCTTCTAACACAGCTAGGGCTATGATATTAAAATTTCGCAATATTTGTAAATCTTACAATACCTTATAAAGTTTATGTTATTATCTCATCCGTTACCTGACTTAAGATCGCTATAGAGAATGCCATCAATTTTTGCAATAATTTGCAAATCTCTCGACGAACTTAGATATTCGAGCTAGTCTTACACTGAATATAGAACTAATTTTTCGCTTCACAAATTCAGATAACAATAATTGTGGCCTAAGCTTATTCCAGTGGGTAGGTGTTAAAGTTAAATGGTCTGCGTTAAAATATTAATAAATTAAGTAATTGCTGAAACTTTATTGTACTTGTGTGGTCTTATAGTTAACTAATGATAATGGTGTCACACTTGGTCATACATTCTAGGGTCTAAAGTCTGGACGTCGACGTAATCATAAATCGATGACGATTTATTTACTGATCGAGGACATATGTATCTTATTGGGTATTCAATGTCTATTGCTATGTGTCGCAAACATTTAACACGTGGCTGTAATGTGATGGCCGCAAAATTTTATTGACTGGAACCTATTTGCATTCTCAATATATCGAAGACGAGAACTAATATAAAAATCGAAATAAACCATTGAAATACTCTTTGACGAATGGCTACGCGATCGTTCCATTGTCTTGTCACAAGTTGAAAAAAAAAAACACTGCTAGTTAACTCACTCATAGTGAGACTGCTGAGATTTGGGGGCAGTCTATAGTTCTCGATACCGAGTAAACACGATTGCAATTTTGTTTGCACGACAATAGTCGTAGGAATGAGAGATTTTTCATTCAACAGTGTAAGAAAAATATACCATTTGTTGGCATCTGTGAACTCTCCACTCGTTGCAGAGAAGCCATGATACATAGGTCTCGAGAACTATAAACTGGTTCCTGTGCGCTATGTATACATAATAAAGGGTAAATTCGATTGCTTTTAGCTGAACTTTTATAGTTGAACGCATTTTTCCAACCCAAGATATCGCGTCGCACCAAAAAGTACACTAAATGCTAAAGTAAACCATAAATAGTTTTCGCTTATTTCAAGGAATAAATGTTAAAAATTAAAATAAGAAAAGAATGTCCATTATACTTGCATACAAGAAGAATTGCTTCCTTATTTTATGTATAGTGAATAAGAACACGCGGCGTCGCATAATCTTTCATCAAGACAATGCGAAACCTTACACATATCTTCTGTCAATTGTCACACATTTGGATTTTTCAGCTCCGATTGGATTTTGGTTTCCCGATTGGATTTTAATATTCCTATTGGGTTGTGATATTTCAATTGGATTTTACTTTTGGCAAATTTTGATTTAACCTCCCAGTAGGCAGAAAGGATATCGAAGGGTGTGCTATGGACGAATATACGCAATACACTTGAGGACAAATCTATAAAGACTATCTTACAAGTGACCTTAGAAAGAAACGGAGCTTGATCCATTTAATCTATGTGACAAGCGTTTCATTGTCATTATGCCATTACTTCGAGCATTCTCTTCCCACTTCTGAATCGAATATATTGCGTACCAACACTGACACATCAAATGTTAAGATGAAGTCTAGCCTTTAGAAGAATCAATGGACTAGAACAGGAACTGCAAAAATACGCAATATTAGTAAAATGCCTGAGCTTCAGACTAAATAATAAGATAGGGGAATGACTACCATGATCCGCAAAGTTGCACGATACAGAAGGCAGATTAATTAAGAACATAGAGAGTACAAAGGAAAAATGCTTAGACTGATGCAATAAACATATTGCAGATAGATTGAAATATATGGTGGAGTCATAAGTAACTTCCGATGCAGATACGTAGAATTACATTGCACCCTACCGTACGGTCGTACGGATGTAACTTTTCATAAAATTTCAACAACAACAACAACAATATCACCACGAATATCAACCTTACAAACAAATAATAATAGATCAGCAAGACATGGAAATGAANGATCAGCAAGACATGGAAATGAATGAGAATTATACTATACAAGTTCTAGGTTCTAGGCTATTAAAATATAAATATAGACCATCATCCATTAATAGTGTTAAGATAGATCAGTAAATCAAACCACAAAAAATTCTCATAGTACAAAATTGCCTCGAAATGCACAAGGCACTGCACAATTAACTACATAGCAGGGTAGGGTATACTCCGTTTCCAACATAGGTTTGCATCCTCGAAGGCGCCAACACGAACATCCATCTCGGACCCCCGGGTTCAAAAAACTGTCACGAATGCCATTCGGGGCGTCTTCGGATGCCTTCGGGTGGGCGCAAACGCCAAAAAAGGCGTGATTCATCCCTTTTGGATACCACGCCGGAACCACGCCTTTTTCATCCTCAAAACCGAAAAAAGGCGTGTCTCATTCCACAAAAAAAGCATGAGTCATCAAACAAAAATTTAATCCCAATGTAGCGCATCCCAAAAGTCACTATTACCAACAAAATCTATATCTTCCGTCTCTTTCTCACAAAAATTGCATAGTGGCGCTGAACATACATATAATACCTACTCCGACATGTTTTAGCATGAAAAGGAAACCCATTCAAAATTAATTACATTGGTCAATTTTTTCGACCACTCCCTATACATATGAAGCCTTCTTTTGCAAAAGTCGTCATATGAAAAAGATTTTGCAATTTTCTAAATTTCTCCGCAAAAATAGCTGAATAATAGTATATCAGCACTTTGAGTTGATGTAAAAAATATGTATCGGGTGGGTCCATTTTCGAAGCCTTCGCCCGTACAGCAATTCGTGCGAACATTAAGCTTTCATATGGCAAAGTGGATCTTACTTTCTTAATATTACGGACATAAACAATGACTATACCAAAAATTTGATATTCAGCTACTTAGTGGTCTATATTTGAGGCATCACCCTTTCATATATGAGTTCTTAGGAAAATGAAGCCTTAATATGCCGGAAATGTGAAATTTGTAATATTTTATTGTGAAAATTGCCTCATAATAGTAATTTGACATAGAAATTAACTGTAGAAAATGAGGATCGGGCAGGATCGTATAGACCGAAGAAGGGAAATAGTTTGAAAAACAATAAAACAATTGAAAAATTTTATTCAAACTCTGATAGGCAGTTCGGGATACAATCCGAATATATTGAATGAGCGGTAAAATAATTTCCTTTTAAATTTTATCGTATCTTAATTAATATTTTATTTTTTTTTAAGTAGAAAAACTTCTACTGCACGATTTTTTTTTGCTTCAATTACTTAAAGAGATTGATTTTAAACTCTAATGCATATTTCAAAATAAGGAATAATTTTTGAAAGTCTTTATAAAACTTTTAATAAATGATTGCGTTCATTATGATGAGTGCGAGTCACTTACATGTCACGGCTGTGTACACTAACCGTCAAGATTAAAGTTTTAATAAAAAAAGTTGAAGGCTCTATACTTTAATGTTAAATATATATTAATAATTATTTACATTTACATGTTTTGTGTGTTTAGGATTCGGATTCAGCTCAATACATATACACATGTATATATCGCATTCCCTGTACTTCTAATTTAAATAGAAAAAACAAAACCATGCTCTTTGTCAATTAATCGTGTCTCGGCCAGAGTCAAGTTAGTTTTTTATTTTCTCTTTCCTCCACTTCCCCTATATTTGTTAGTGTATTTTGACTTCTGTGTCCTCTGGTGTGTTTTGCAAGTGACCACATTGCTATAGCTATAGCTGCACTTTAGGTTTGTTTGCGGACCACAAATTGTGGTTTATCTGGACAACCGCAATTTTTTCTGCTATGGCTACATTTATAAACGTTGATAAAGAAGGGAAATATACTTTGGATGATTTTTTTTTTCTCCGTACAAAGGGTATTTGTTTGTAGAAAATGGTAATATGTATGTATGTATGTATGTATGTATGTATGTTCATTTGTACAATGTGATGTTAAAATTTAGCGTATTGTTAAATTTTTTGAAATTTTATATTCATTGTGAGCTTCAGCCCTCTGGTAGAATTTTCACTTAAGATTATTACAAATATATTTTGCAAGATTAAGCAAACAATCTTCATCTTTGGCTACTGCTCAGCAATATCAATCTGCTTGTAGACAATAGACTTGTTGAAAATGACACTTCAATTTGGAGAACAAGACTTTTTCAAACAAAACATTCAGTCAAGTTAAAATACTTCTCACACTTTTGAATTATTTTGAAATTCATCCGAGAGACGCATTTGTACATAAACAACAACTACATTAGGTGGAGCAGTAAAGACGCAACAAAATCAACCGCATTAAGTGTAATGAAAAGACGACTGGAAGAACTCTCATGATGCCATGATGCCAAGACAAGAAGTTTTTACGTCAGAAAATGTTTTAATTAATCTAAAAGTGAAATTTATCTATTTGCCCGCGACTTTTCGCCTTCGCCCTTATATTGCATCTAAACACAATTCTCTAGCGTAATTTGTTCCTTGTAGCGTAATTTGTTGCTGTACTTGCGACTTGCTGATTTGTACCATTTATGCTTTATACGAAATTTAACTATACTTTGAAGATGGAAAAAGAAGAAGAGAATATTTCTGATGAACTTCGCCTTTTCGTATTCGATGTCCAGAAAGAACGAAAGAGGCCGCTATTTCACTTCTCGCTAAGCGATCGTTTCGTTTGTCCGTTGGTTATATAATATTTTTCAAATGAAGCATATATGCGTGTGAGATCGGCCTTTAACGCCTACAAACGCTAAATATAGCATTGATTATTATTCATTCAACTATGTTCAGAAATACATTTAATTTTTGCTGCAGACCTACTGCATAGACTCAATGTGTTTGTATCTTTATATGGGATGTGATATAATGTAATGCCGCAAGATTGAAACCTAAAGAAATCGATTAGAAAATTGTCGCAACATTCATAGTCCGAGGAGTTGATGGATGAATTAAATTTACCCTAACTGTCTGTCAAGTGACTTACGTATATATGTTGGATAATGTCCTTCCCTCCCGGAGTTTCTCACACTGTCCACACAATTGTCATTGCTAGAGTGAAAGGTTAACCTCTTTGTTTGTTTCAAAATAATTATGGATAAAAATGGACTTTAAAATTGTTTTTGCTGCATACAAATAAATTTTTCCCAATAACGTAGGTTATGGCTTTATGTGGTGTGCGAAAAAGCCAAGCATAAACATCGGCCTTAGTCAGTTTATGCTTAAACTGGGACAAACAGCTCGTACACAAGACAAATATTCTCTTCTTAGTTATTTTGTAATAGCACTTTTTGGACTTATAGTTAAACTGTAGTTCTCTTGTATCTGCGTTCGAATTTCTTTCGTATTGTTAAACCTCGATTTGGTCGATCAGTCTACTCCTAACCCATAATTTTGATTCGTAGTCGACTTGGGTTCTGAGTAGTGCGTGTTTTCTTTTCGTCTTTTGATTGTTTCGGTCTTTTCCTGTATTGGCTCTTGTCGTTTCAGTGTTTTTGCGAAACCGGTTATCGCGGATACCGTGTGTGCTTTTGTTTTCTCTCTATATTAAAAAAAAAAAAAAAGAAGCAAATTGAACACAACTGCTAATTGACATTTTCCATTTCTTAGTAGTCCCCAATCTTTTCCTAGTAAGTGGTTTGTTTTCCCAAATTACTAAATTATAAAATGACAGCAAAAATGCAATAATAGCCGCGGGGTAGCCAGATAAAAACTCAAATATGTTTTACCTATTAGCGGACACATCACCGCAGAGAGACAAAGTTAAAAATTCGCATTTTCCGGCCTTACCAATCAGTCCACCCATTCCGACTGACAAAAAATATGTGGTTATTTCCTCAACGGATGCTAGAATGACAGTTTCTCAAATCAGTCCATTCGCTATAAAAAAAGCCCTAGATAGCATTACTATCTCGATTCTACGCGATGGTAATTTACTTGTCCTCGCTGGGAACCCGCGCGCGACGAAAAACCTCTTCAAGTCAAAATCATTTGCAAATTTATGTTCAATTTCCGGTAAACTACATGACAAACTTAACTCAGTTAAAGGCGTAATTTATGCCCCGTGCTTATAGCATGTGGCGGAAGACAAAATAGTTCGCGAAATGCGCAATCAAGACGTGACTAGAGTTCATAAATTTACTAAATTAAATGACGGCGGACAAGCTCGCTCTCCTACAGAAAGGACAATTATGACCTTTCATCGCTATAGGTTACCGCAAACAGTTGATATAGCTTGGTATAAGTGTGAAGTGGGACTCTGCATTCCAAACCCCATGAGATGCAAAAACGGCCAACGCCTGGGTCATACTGCAAAAAGAAGGAACAGTGCTCCTTCTTGTGCTAACTGTGGTCCTCGCCCACATACTGAAAGCTGGACGCGTTGTTTCTGCATAAGTTGCAACGATCGGCACTCGGCGTTAGACAAACAATGCCCACGGTATACACAAATGCGTGAAATTCTATAAATCAAAGCACAAAATTACTGTAGCATGGGCGAAGCGCGCCGCAACTACCGGGCAATAAATCTAACTGGAACCCAAGAAAGTAATTAACAAAAGTCGTACCTACGCTGCTGTCGCCTCGCAGCCTTAATAAGCCTTTAACTCCAACTCCTTCCAATGAAAAACCTGTCCTACCGTCCGCCAAAAATTATATTGCAAAACCAGTTCCATCACCCGCCAAACATAATATTGAAAAAATCAAAGCAACAGCAAATATTGAAAAAATTAAAACAACAATACGTACTCTAAAGCCTAATAAACTAAAATCCACAGAATCGCCAGCCCAACACTCTAGTCGGTTGTAATGAATCCAATCTTTTATCCGTTGATCAACCTCCAATTTCAAATTATTCACGTGCGCGCACTCGTTGCACTTCAAATGTACGCAACCACCTAAGTACAGATTATTGTGCTGGTAAGAATAAATTATTCATGCAGCATTAGTGACCTATAGCGACATTTTCGACAAAGACGCTGGTATGTCAAGATAACCCAACAACCACTCCATTTCCAAGTACTGGAGAGTAACGGTTGGAATCTTCGATACGCAGATGGCTCACAATCTTCCGGTCTGCCATCTACGTGTGTCGTGGTAGATGCTTCAGGACAGGTTCTTCTCAGTCACATATTTCACGAAAGTGCTTCAACTATCACAACGGAAGCCAGACCTATCCTGCACGCTGCGAACCTTTCCCATAAAGACAAACTGGAAATCGTCATTGTTACTGAGAGTTTGTTTGCATTAAAAGCTCCACGGAATCCTTCGACTTCGAGATGGAGCACCATCAACAAATTAACGAATATCATTACAACACCCGACGAACAAATTAAAATGCTTTGGGTATCAAGTCATATCAGTTCATTGGGATATGAGCAGGTTGATCGAGCGGCGAAGTATGCTGCTTCTGCACCCTG
The DNA here is from genome assembly GCA_000688715.1 of Glossina pallidipes. Classification (NCBI taxonomy): domain Eukaryota; kingdom Metazoa; phylum Arthropoda; class Insecta; order Diptera; family Glossinidae; genus Glossina; species Glossina pallidipes. Next base: position 914,839 of record KK499766.1, read on the forward strand.
ATTATGGATGTCATGGAAAAGTTGGATCTTCGAAGCTACTTTATAAGGAAAGTTAAAGAGAAAATTACAGAAGGAAATCTGCAATATCGTCATCAGTACTACTCTTCTATCAATCCTCAATTAATTCCACCTTTATATCCAACAAATGTTGAGTAAATCAAGATGCACCCACATTTTCGAAAATTCGCCTTCGCCATACAATTGCAACTCACCAATGGATCTTGAAGAAATCTTCCTCCCCAATCTGCAATTGTGAACAAATTCTCACTATAAAGCACATTCTCTGTGACTGTATTAACTTCTCCTGGCTAGAATTATTGCATTTGGAGCGACTATCCTATGGACATTCTAAAATCAGGTACAGAACAGAATATCAATACATTATCAATATATGACTTTATTACAACTATTAGGGTCAGTATCTAATGTACTTTTATAGATTACACCCGATTACCTGTGTTGCTAGTACGCAATGTCTTTTTCGTTTAGCCTAAGAATTTACTTTCATTAATCTAAAATTATAATAATAATAATAATAACTCATAATTGCACCCTTGCTCTAAAACAATAGATGTAAAAGTCAGCAAATGATGTTTTACAAACTCTTACGAAGCAATAGTAAAAGTTGAACACAAAGTATAGTAAAAGTTGAATAACAGAGGCTTGAATTTAAGCAATGCTTGTACATTTTTACGGGAGAGTCTTAGGTAGGTATCATTTTTCTAAAATGTAAGCGACGTAAGCGCTACTTAATTTTCCTCTTTAGAAACACTGGGATGCATCAATTTTTCGCTAAACGGTACAGTTCGTGCCGGTTAAGTTAAATTCGTCGCAGCGTCGGTGTGCACGAGGTTTTTGCTAAAATTCAAATGCGAAAATGAACTCCTTATCAGTTCATACTCAGTAACCATGAATAGGGAAAAGAGGTAAGAAAATTATATAATATTTGAGTTCAATATTTGAGTTCTAATAGAGAGTGGGCATGGCTGATTTTATTCCGCTATTTGGATCGCCTATAGAGTTGTTAAAGCTTATGAATAGTGAGGCAAAAGCCCAAATTGTTATGTTCTTTATAAAAACAGAAGTGGTTCTCAAAAGTGGGTCTATTGATCGAATTGGCTTATTTTCTATATTAACCTGCGTCCAAAAGCTTCCCATGTTTTAGCCAATTTTCAAGGCGATATCTTATCCTTTGCGACCAATACAATGTTTACTACTGCCATGGCGAAGCAAATACAAATGGGCAGAAGGATAGATGGACAAATGGGCGTGCCTAGGTTGCTTTCGAATTTGTAAATAATCAAGAATATGTAAATGATTTATGGCGTAATAACCAATATGATGGAAGCGAAATGAATGTAAAGTTTACGAGTAGACCTTTAATTACTTAAATTTAAAATAATGCACGTTGAAGCCATAAGCCAATAAGATATTAATGAACTTTTGAATTACCATAAAATATAATGACTTGCAAATACTGTTATGCTGCAAAGTATAGCAAAATGGATGCATGTGCAACTCTTCTAAATTTGTTGCTGCAGACAAGTCATTCATTTTAGTATATATTCGAACGCAGAGCCTCCTCACAAAACAATTTACGCTTAACATATTTATATATATATATATATATATATCAACACACCTATATAACACATGTGAAAACTATAAATATTTGCCCTACCCCCACTGCTCCTTTACACAACGAACGCTCTACTTGTTCTTAATCACTAATGTCAGACTTCATGTTATTGTTTTATTGACTTTCTAATATTTATTTACGATTTTTAATAAATTTTTTTTACATGCACGCACACACACGCTATGCTACGTGAAGTTTATTCACATGTGTCTAAAAGTTGATAAGAGTATAAATGTTATAATTTTTTAAGCCTCTTACTGAAGGCTAGAGACATGTCATATCATGTTAGCTTTAAACAAGTTAATACGTTATAGAGCGAGCAAGGCAGACTATTAAATACACTGCTACAATGCGTCAAGCACTATTTTTCTCCTAGTTCCGCTGTAAGATATCGAAGATAATAACATGCTCCCATATAAAGATCTACTTTGCAAGAAATTTTTCCCCTATTAGATCCAAATTTTCGTTTATAGTACGCAAACTCTTTCATTTAGTATGCGAGATATCAGTTTTCATCGCTGTTTGTCGTAAAATATGAGAAACGGAAAAGCTCTTCCAAGCTAGGACGTTATATGTGGAGTAGTTGTAAAAGTGATCCCGTCCAAACTAATCTAACACAAAAATACAGAGGATGGACAAAATACTATGAACAAAAGACATATGTCCAATATTTATTTATTAAAATGTTGTTGGAATAGATTCGTAGGTTGTTTAAATAGTTTCCAAGGGAGTGTTGGGCCATACATGATCAAAGAGTTCTGTCAACTGCTTCAAGGATGCTGGAAATGCAAGTCTGCTCCTTTCAACAGCCTCATCTGCTCCTTACTACTCCCCATTGCCGTGCAGTTGCGTTGAGATCTGGCGATTGTGTCAGTCAGGCAAGATGTTTGATGATGTTCTTTCTGATGTCCATCAAACCAAGATTAAGCATTTTTGGCTTTGTTCATGGGCCTATTATGATTTTGGTATATGGCAGTGATTGCCAGCAATATGCTAATCGTAGTGAGAAATTCATTATTAAACATTTACTTCCAGTAATCCGGTTCAGTGATGTGAACGTGAGGACCAGTTATAGCCGCCCAAATTCTCCCGCACGCCCGGCTGCAGCAAGTTGACAGTCCAGATCGTCGGCTAGCATTCTCCATACAGAAATCTGGGCGTTTGTAGGAAACAATATGAACGATATTTTATCGGACTATGTCACGTGCTTTCAATTATCAACTGGCTAGGTTTCATGATCGTAGCATCACTTCTTTCGGTACTTTATTATAAGGGATTTCGCAATTACAGCCCTTGCGCAAATGTTAGCTTTGCGGAGAAACAGTGTTACTCAAGTGAATGTCGACTTCTGCTGTCACTTTTGCCGCGGTAGTTTTATGTAGTCTGACGATGATATTTTGCCATGTTTTAGATATGCTGCCATTACCGTGGGTACTGTCGCTCGTGAAACGCTCAACAATTCAGCTGTTGCCCTCTTTCGAACTGTCGCAGAGCAAAGCGTATAGTGCACTGGAATATAACCTACAAGACTTGGCACGTAACATGTGCAAAACATATGCGTCGCACTATTTATTCGACCACAGCAGTGTTGCCCATACGCACCAAGGTGGTACTATATTGCACAATGTTCTTATTTTGTCCATCCCCTCCACATGGATGCATGACTCAAAACGGACTTAAATCGCTTCAAAAATGATTCTCAATCTAGTCAATAAAATGCAATACAAAGTTAATGGTGAATCTATCGTAATATCTACTGGATGTTGTTTATATTCGCCTAAAAAGATGGCCCCTTTGCCACAAATGGTGTAGAATATAAATGTCAAAGAGAGATTAGAGATACGTCTGTTCGTGGCAGAATAGTTCATTTTACTACATATATATATTCCAAACGTGTTAATCTGAACCCGTATGCTATGCAAAGTAGTATTTAGGTAAAAACATTGAACATAGACCGGATTTACATTCCTCGGAACTTTTCCATAATTCTTTCCAGGTTTTCAGAAATGATCGATTGAATCGCATTGGCGGCGGTGTATTAATTGCCATATCTGCGCCAATTCAGTCCAATTCAATAGAATTTCCCACTTCTCCTGACGTTCAATTTATCGCCATTCGACTGAAAATACCTAATAAACAGATATTTATACCCTGCTCCTATATTTCATATTTTATGTATAAGTGAAATAAACAAATAAATAAATAAAAATAATTGAACGCCAGATGTGCGATAACGGGTGCGATTGTTAGTTAATCTAAACCATTTTCTGCTTTCACTATTGCAATCGATATCTAATTATGAAATTTCAATAGCATTCGTCTTATTTCGAAGCTTCGCTAAAACAAAAAAAATTTTCTTTATTAAAAAGACGCATTTATAGCATATTTTTGTTGAATACCTGCATAAAAATGTTTCTGAATGAGTTTGATGCGATATAAGGAGCGCACGGCTTCGTGTACCATAATATATAAAATAAATTAAGAAAAGTTCTATTCGTAGCCAAAAACATGAAATTCTATGTATAGTTTCAGGCGTATAAGCATGTAACCTCATCCATATCATTTGTAGATATCTTCTTGGCATTTATATTAACAGACACATCTTGCAGCTTGCAATGCAACGCACCATAGAGAATGGACGCCTTAAGGAATCGGTTAGAAACTAAGCGAAATTTTCATTTAAGGTTGCCTTAGGTCAAAAATTAGAATATATTCAATAATAGTTGAAATTCCAACCAAGAAAATTATATTCGAATGTGGTCGAATCGTTTACACACACTATCTGTCCTATTAAAATGAAATATGGAAATATTTATTGTTGCAGCTTATGGATAACGAGTAAATTACTTAGTTTGTTGCTTGTAAAAACAGGGCTATGCTCATTTTACGTTGAACTGTGGGCGTGTCGTTTTAAACGATTGTCGCATTTTCAGTACAAAGCTGCGTGCAGGAATCTAAAGATCCTAATGTCTTTGCCGAATTAGAAGGCAAGCCAGGAGATTGCTTATGATAGATATTGTTACGAAAATCCCAAATCCAGTTAATGTTTACTAGTCGATTTTCGTAAGTAATAAATTCCCTAGGCATGTTCGCGGCGCCTCATGCAGCTGCCGGCCGACGAAAGAGATTAACAGGAAAACAGTCAGGGAAAAACCCAGGTGCAAATGCGCGGCGCGCCATACAGCTGCAGGCCAAGGAAAACGATTAGCCGAAAGCAGGTTAACGGATTAAAAATGAAGCCATGAAGTTAGGTGATCGTAACATGCTGGTAAAAATGTATATAAGTGGACTATTTGCGGAAGGCAGTTTAGTCGGAAACGTACATCGAGTCGGAAGAGGACATCGAGTCGTGCAAGAACATTCATCTAAAGAATAATAATAGTTGTGTTGAGCAGCACAAAGTATCGCTAAAAACACAATAAAGAATAAATTGTAAATAATCCTGCATTTAGGAACACAACAAAACTTTGAAGCGCATTTTCTTTTCAATATCCACGGTCTAGTGATACGAACCGTATTGAGGGGCAGGGAAATTCGTAACAATATTATACAGGCGCAAAGACGCACAGATAGACATGCAGAAAGACGGATAGACGGGCAGAAGGACGTGCTTAAATCGAATTAGTTTTTGATATCGATCAAGAATACACAAGTTTTATGGAATTTCTGAAATTTGCGTCTGTCTGATACTTCTGCCAAAGGGTCCTTCAGTACTTGTAAAAGAACGTAAAGTATCTGCCATGTCCATTCAATACTCTGGACTATCGAAATTTCATGTTTTTCAATGATGGGTGTAAAAGACTCGGCTTATTCATCTTAAGCAAACTAATTCTTAGCAACTAATTCTAAGCAACTAATTCTTAGAGTACTAGTAACTAAGACTCTAGGCTCCAAGGCTCTTTTTTAGAGAAAGATTAGATGATTAATTTAGTCTTCTAGTCGGGTTTTTTGTCACGAAAACACACGGAATTCATTGCACACTTATGAATAAGTCACATGACAATTGGCCGATTAATACCATTTTGTATAAAAGCTCAAAGCTACTTTAGCAAACATCTCTACTAGAGTTGAGATCGGAGTTTGCTATTATGTATGTCGTTGTATCTAACTATTGTGATTATGTTTTAAAACTGATTTATAAAATTCTTGAATACTTGAATATACACGGACATACTTAGCATGTATGTAGGAAAAAGGAAAAGCAAAAGGAAAAGAATTTTGATCTGCTTAGCTACGATGTACGAACTTACGATGTTTTGCAGCTTAGCTTGATATAGTTAACAAAATTTCTCTAAAACTTGGCATCCGTTGTAAAGTTTTGCTTTTATATTCATATGCATATTACTGCACGCAAGGTCTGGCACTAGTGCGGCTTATTACAATGTTGTATGTTTTAACACATGCATTGCTGTTGCTGGTGTTGTTACAGTTGCGGTTATTCTTTCAATTTGGTTAGAAATTTGTTTTAACTTTTCCTATTTAGACGTATGTGCAAAATGTGTGCACAGATACAGATTGGTTTCATGTTCAACTTCTATCACAATAGCACAACACACTCGTGAAACTATTGTCCTGGTTCTGTGGTTTTCTAGTTAAGTTTTCAAGTAACACTCTTGCTTGATGAACTAAACAGTAAGTTTAACGTTTACAAGTATTATGATTGAATCGCAACGACACACATACACACACATGAATGTAAGTTTAGGATTGGTTTTTTAATACGTATCAGAGCTTTCCTTGCAGGGATAATTTATGTTTGGTAAAAATAGTTTGGAATGATTTCAAACGAAACGTTTACTTTTTCGGCAGTTGAAGCAATGTTGCATTGCGTTCTCTGCAAGGGAACTTTGTCGCCCGTGGTCGACGTAAGTGGCACTCTGATTGTATACTGACACAATACATTTTCTTGCGTAACATTAATATTTCTGCGAAGTGAAGAACAAGTCTCTTGATGCAACATTGAAAGTTCCCTCGAAACAGCAAATCCACCAGGAATGTTAAGTGCATGAGCTCACGGAATCATTTCAAGACGTGAAAGGCCTAGCTGAAGTTGTTGTTGTTATTGCTCTTCTATTTTCTTGTACAAACTGGACGGATTGGATTTTTCTGTATGATAAACACGTTCGGGTATTTTATCGATTTCTACTATCAATTAATGGACTTCAAAAACTGGCTGCGTAAAATGTTTGTTGAATGTTAGCATAGGGTGTGATGTGCTGATTGATAATAGTTTTGTGAAAATATGTTTTGAAATAGTAATCAAATGCTTCAAATGGTTCTTATCGTTGTTATTGTATTGTTATCGCTTTTTGAACTGGTGAGCTATGAGTGGGACCAAATCTCTCTCTCCTTTTCCCTCCCATACGCAATAAATTCTTGCAACGATTACAAAATTTCGCTGTTCATTTCCTTTTGTTACCCAAAGTATGCTTCGTTTTAAGAGAAGAAACACGTTGTTAGTAATCTTGTCACTCTGCATATATAAGATTTTCAATAAAACTTTCAAATAAATAATTAGGAAAAGCGTTCAAATGTTTCGATTTCGAAAATTTTCGTCCTAATTATTGTGACACTAATAATTTAAAAGAGTTTTGGATAGTTTTTTGTCAACTATTTATTATTAACATTTAAAATCATAAGCACTAAGCTGCACAAAGTTCTCAAATTGATTGTTAATACTCAAGGAATAGTGTGAAAAACCCGGTCTAAAGTTCGGAATAAAGTGAACAATACATCGATGATCGACTCCTTAGCAAGCGTTAAATTCAACCATCAAAATTCATAGTGAAGTCAGTGATAAGATATGCTAAGATGAGATGTAACTAACAACACAAAATATAATTAAAAATTTAGGGTAAAGCAGATTAAATGCAAAGTAAGGTCAGTCGACTTAATTTCACCCAATCAATCAATCAATCACTACTCGTATAATCAATGTATTTAAGAAAATAACTAAAAAATAGAAAAGTGTATCCGGATATATGTATTATCGTAGAAAACGGTCCGAAGCATATGCATGTACATACGTGTTTTGGGGATTTTCGAATCTCAATATGTTTCAATATTTGTTTTGAAATTTGAAGCTTCAGACCTTTGAAGCTTTAAATTAAAGCGTAATTCGCCCTCTTTCCCCCAGCCTTTAAGTTCGCTGTCGAATAACATAACCATGTGTTACATTTGCGTGTCATCCTCACACCTTGAGAGTTAAATTTATGAATTGGCAATTTCCCTCTATCCATCCGGTCACCAGCTAACCGCCCTTATATATGCACATATGTAAATATGCAGATTGATAAAAATTTACATTTGTTCATCAATTTAAGTTTGATTTTTTCTTTTTCTCTTTGTCATTTTATTGTTTGTATGACAATTTCAGCATGGTGCCTGAAAATATGCTTGCAAAATATGATACATCGTTTTTTCGGTGTTTCCTCATGTCACACAATCTATATGTGTGTAACGTATGTAGCCGCATACGGTAAAACGAAAATATTTTTTGCAAAGTTCAAAAAAGTGGATCTAATTACTAAACATTGATTTAATCTTTTCGTTTTATTGTACTCTTCTTATTCTTCTTATTTGGATCTTTTGCAACAATTTTTTTTCAAAGAGAAAAAAGCAAAAATTTGCATTTGATGAAATGTTGAACCATAAAGTACTCAACCTTGTTTTCTTTTCCTATTCGCTGCACTTCGAAAGGTTGGTTATGCCCCTCGATTGCTTATGATACCGGTATGCCCATAATGTCCAGTGAAAGAGTCTTATTCGTAAACGATTGCGATACGATTTGTCTATTATTTGACCAAACGATGGTAAAAAATATGTTAATGCGATTAAAGTAATTTGAACGGTTAGGTAAACTTAACTTGAAATTGCTTAAGTACACGAACCCACTTACGCCTGTCATATGTATATGTTCAGACACTAAATGATATAAATAAGTGTAAAGGTAAAGTTTTCGGATTTCTCCTTTACTTTTTTTAGACTTAAATCATTGCGTACATCGATGATTGGGTATCGAAAATTCGGTACAAGCTCAAAGCAATTTTCCTGTTATTGGTTTGCAATAATACTGATTTTGCGGTTTGATGAATTTTTATTGAAAATTCCCATTACGCGTATGTATGAATGGATGTATGTATGTATGTGTGCATACGTTATGTGCTCTTCATTTCATTTTTTTGTGTGTATATGTGCTTTGTGTGTTCCCCTAACTGGCAAAATCTTCCTTTTCTTGCATTTTTATAACTTTTTCATTGCCATTGTTCTTTACCCGTTGGCGTATGTACCTGTTTGTTGCTTCCCGGTTTTGTCAAAACTTGATTTAATTTCTTTTCAATTTTTAATTTGTCATGAATTGTCTATTCGCGCAATTTCAATTCTTATTTTTTTGCTTACTTCTGTTTCGGTTCAGTTCAGTTTAATTTACTTGAAAAAAAAAAAAAAAAAACGAAAAAATAAGAAATCAAAAGAACGAGAAACTCAAGGCGAATCAATAGTGATATGCAAATTATATGAAATTTCAAAATGGGACATAAATTCATTTTTATTCAGTTAGTTATTCATTTACTTATTTAATATTTATAGAACATAACTAGAGAATGTTTGTTATTCAAGGCGATACAAAGGTATCGCTTTGAATACTGGTTTAACGAAAATTTCGCATCAGCGGACTTGGATTGCGAAATAGCAATGAGGGTACAATTTCTTTTGCACGGAAAATTGTCGTTAGAATAGAGCCGTTTTCCCCTTACATATGCGTCTTAATCAACAGGTTGGAAACTTGGAAACCGATATATCGCTGGCCACACTTTACAAAAAGCGATCACATTTGCTTACACACTTGACCTCGAAAACTTTGCTTTGTGTGTAAATTTGATGCAAAATTTTGTATTATTAAGAATTCTAGATGAAGTTCGAAAATCGAGCAAATTGATGCAAGCGTCTTTCAAAATGCCTATATATATATATATATATATATATATTTGAAATCTGCAATATGCAATCTATATTTGAGGAAATGTATAAAAATTTGAATTGAAAAGTAAATAAATTTACTTTTGGGGTATTTTCTTGCTGCTTGCATCCTTTTTCTTTTATTTTACTTGATATCGAAAGCTTTTATGGTCCCTCGATGATGCGTATTTCACAACTACCTCATTACTCGACGTTCAAATTTGAAATTCTTTGTCTCTGAGTCCTTCCATTGAATGCAAAATATTCAAAGTCAATCACACATTTACATTTTGATTAATGAGTTTGTAAGGAAAACATTTAATTAGTTTTAACTTTTCACTTAGAATTAACGAAAGTAAAAATTATCCCCTCTTTAGTTCTACGCAAACCTGACAGAGAGTTAAATTGATACACTTATCTCTTTGAAGCAGAGATGAATATGCCAGAAAAACAAAAGATGGATCATCCGACTGACAGAAACCAAAAATAATTATAATTGCCTCAAAGCCAAAAAAATTGAAGAAAGAAAAAACAAAAATCCAAATGAATTGAAGAGCAAGCAAATCACATACTCAAAGAGTTAAACGCTTGACATAGAAACATTTGGTATATTAATGTGAAAAGTGGTTAGGATTGACTCAAGTATCATATGAATTAAAATGTGTCATCACTGAAAGTGAAATGAACCCCTATTTGGCAAACTTAGGAATAGTGTAGCAAAAGTAGCTATATACGTACACGGATGCACATGTACGATAAGCGTCGTATATAAGCGCATATGTGAAATAGTTTATCGTTTTGAATTTGATAGCTTAGTAGATTAATTGATGTTGTTGGTAAAGAGTATTGTCATACTGTCAGCACGTCTTCTGTCCTCTTGTTTTCACATTTACATAAAATGAATTAAGATTGTCCATACAGAATATGATTGTATATTGTTTTTAGCTACTACAAAGTGAATTTGTATGAGTGAATATGTGTGGCTGCGAAACAAAAAAAAAAAAAAAAGAAGGAGACTTTTAAATAATTTAAACAAGTCATGATTAATGTACGAACATTTTGATTCAGAAAAGCTAAAAAGCATATAATTAGTTAAGATTACAAATGCAAAATTTTATCATTATTCTTCTGGCTCAGCGAGTTTGTGTGCTTAAGTTGAACACAACCCTTTACATCTCATTTTCTTTTAATTCTTCGCTTTATTCCATGGTCTGGAAAAGTGTTAAGTAAACAAACACATTTGAATTATTTTCATTTACTTGCTGTTGCATATAGCCAGTCATTCAGTCACACTTTCACATATGTGATGAGACAGGCTTGTCAAAAATTGCTGTTAATTTTTCAAAACCGAAACCGTACAGCACCTAAGACAAAAGATAAGTCAAACCATTTTTGTTTGTTTGTTTAATTGCGAGACTATTTATCATTTATGTCAGTATATAAAGGCTCTTAACACCGTAACCCAGCCTTTTTATAATCGTATATAAACGCATTAATATGTAAACTTACATGCGCATACACATATATAGATGAGTACTTTAAATTCTTCTTCTCTGCATTCGTTGCCACCTTCTAATTGCGTTTTCTGTTGCCGTCAACGGGTTTTGTTTTTAAGTAAAATTAATGACCGGGTATCAAGCACAAATTTTATGTAAGAGATGACAAAGCATATACGATTAACAAACAGAAAGTATATATTTATATATGTATTGACATGGGTGTACTTTGAATAGTCGAAAAAACACTTGCTCTCACGTCTATCTGCGCTCGAAATTGGAGAAATTTTTAATCACATCAATGGTTCCTTTGATTAGTCCATGAATCTATATGAACAATTTCACCTTTTCAGAAATTTCACTTTTTTCAACTAAGACATGTTTGCGCTGAAATAACTTGCTCTTCGTAATTGCTAGCAAACGCTAATCAGCGAAATGCTTAACATTGAAACTGGATCAACAAAAAAACCTTAATCATCACATTTCAATGTTGGAATTATTAAATTATTATTAAAAGCGATATTCGGCACAGTGGTCGGCAGAGCAGCGCTTTCAATTTATTTCCTAATCTCTTCTAATTTTGATTCACGCAAAAATTTATGTATGAAAGTTCGAGTTCGGCACTCGCAAATATAGAGTGGACCCGTCGAGCAGCTATTTGCGCAATTTTCATTAGCTGCTTACTGACGAACGTGTGTTATCTTTTGCCTTTAAGCAACAAACTCCTATCAAGTGCCGTCTTGCACATGTTTTAAATAATATTTGAAAATAAAATGTTTTTCTTTTAGTTTAATCACTTAAGATGTGAGTAATTCCGCCTTTTACAATCGGTGTTGTTTTGTTAATAAACAACTTCGAACCGCAAAAAAAAAGAGGGAAAACAAATATTGAACAAATAAAGAATAACATTAGTAAAAATAGCAAACCGAGAAGATCAAGGGGCAGCAGAAGGAGAATTTCTTTTACAAACATTGTCTAATGGCACCAGTCGCAGCCTTAAAAGAAACGATGGAAGGGAACAAGCGAAAAAATTACATTCGCCTTGGAGCAAGTGAATTTTAAGTAAGCACCACCTCGAACCAAATATATGGTAGCTGAGGCATTTTCTGTTCTCTTTACTCGTATCCGACTTTTCATCTTCATTCTCCCGCTCACTTTGAAAGTTAATCTTGAGCGGTTTTTTTTCTTGTTTTATAGAAGCAAATACTTACTTTAAGAGATGGGCAAAAGATATTACCCCTAAAGCAGTGCCAGTTACGTATTTTCATAATTTGCTGATGGATGTTGATATTCTTGCTGACAGGCAATACGTCCCTAGTTGCGATAGGTCTTAAGCAGAAGGAGTAATTCCTCTGGTGAGCACAGCGGCGTAGGTAACATATTACAGTTTTGGGTTGCTAACGTGTTTTCGATTTCAGTTCTTCTTGATAGCGTCCGCGTCGGTGATGGTTTGCTTGCATCTCATAACATTTAACTTGCATCATGTATGTGAATTGAGCTAAGTTTAAATAAATCTTTTTGTCCATTGGCTAAATACTAGCAGTGTCAGTTGACCGCCGGACATCTCGCACCGAGCCCCACCAACGTCCACAACAAGAGGCTCGCTGTGTTGCAAAAGCTTGGTTCGCAGTTCACTAGTTTCCTGGAGACCACGAGTATGTTATTTAAGCGCTCAATCGCATATCTTTTTCTGTACATTCATCAGACTGTTTTCCAAACGCGCAGTAAGCTTAGCTTCCATCTGCACGAACCCATTATTAATATATAAGAAAATGCCTTCTTCATCTATCGCCTTATGGGAACTAGTGCATGTGTATTTGAAAATTCTGTTTTTAGTGTAGAAAGAAAATTGCTCCTCCGAAATACCTGCACAGTTAGGATGAAGCGTCTGCTTGCAAAAAGCGCAATTTTAACCACTACGGCCAACAATTAAACTTGTAGTGCACACAAGTTAGCGGCTCTCGGTAGATCTGACAATTAGTGATCACTGACCCCGTACGTATAGTTCGGAGATTGTTGTTTGTCTCGTTCACATACTTCGACGGTGATCCAAATTGATTTGGCTAAAGTAGTTTTTTTTAAAAAAAAAAAAGGAAAAAAAGTTCATCGCTTCGCTGTTTTATCACATTTCTAATTTATTTTCATCGTCTTTTTCTTTTTATTACCCTAAAAATATCGTAAAAATTTTACAGCTTTTGGGTAGAAACAGTTTTTTTTTTTTCTTTTTTTATATTTGCATTTCAAGTTGCTCGGAGGAAAATTTGCATCGAAGAAGTTTGTGAAAACAAAAATATATTTCCTTTTTTCTTTTTGCGATTAAATCCTTAGCAATTACTTGAAGATAAGAAAATCGTAAAAGAAGTTATGATTAACTCACAACGCTCGAATATGAGTTTTTATCCACTCATACATTCTCATATTCATAAATTCGCGTAAATTTATTTGAATTTATGATAAGACTTTTAATTATCAAAACCCTTCGGTTTAGCTCGCAAACCTTCATTTAATGTTGAGTCTTTTATTGTTATTGTCCAAATAAAGGCACAAAAATGACGGAAATAAAATATTATTTTATTATCTAAAACAGAACGCAGATAAAAGAATCTCCCATAACTAAGCGTAACGTTGGTAATTAACCCTTTATGTATGAGAATGTGTGTTCGTGTATGCGTGTATGCTTGTATGTATATGCATGTAAGTGTATGTATGTGTGCACGTCCGAAACGAATAACTCATAAAATGATTGGGTGTTGGTTAAGTGAAATTGTTTTATTGCCGCCTTAGGCAACACTTTTGATTATTTAACATAAACATAATTCGTCAGAAAACATCAACAAATTTATTTGCATTTTTCCCGATATATAAACGGACAGTAATGATAAAATATTACATCTTTTGCTCTACCGTCTAGCGTTTTGCAATGTCATTCACTTATAAAGTTGCTTAAAAAAAAAAAAGGAAATATTGGCCGAAAGCGTTGTTGTTTACTGTTTTTGATGTTTTTTATTAAGGTAAGATAAAGACGACGACAAAGTAAAGCGGATCAAATATTTAAAATGAGTTTGAAACGAATGCGCAAAAAACAAAAGGCATCCCAAAGAAAGTCTTGCGATGAGCAAGGCGTGTGCATTTCTGGAGCACTTTTGATATTCGTACGACGAATACTCCATCGTGTTTAACATCTTAGATATCGTAGTTTCCTTCGTTGTACCTCGAAGGACAAGAATTTTCATTTAATATAACCAAAAAGCAAACGCGATAGACAGACGGAGCGACCGATTTACTTTTTCATCGAAGGAAAATATAAAAGAACTTTTCGTCTCCGATTTGTATTTTTATTCGTTAGAAAATTTTCTTTAACTTAATGTAACTTTCGCGATGAGTGGATTCGAAAAAGAAAATTATTAGCATTACATGTCCTGAGGATATATGTAAAATTTAGATACCCGAAACCCGTCAGAAGATAACGGCGTATCAGGTGAGATGGTAAATAATAAAGAAAATTATTTTCGTTTCCAGCTGCTATTTGATGTTTGGTTCTTACCTTTTAATCCTTACCCTTTGACCCATTGGGCCAACAGCACATATCTAATGTATCAGCTTACGCGTTCAAAGTAGTGATCAATTCTATATAATCTGTATAATCTGTGCATATTTGTTGCTTTTATACAATTTTTTTTGAACTTCTTTTGAACCATATTTTCCTCAGTGTTATGCTTGGCGTCTTCTTCCAAATAGATGATTGTAGAGGTGCGTAAGTCAGGTAACACCAACATCGTCGAGCCTTATTACAGCGCTTGTGAGAGCCGACTGTCCATAGGTAATTAAGGCGAAAACGTTTTTCAAATCTAAGATAAAGTAAGATTCATAAGGGGCGCAATATTCTTTTATGAGATCACCCCAACTAAGCTTTACAGGCTTTTCAAAATACTTGTGATATGGTGCAGATGTTTTATTCATATCAATAGCACGTAAACGATTTGCAGGTTTTTGCTTCGAAATTGTGATAAAGAAGAACGCATCGCATTCTAATCGATGAAATTCTTCAAAACGTCGAAGCAGCGGGTTTTACGTCGCTACGAATCTAAAAATTGAGCAACAACTAATATTGGACCATTTATCTAAGAGCGGATGTAAAACGGAAGCTCACTGTTTGGGTACCCCATGAGTTAATAGTGAAAAACTCAATGGGTCGCAATTTCACTTGTGAATCGCTGCTAAAATGGGACAAAATCGAATCATTCGTGAAGAGATTGATTACGAGTGATGAAAAGTGAAGCACATACGACACTAATGTGCAAAAAAAATTCATGGTCCAAGAGGTCGATAAAATTGCACAAACGGAGTTTGGCTGGAAAGTTTCATGTATCCCCTCACTACAGTGCGTATCTTGCCCTATTTAAATGCCATTTTCTATTTTATTCCTGCAAAATTCTCTTAGTTCTCTTAGTGTGAAATCTAACTTGAAAAGAAGCCTGTAAAAAACTTTCAGTTTAGTTCTCCGCCGAGAAATAATGCAATGGTTTTATCAGAATTATGACGAAATATGATCGATCGAAAAGGTACATATTTGAAAAATGTGCTGAAAATTTGATGAAAAAACGCCGCGAACTTCTTTCTCGAAATATTATTTATTTACAAAACCAAGTATAAGTGCTGGATGCATATATATAGTCTTTTTTCCTTTTGGCTGCCGAGTGAATATAATTTCTTTCTTATTATTCTTATGATTGCCGCTCGTTCGTTTATTGCTATTCATTTGTCTTATACTTAAATTTTTAAATGTAATTAATCTGACGCCATAATAATAGTAGTTTAAGGAGGCCGCAATAACAAAGTGAGCGACAAAAAGAGGGAAAAGAAATGAAAAAAGAAAGAATAAATGTCTAAGTGACATTCCTTAGAAAGATTTATAGAGTGCGAATGTTATTGTAATTCCAAAGGAAATTTAGTTTAGTATAGCGGGACAACTGTTAGCATACAATAGAGCGGCAGAGAATTCATTAATTATAAGTTCTAACAGAAAGCAGACAAGCGACCCAATCTTAAACAATTAATATCACATGTCTCTGTAAAATATTAGTTGGCATTGTAGTGGTAGTTGTGCTAAAAGTGACCGCAATCTGGACCCATTTGCAAATGTGTGAGTCGGAGCAGAGTTTCCTATTTATTTAAACATTCCAATATAGATAAATGCACATAATTCCAACATTCTGTTTGCCAAGATGATAAAGCAGAAGATTAAGCTTCAGATCCGTTCCATGCGTCAATTGTTAAAATTTGCAGCATAAATAGCATGATTCTATGATTACTAGAGATGGCTAAATTAAGTTAGAATGAGAGTGAGACAACTTAGCATGTGTCCTCGTAGGTTTACGTGGACCAATTACGTGGGTTGTGGCAAAATTATATTTGTGCGGCCGTATGAGATCGACCGTGTTTTAGACATTATTTCAAAAAAGCTCTTCGAAACTGTCGACGAATGATAGAAGAAGCGGACTTCTCTCTGATCGCTATAGATAGGAATGCCATATGAAACATGACGTCTTGAGGACTGAGTCTGGGCCTTGACATTTTACGTCAGACTTAATTTCAGTGTTAAGTTGGACAAAGTAAAGTAAGTAAAGATTGTGAGTCGTAAGAAAGGAATTTTTTCCCCTTTGCTTGACGGGATCCACTTAGTGTAAAAGACTTTAAGAAAATAAATCAAATTAAAACCGGTTCAATCGGTTCGTTAACGTTCTCACAATTTGAAACCGTTGTGAGAAGATTTTTTCTTGTGGCTTTTGGAATATTTGAGCAGATTATCAAAGTTGCAGGCATTTACACTCATTTCGCTTCGCTTTTATGCGATTCAGCATTCGCCAAGGCACGATTCAAAACTAATAGTTTAGACTTATTTTATGTTATCCGTATGTATTTTTCATTCTACGTCTCTAAGCGTAAGATGAATTGAATCTGCATTCGAAGTAAGTATATCTGAGATTCGATTTACGGCGACTTCACTTTCCTTCCTCGCTGACCATACATTTGCTTATTTCTTATTTGTTAGTTTCTCCTTCGCCTTTCTCCAATTTCAGATTATGATCTTTAGACGCAATTGAAACGTTCTTACGAAATGATTAATAGATTTTTCACATTTGATCATAATTTATTGTTTTTAGATGTTAATAAAACTAATGTATAGATTAATTTCGCACAAGAGCTAATTTCGTGTGAGGGTTCATTCTGTTGTAGATGGAGATTATATGTGTAAAAAATGACATTTGTAACGATTTTGAAATAAATCAATTTAAATATTTTTCTTTATAACATACCCATAAGATAGTTGTAATGCTTTCATTTATTTATTTATTTATTTTTTTGTTTTTCTTTTAATTTTAAGATGGAACTCAGTTAAATGTATTGTGATGTAAATTCTGAAAAAGAGAAGATAAGAGTTTGTTGCAAACATTGTTACATTTTGATTATTTTCAAGAACAACGTGTGCAGTCAGTTTGTGTTTCGTCGATTTAACCATATCTCTCTAATTAACTGTCATTAGTTCCTCCCAGGTTATCTAAAGAGCAAAGCAAACTTTATCAAGTATAAATTAAAAAAAAAAAAAAAAGCAACGAAAACGTGCACCCCATCACTAAGCGAGTGTATAAAATCTATGAGAAGATTGCAAGCAGAAGAAATTTAGAGTAATTAATATGCGTCTGCGTGTACGTCAACGATATTAAAAAAGGCTGAATAATATTCAGACTTCAAGTCGAGAAGTGCATTTGTTCCGAAATATGTGGTGATCTAATTTCTATTGTTAAAGAAATATACCACTTGCCTAATTTAAAGAATGGTTTCGTCACTTAAAAATGGCTGGTCATTTTCTTCCAAGCCGAAAATGTAAGACCTTCGAAGCAGACGACGAGTAGAATAATGGCCAGATGAATAGACAAATATATATTTTTGATTATGAATTTTATTGAATTGTTTCAAGAGCACGTATTAGCTTGACAGTTTTGCAGCAAACGTTCCTCACAGTACAGTACTGTCTCCCTTCTGCATCGTTTCGCCATCGCAGTTAACTGCTTAACAGCAACTGCTTTTGAATGAACTCGTGGGTATATAAACTGCAGAAAAAGGCACCATCTAGCGGAAAAAATTTGAATTAAACGACGGCTTTCTTTACCTTGTTTGCGTTTTTTTGCTGAAGCGTGTAAGTAAAGGCCAATATCAAAACCGAAGAGGTTTAGATTAAATGCATGCCCAAAATGTTGCCTTGTGGTGAAAGAATATATGATCTTTGCGTGAATGCATGCAACAACCAGAACGAATTGAGGTAGATCCAATTTTTGTTATACCGATCGGTTCAGAATCTCTTTTTGAATCGAAAGATTGTCTTCTCGACAACTGTACTCTGTGAGCCATGTGAAGTGGGTTAAGCGCCTGCTATGTTGTGTTTATTTGTTCACTGAACTCGCTTCAGCGCTTCTTATGCGATAATAACTCATTTTCAAGACTGTTGATTAAAGGATTACGTGTACGGAGTATCAAAATTTTCCAAATGAATTGTTTTTCCTCCTTTTGTAGTGGCCGCCAATCATTATTTTTCCTTCATCAATAAACATACTTGTGTCATAACTCCCCACTAAACTATGGAGTCTTGTACATTATATTTTTGCGTGTACGGTGAGGAGGTGGCAACGGCAGCATTGTCTGGCTTTAAGTGATATTTGACTTTTACGTACTCAAGATTTAAATACTATATAACTCCTAACTTCGAAAGTAAAATATCAAAGATGAAAATGTGAGACAATTTTAGTCTCCTCCCTCCCACTCTCTATTGCTGTTTCGTTCAGTTAATGTGATATCCGCTTTGTATCCTTTAAATCAATTTCAGTAACATTTTCATAGCTTTGATCTTTACATTTTTCAAATAGAAATCAGTAGCCACCTCAACGGTGACCACATTAGTATTTGCTGGTGTCTTAAAATCAAACAGATTGAATGCAACAAAGTAAAACATTTATCAAGTCTTACACATATCAGGACATAGACATAGATAGGATATGCATTTCCTGGAAAATTACAGTTATATTTTTGGCACATTGTCCATTAATCACTTGATGGTTCATGCTTCGCCGTGTGAGAGAATAACAAGAGTATAATTTGCAATGGTTAGGCGACGAATGGTTAAAAGCATAAAATAAAATATTAATTTAAAGAAAGAAAGAAAAAACACTTTGCTTGCATTTTTCATCTAAGAATAAAGAAATTAGACTGATATGAATTACGGTTAAGATGAACTGAGCGTGGAACTGAAATGATAAGCATCAGAAATTCGTTTCAAGCCTTGAGAAATTTTGTTTTTTCTCTGTTTTGACTGCATTTGAAAGTCGATGCAAGAAATTCAGTTAGTTTGTTTTACCGTAAAGACAACCCTGTTAAGTGTCAGCGTTTCTGTTTCCTTAATTAAAACTATTATCTGTTGTGTTTCTCTGCAGTTTCATTAGAGAGAAAATTGCTAAAATTTAATTTAATTAGCAAAAAAAAGAAGGAAACTAATTTTATCTTATATCTACGTAAACTATTTTGTTTGGAAAATAATGTTTAAAATATGCTCTCCATACAAACTTTCAATATAAGAAAGTTTCGCTAGTGAAATTTATATCTTGGCAGTGAAATCAATATTTACAGCGACTTAGTATATTTATTAATATCTACTTCAATTATTTTATCTATCTTATGGAGATGACTTGCAATAGCTTTCAAAACCGTTTTATATGCACAATTTCTAATATGATTACTTGGCAATAATTAAATGTTTTCGCTTCGTTTAATGAGAGATTTTAGATTAGTGAACAATAAAAATGATATTAAAGCGATTGGTACGTTTTGTTATAATAAACTGCTGCACTAACTATTCAATGGCTGTTGTAAGTCATTAAAAATATTGCGTTGACGATGTGTGAGTTATCAAGTAAAAGGGAAAGAGTCACATAAACGTTAAGTCTTTTCAATGGTATTTTTATTGCATTTAATCAGAACCAAACTGAGATTTACGAATTTTTAGCTTTTAAATGAATGAAAATGTGCGAAAAGGCTATAAAATTTTGTTTTTATGTGCATGCTGAAAATGAATTGAATATGTGTAATTGTATATGTGTGTGTTATGTATATACATATATATATATATATATATATATATATATATATTTATATCTGTGTATATATATATATGTATGTAAGAGATTGATGTAAAAGAGGATTTAAGTGTTTGCGCATATGTCTGTTTGCGTGCGTTTGTGTCTGCGCGTGCATTTATTATATATTTTTATTACAATTTAAATTGATATTGCGAATGATTAAATGTACGTACTGGACTTATGTGCATAATAGCAAAAAGCTTTTAAAGTAATTGTAAATATTGTAGGGATTCAAGGCACAATTAAAGCATATTTTTAGGAGAATCATTAAAAGTAATGCAAAAAAATGTGTAAAATTCATTTATAAATTACATGCATTCATAAGGAATCCCAAAAAAAAAAAAAAATAAATTCAAAAGCTGCTGAAGTCATCATCATATATAGATATATATATATATACGATGCAGATATATATAGATATATGATGCAGATATATATATGCATACATATGAAAAGCTTTTCGTCTTCAAGCACTTTAATTATTACAAAACTTAACTTCAAAGACAAATGGCTTTATTATGAAAATACGTTATCATTAACGTGACCACAATGTAGCTTTATTTATTGCATTGTCTTTGTCTCTTCGGTTTTATAAAACCTCAAAATTTCTCATACTTGAATTGTCACCCGCCACTACCAGGAACTTATGCAAATACACATAAACATTGAAACATTTATCTTAACCAGTGGTTAACCTTAAAATAGCCTTAAGTACATAGCTAAACATTATTGGCAGGCTGTGTATCAATGCTGTAATAAAATGGCTACACAAACAAATATATTTTTGTAATTACATATACTTTACTTATTCGTAAACAATGCTATATGTGTACTAAAATCGTTGTTTACATTCATATGTCTGCTTGAGGTATTAGTTTCTGTATGATTTGCAGCTCTATTTGCGGTAATACACATAAGCCTCTCAAACTGTTAAATGTCATACACGTTTCACAATTAGATGAGCACAAGACCTTATGTCTTTTTAGTAAGGGGTGTTAGATGAAATTTTATAAAGAATTCTATACAAATATAAACTTAAAGTCTTACAATGCATTATACATTGTATTAAAATAATATGTGAAATTCTCTTATAGGAAGGCCTCGAATATCCGCATGATTTTATGGTCTGATACAAACCTCACAAATTATTTCTCTACCTGTGTTCACCTGTGTGTTTATTTTTGTCGTTTTAAACATACTTTGGCATACATTCATTCATAACATTTTGCTTGAAATGTTAGATTTTCTTAGTGATACTCATACCCATAGATTCATTACGAATTGCACCTATCCGAGAATTAGTACCTGTTTGCATATTTCCTATATGGCAATACAATTAATATGCAAAACAACTTGATTGCACGTACATCGTCGATTATGTGGGGTAGCGATTTTTTATTTTAGATTCGCCGGTACCAGCATATACGCATATATATATATGCTATATAGCAGTTATGGAGTTCAGAACAAGTATTTATTTGTAACAAAACATATAGCATTTTGACAACGAAATTATATAAGAGCCGTCTTAATCAGTTTGTTGAACAACATTAGCCAAAGTTCTTTTCTTTGCAAACATCACAGACATTCAAGCATTTATGACTATAAATAATGTGGAATTTTGAAAAGATCACAAGCTTCTTTCTATGTCACTATTGTATTCGCAAATCGGCGCTTCCCAAGGCCGTGATGATACTCTTGCTTTCGATAAACACACAATCCCCAGTCCAGAGTGATCATGTTTTTCTTAACACTTAACACGTTCATTGTAATGAATATTAAACGAAAAGCCCAGAAGAGTAGAATACGATAAGCTAAAGAGATAAGTCAAATAGACTAAGAGGTAAACAAGTAAGGAAGTTATATTCGGCGGGGCCCGAATCTCGCATGCCCACTAGTATGCTTTTCGCATTCCACTCTCCAAGTTCTTTTATTTGAACCAATATCCATATCGCTGGTATTATTAAGAAAAAATGAATCGCAGTGTCTACCATATCTTCATTTGAGGAGTGTACAAAATAGTTTTAAACAAAGTTTTCTGTCTTGTTTGCATTACAATAAAAGAGTGAAAAAAATAAAATTCAATTACTAGTAACTCTGTATCTGTATGGTCGATTCATTCAATTTTTGGACCTAAAAGGTAGAGGGGTCTGTATGACAGAAAAAGAAAATTTCCGTCCTCTAACTTTAAGAATTTCCGAGTAACAAGCAAAAATCCAAAAATTTTTGTTAGAAAAACACTGAGTTACGTTTAGTTTACGCTCCACGGCGCGCTTCTGCTCCGACCAATTTGGCCCATTTTCAATACCAACCTGCGTGCAGAAACTTTCAATGTTTCTATCAAATTTGAAGTCGATTTCTACATTTTTGCGACCAGGAGAGTGCCAACAATACATACCACACAGGCACACAGACGGACGGACATGGCTAAATCTACTCAGAATTTGACGCTGATCGAGAATATATATACTGTATAGGCTCTCTGAAGCTTCCTTTTGGGAGTTACATACATTATGGAAAAAAAACAAAATGAGTTTACCCCCATCTTACGGTAGTAGGTATAAAAAATAAATGAGTTACAACAAGTTTTTTTAAAATATGCTTTGTATTTTAATGGAAAATGGAAATTAATTTTTTTCCTAGAGTGACTTTCTGGCGTTCAGAAAAGATCGAATTTCTTATATATTGAACCGTTAAGGGGAACAAACATCGCAACTTTGTGTTGACTCTGCAGAAATTTGAATGATTTCTTCTTGAATTTGATCACGTTTCGTTAGCATTCTATTCACATTCTATTCACATAAATCGACAAACCGGGGCAAAGGAAAAAAGCGATAAGTTCAGCAGAGTCATCATTTCTTCCTAGTAGCGCTAAGCAATGTTCCCAACTAGTATGTAAATTTTTTTAATTATTTGATTAAAAAATGTTGATTAATTTTTTGCTCTAAATGTGTGCTATCTGCATGTGTGCTGTGGCTGTTTATTCTCAGTACATTTTTATGAACATTATTAGTAACATAGCTAAGATTGAAGACACACAGAAATAATCATCGCGCACATCATAAGCATGTTAAATACCTTGATAATAAGGTGTATCGTAAAAATTGCATCTAATTATTTTTTTTTAATTTTTATATTTATTATTTTATCGACATTGTTACGCCCGCCATATTCGAAATCGATGTAAATATTAATGCCAATCTGTGTGCTATATGTGTGCGGGATGTGTGCGCGCGGCACACGCAGATAATAACAACAATCGAAATCGCGTATAACCTGAATTCACTTTATTTTAATTTTTTATTATTATGAAGCTTTGTTTATGTTCGTGTGCTTTGTGGAAGTATTTACATAAAAATTACGAGTTTCCTATTTCCGTTATTATTGTGTATAGAAAATACAAAATATAACAAAGATAAGGAAAAAATTGCCGCCGTCTTGTCTGCATCGAGATATATATATATAGGATCTGTGTATAAGACAGACATATCCATGTGCACGTTTATCTAGCGTTCTGTTGTAAATTTGAAAAGCGTTCGTGTAGAAAATAATGTTCTATATGGAGAGATAAAATGAATAAATAAATAAATAAATAAAACTGTTAAATAAATTTATAATAAATCCTTACGCACACATGCAGTTAAATAAATATGTAGTTATTTAGTTAATGTTAACAATGCTTTCGTTGCAACGGCTTTATTTCAAACAATAAAAGAAGTCATAATAAACAACCAAAACGATAGAACTAAAGAAAAAGAAAAAAAAGACTCGTTCTGCATACAAACCATGTGTACCTCTCTTGCCCTCCTCCTTTTAATCGGTGTGCCTTCTGCGTCAATAGAACTCCTTGTGCAAATTACAGTTTCCTTATTATGGTTGCTTTTTCGTTTTTTTTCCCTTTGCTTTTCTTTTCTTTTCTTTGCTTTTCTTTTGCTTACAAATACATCCTTACAAACATAGATGTGTATGGTTTGAATTTCTATTTGCTTCTTTTTTTTTTATTATTAGTATACAAAAATCTTTTATGCAGTATTTCGCTTTTTTATTTAAATAATTTTTATGGTCGTAAATTGTATTCAAAATACATACGCAAGCTGCTGATATTGAGTTTCAAGCTTTCATACAATAGATAGATAGATGCATCAATACATACATATGTAAATAATTGGATGGGCTGGCTCCTGTCTTCCTTAGCGCTGCTATGAAGATATGGATGGCGCTTGGTGCGATGATGGTAAAAGTGTTCATCATAAAATAAAATATGATATTTTATCGTTAACTAGCTTCACTTGCTTCACTAGACTGACTGCCTTGGATTGCATTGAGAGCTTTATTCTGTATTGTGTTGTGTTGCGTTGTGTTGCGTTGTATTCTGTTATGTTATATTGTGGCTGAGTAACGGTTGCCTGGCTCCTGCTATTATCACGCAGAATATGCTTTCAATAAAACGTGAAACTTCTGTCAATGAGCAAAAGAAAAAATGACTACTGAAATAAGTTCAATTAAAAATCGTTATAATAGCAAAAGATATTGTACTTGTATTTTAATGGCATATAATTTGAACACATATACATACATTTACATTTATTTCTCATTACTTACTCAGGATAATGAAAAATTAAAAACGAACAAAAAACCATCAAGGAATTCAATTAAATACGAAGTCGCGGTAGATTTGATCAATTTTTTAATTCACAGGCAGTATGACTGAATGCTTTTATGATAAAAAGATTACGCGCGAAAATGTAATATTTTAACCTCGCTACCGACAAACGGTTATATGCAAAATTGTTCAGTGACTTTGTACTTGTGTTTCTAAGACATCCGCTAGAGATTTTTAGAAAGTACACATATGATTGATCAGTCTCTGACTATGTCACGCTACGCTATTAAGCCGTGACATGTAAGTAAGAAAGTTATAGTCGCCTTGGGATGAGCGTTTGATTTTCGTGATTCTAAAAAACAAGTAAGCACATTGGGGGCGAGAAAGGCCGACTTTGAAATACTGCACACCATTTCCCCTATAACCGTAATACAATCGTTTTGGTAATAATACACTACAGGATTACACATTATTTTGATGCAAAGACATACTTTTGATGAATGTCCGCATATTGCAGGAGTCCTTCTATGCGGCGGTGTCCAAATAAGATATCGTGGCTAAATTGAGCCACGATTCGCCGGCAAATTCGTCCAAGATCTGGGAAGCAATTTAACGTTGTAAAGATGAAGAACAAAGAAAGAACAAGTTAAGCGATTACAGAGTCGTCGTTTTTCATCAAAAGCTTACTGCTCATCAGAATTCTCATTTGGAAGGCAGTTCAAAATATAGATCAGTGTACTTTAAGTTCAGCGCAGTAAATTTTTGTGCTAAATAATTGATTTTCGCCGCAAGGAGACTTATTTTTTATAAGAACTTTTATAAGGCAAGGTTTTCAAGGAATGCTCTCAGCCCATCTGTATTCTTCACATTTATTTGCTATTCTAAACTGTTATTTTGTACTAATGTTTGTTAGGATATATGAGATATGGACACTGTTTTCATATAACAAGTTTTTGAAAAAACTTCTCTTTATGCGGAAAATTATCGTTAAAATCGCCCGATCTAATCTATTTTCAATAGTGTGCCAAATTTGATGTGATCTGTAGATTGAAGAAAAATATACACGGGCAGGTATAAGATCGACAGACGTGTGGACATGCTCACATCGATAAAAAAAATGATTCGAAATGAATTTAAAAAATACCAAACCCTTCTGAGTATTGCGTAAATCTGCACAAACTTAACAGATTGTCCCTACGGGTGATGAAATGAAATACTTAAATATTCTAATTTCGTCAATTCCAATATAAAAGCCGTAAAATTGATAGATTGAGAGAGAGAGAGGGAGAGAGAGAGAGAGAGAGAGAGAGAGAGAGAGAGAGAGAGAGAGAGAGAGAGAGAGAGAGAGAGAGAGAGGGGTTGTGGGGGAGGGGGGGGGGGGGGGGAATCAAACATATCTTTAAAGGTCTTCAAGAATTTTTTATTTTCAAGTATTCTTTAGACCTAACCCGATTACGTTGAGCCATTTTGGTTAATTGCTTATACAATTGCTTGGTCGTTGCTTATAAACTAAAATAAAAATTTCCTCATATGTGCTACACAAATGGATATAATCAACGCCCATTCAATATTATATGGAGTTTTTTCAGTTTTCAGGATCAAGCTGTCGCGGATATTCAGGAAGATTCAGTCACAGCTGCACATAGTCTTTTACCCCACTTAGTTTTGAACGTTTTATAATTCTTACATAATTTGAAAAAGAACAAAAGTTATATGGCCTGTGAGTGTTTCATGTTTATGTATAGTTTGTTTAGAGAAGTGATTGCATATAAACTGTAAACGACTGACTGCCTGTGCAAGATATGGAATTTGTTTGTGACTGTGAGCTTGTGAGGCCCATCGTGGTAGAATTCTACGTAAAAACACGTTGCCCGATTAGGTTTAAATTCGAAAGTCCTGATGTTAAATGGTTTAGTACATTGCAAGTGCGCTTTGCCTCCCATTGCATTACTCAAAAAAATTTATATTGGACATCAGTTTTAATTGTTATAGATTCGACCTTCAAAGAGATGTGGCACTAATGAGATTTTGATTTAATGAGGACACCATCTAAATATCTCTCGCTTCATATACATATATGATTTTTTTGTATGTTATTTAAGCGCCAAACTTTTTCTTTGGATTTAGAAAATTCAATAAATAACAAAAAAAAAAAGGAAAAAACGAATAAACAAAGGGGGAAAAATCCATGAACTTTAGAGGATAAATTTGCGAAGCGTCTAAGCTCAGTTGTTAAGTTGTTTTCCTTTTTTTTTTTTGTTTTTTTTAAGTTTTAATGTTATAAATATAAATTGAATTTCAAATCAAAAATATTTAACGAAAAGTCCCTTAACAACAATTCACAAACGTTTTTATAACACATTCCTTTACAAGCATATAAGAAGGAACAACAGCGCATACGTTATATCTCCTGCACTTTATAGCAGTCACCGAGTAAAGACATTTAGCAAATTGTCAAACAGAAAATCCCTAAAAAAAGAAAGACAAACTAGCAATAAATCCTTTTGCCACTAACATGTGATAGCGAAAGACGACAATTTCGTTTAACAAACTCTACATACACTCTGATAATGCTACTGGCAAGCATGCTTTTAGTACACGCTCGACAAATCAAATGCAAATACCACTGTAGCTGATCACAAACGAGATAAGCAACGAGAACGGAAAACTATTTTAATCTTTTGACGAATTTTGAACTCTCTGTCTCTCTGTCTGTCTCTATCTCTCTCTCTCTCTCTCTCTCCTGCGGTTAAAGGGAAACATGTACGAATCACTGGGTTTTGTTTTTCTTTTACATCAATAATTCATCACCAGTACGTGTCCAGTATGATTGCCAACTCTTCGGATCCGTATGGATGAATCGATCTAGGCTCTCAAGAACATAAATTTGGGAGATTTGCCTTAAGAGATGTTCAATGCCCGATGAAATTCGACTCGAACAATAGCAAACGAGAAATATATTATGCGTGCTTTTATTTGGACTCGAAAGGCCTCTAAGCGTCTAAGTCCAAATGACGTAAAGAAGAAAAAATGCAACATAAGAAGTTAACCAAATAAATTAAATGATAATTTGCATTTTATGAAAAGTATTTAGGTCTGAGGCAGGCAGGCTCCTTTCAAACATATTGCAAATGAAACAAAAGGCATGACAAAGTTAGTGCGTCGATTATTTGGGATAGAGCAACCGTACATAGCAATAATACACAAATTGTAATGACAAAGTCCTTGACATTATGAAACATATGTTTTACGCCCTTTTCTTCAGTTTATTCTTTATCGCTTTTTTTGTGCATTGACTTGGCTTAAAGCTTAAAGGACTAACGTAACCAATTTTTATAAAATTTATTGCCATAATAAATAATTAAAAAAGGAAAATAGAAAAAGAGAAAAGTTGGGAAGTTTGGGAATAAAAGGTCGCAAAAAAAAGAAAGAAAAAAATCGAAAAATTTTACAAAATAAATATATTTAAGTAAATATAGTAAAGCAGTGCTCGTTGCGCGTTGTTTGCACAACAATGTGTTAATTAAATACTGGTAGACCGTTAGTGCATAAAAAGCGAACGATGACAACAACAGTAACAATCAGTCTATAATTCTTTGATATGCAAATGTAATTAAGATCGCTTGCATTTATTTTTTCGGTCGTTTATTATCACAAAACTGTAAAAAATTCATATTTATTGCAATAATTGTATTAATAATCATTAAAAAAGATATTAAATATTAAAAAAAAAAAACGCATATTTAATCAATAAAAATTTTAATGAGTTAACCAAGTTATCGTGTTTGTAAATAAACACAACAGTGCATTGCGTGCGTGTCAGTTCATTATGGAAACACAACGTTCACAACGATTTAAATGTTCGCATAGGGTCCAAACTGAGCGGAGATCCTTTCCCTCGATGCACATGCAAATGCATATTTTGCATCAGCTCAAGGAAAAATATACTTAACATATCTATCTACCTTCTTGCTTTTACTTCTAAAAGAATCCATGCTCCGATTCAGTTGCCTTTGGCTTAATTTGACGAGAAGAAGAATAAAATAAACTTGTTTGGTCTTAAAGAGGGAGAGAGAGTGGGAGAGGGAGAGTGGAAGCGACTCACATATACGTTTCTCTATATTCACGGAGATCACGGCGACATATGTGTAGGGTATTAGTGTTCCCTTGTTTGCTTGTTATTTTAAGTGTACTAGAGCTTGTTCTTGTTTTTATGTACTGTTCGTTATTAGATCATGTAGTTTTTGATTTATTTTTTACTTGATTTTTTTTAATAAAAAATTGAATAAATTTATTAAAGCCACTGAACCGAGAGTGTTTCGTGATTGAATTAGAAAAGTGAAACGGCACGAATCCCAGAGAAATGTACAATAAAATATTCAGTTGGATCTGGGGTATTGGACTACAAATTTTTTAAATAGGTTTTGAATTATTTCAAAATTTAAAAACAACGATTCTCTATGGCGAGGCCGTTGTTAGGCTTGTAGGGTGCAGACAGGTGCACAACATTTAGATCTTTGTTTCTTTATGAAAACAAATATGTTTGCAACTTATTGGCCGATTAACTCAAGAAATCTAAAATAAGTGTCAAGACTTTTAAATTGTTCTTCCTTTTAAGTCGTTAATGTTAGTCGCCTGTAATTCTTCACTTCAAATATACTTTACATGTCTACAAGTTCAATGAGTACATTTTTCATGCATACCAACCAATCATTCAGCGCAGTACATAGTTACATCGTTTATATTAATTATAAAGCATTCGGGAAACATAAAGATCAATGTATTGTCAATATATGTTCACAAACTAGAAATTGTTTTTAAAATTAATTTTGTTTAATTCCATTACGGCTGCTTATCGGCTGATTTTTCAATATTGTTTGTAACACACACAGGAAGAAAAAATACAAAAGTGTAACTAAAGAGTTAAAAGCCAAGCCTTTTCTTTGTCCTTTCGTCCAATTCTGAAGACCATTTCAATTTACAAATTAACGAAATCTGATGCCTGCATGTTATTGAGAATATTTTATAAAAGAATCGAAAACGATAAAATATATCAGTTGGAAATTTTACATTTTCTCCATTAGGATTCATTTCAATTAAATGTTTTTTTTTATTATTCAATTTTCAAACAAAAAAAAAAATAAAAGGAAACGTGGTTTCGACTGAAAAATGTGTAAGAAAAAAATGTTACATAAGTAAGATAAGATATCGCCAGCTCAAGGAATTTTCTGTATTGACATCTTGTAGTAGTGCAAAAAAGCACTTAACCGTACCTGTTTTGCATTACAAAATATGTGAAAACTTTAGTATCAGTAAGTGCTGATGTTGGGTATCACGAGTTCGCATTTAACGATCGTTTCGTCTTTCTATTAATGAATTTAAATTATATGTGAAATTGTTGTTGATTTAAGAAATTTCAGAAAACGAAATTCTAATATCATAATAAACTGCAGTAACTGTGATGTATAATTATTATTAAAGAGCAATAACATCAATAACAACAACAACGAAGAATAACAAGTGCCAAGAACAAAAAGCAAACAAAACATAATTATTATTATTATTGTAATAAAATATTGAAAATGTAAAATTTTAATTAGTTGCGAATCGTATAATTTTATATTTGAATGTAAAATATTCCATTATCTCATGACAACAAATACAAACATGAACAAATACATGTATGTGTATGCATAACGGACAACAATATATGCTACGGAATGCAAGCAAAACGATGTAAGTGTGTAATGAACATGTTGTCAGTTTATTAAATAAATAAATTTGCATATTTTTGTAATTTACATAAATTTAAATTAAGCAGAGAGAAAATAATTACAAACATTCTTTCGCTCACACACATGCGACACAGATATCGCAACAAAAGTTTAAAATATTTTGTATATGTGTTTAAAAAGTATTTGCATTCAGTTGTGCATACACACATACATACACCCACATACACATACACATACACATACACATACACATTTATGTAGAACTATAATTTCTTTTTGTGGTCCCCTTTACATAAAAAGCCATTGATGAAAATTTAAAGTTTTGAAAGCTTTACTATGTGTTGGTTGATCTGTCGTTGTCTACACGTGTGATCGTATAAAGTGTTTGTAAGCGTTATTGTCGTATTTTATGCTTTGCATTAATTCCCCTTAACCACACACATAAATAGTTTGGCTGTTCGGTTTTTGGTGCTAAAATATATAAAAACTATACGACCGATGTTGCAGGATTTTACCTTAACACCATGAGTATATGTAAACGCACACACACACACACACACACGTACATACACATATCCAATTTAATACGCTCGTATGCTCTCAATACTTAAAGTTTATTCCTAGTGTTTGAGGCGTTCGTTTCATTGCCATTGTATTTAATGTAAACAAACATAAGCAAACAACCACACATGCAAACGACTATCCATTAAAATGTTACGGCAGAGTGTGCAGCATGCAGTATGCAGTATGCAGTCATGACACGGATTTGCTCTGTTGTTAATGCTTTTCCCGTTTTTTAGTTCTTCACCGTTTTCGTGTACATACACTTTTAAATTAAAAATTATAACGCAAATATTAAAATGCGTACGTGTTTATATGCAAGCGCACAATTACAAACACATGTGCTTATAAGCGAATAGAGTTTGTTTGATTTCTGCTTGTTTGTCTATTTGTTTCTGATTTCTGTAAAATTATGAAATGTGTTCATTGCTTACGAGGGACACAAGCGTATTTAAGCGAATAAAGCCTTTGCGCTGCAATTCGACGCAAAAAAGGGAACATTTTAGAATCGATGATTCACAATTTTGCATAGTTTTGGTTCGCCCCCCTCAAGACGGCGTCGAAATTTACAATTTTTCTGAACTCTTTTACCTTTTTATTTATTAATTTGAGAATTTCAAGATTAATGTATTTAACCATTTATTAATGTTTAAATTATAATAACAATCATATCATTTTCCTCTAAATTTCAAATTGATGAGCATTGAAAAACTTATAACTCAGGGCTCAGGAATCGATTACATTGCATAAAGTGACGTTACTGTGTTCATAGAATTCGTTAAAGTGCATGCGGAAGGAAAATTTCTATTCAATAGATGGCGTTTTTCCAAAATTTTATTTCGTACTTTTGATCTAACAAGAGCGATCACTTTTACAGATTTCGACTCGATCTGCAGTGAGCTGTTTGTTAAAACCGTCCGAAGTTGTTCTTCTTTTCTTTTCTTTTCTTTTCTTTTCTTTTTTATATATAAGATAAGCATGATAATAACAATAAAGAAGAAAAAATGAATATATCCTACGCATTACTTAACAAGACGATTAATAGCAGATCATTTTTACCTGTGTACATTTTACTCTTGTGATCAAACAATAAGATGCACCTGTTTATATATAAAATGAAAAATGCTTGTAAATCTCTCAATTTCGTCATCTTAATAGCGTAACATTCAAACAGTATCCTAGTTATTAGGCTATGCCATTAGCTTAAAGGAAAAAATGCATATAATGCATAATATCGCGATAATCGATGAATGGTTTGGTTTTGATCAATTAATTTATTTCGATTTTGGTTCACTTTTTGCAAATATTGCAGATAGTCGTTCGAATGGACGGTTTTTTGCAGATCATATGCACAGATCCAGGGGTCATCTCCCGCAATGACGCCGGGGTAGTCAGTAAGGAATGTTTCGCAGACGTACAACAGAAATGTAAAAATTGGAAAACCCCTCTTTTGCATGCTTAGAAAAGCGCCTATAATGTTGCCGCAATTGAATATATTGAGGCGCAACTTTGCATAGATGTCGAAGACCGTCGAAGTGCTATCAACCCATAGAAGAAATAATTCCATGGTTTCATAAGACTCGAGAAGTTTAAATGACAAATTCACTTTTTTTTTCTTTATATTCTATAGCGGGCTTATAGTCTGCTTATTATCTGCGGCAGACTTTTCTTTGGTCGTAGCTATAGTGACTGCTTGCTTAGTCGTAAAGGCATAATCCTTACCGATTAAGCGTACACCCACTAAATGGCGTCCTCCACCTAACTTTTTCCCCTCACTTTCTGTTGCCTCACTTCTTTGTGCCGTTTCCGGCACGCTTTGCATAAATTGGAGACATACCTTGAGCGATTGGTTACTTAAAAAAAAAAAAAAAAAAAAATACATAAATAAAGACTACAAGCATAACTTAAGACATAATGTTTTCGAAGCAAGTCTGAACTGAAGAAGTTATGAAGTCACTTCTTTTATTTTAACGTTCATGAATATGAAATTAGATTTAGATAGAGCTCACGGACTTGAATGCGTAGATAAAGACAAGTTGAAATTTGGTTATTTCTGTAACTTTCTATTCGGATGCTGCCATTCAGCAAAGAAACGCGATTCAATTGCGATTCGTATCGAAGTCTTGATTATGCCACGGCTACTAATTCCGAGAAATATGAACGCAGCCGAATTATGGAAAAAATAAACACCAATGCAAACTTCTTCAGATCTTCTTCTTTAGAATAGTGTAGT
This sequence comes from Glossina pallidipes, assembly GCA_000688715.1. Taxonomy (NCBI): domain Eukaryota; kingdom Metazoa; phylum Arthropoda; class Insecta; order Diptera; family Glossinidae; genus Glossina; species Glossina pallidipes. Next base: position 948,250 of record KK499766.1, read on the forward strand.
AAAGCCGGCTTAGTTAGATGATATTGTTTTTCCAAATAGGTAAGAAGAGATTAAAGTATTAGTTTAGTACCGTAGCTCCAGGGGTGATCACTCAAAGACACCTGATTGGCAACACCAATCGGGTTCGGACAGAGAAGGAATAAAGGAAAAGAAGATTGCACTTCGTTTTGCTTCTACCTTCAACCGCCTTATGAGTAACGCCCTCGGTAGCCGTAGAAATCCCTATAGGAAAACCTGTAAAGGGGCCTTGTCAGGCAGTAGTCTGATATAAGATAGTCCATCTTGGCAACTGACTGCAGACGAAGATACACTTGACATTTCATTTTCTATATCTACGTGGGGATCTGCGCATGCTTTCTCGGGAATTAATCCGATCGGTTAATGGGAGAAAGGAGTCTTATTTTCCATTAAATTCTACAGAAGACTGCAGTACTTTGCTCTTATTGCCGACTGAGTGCAGATGTGAATTAGAATGAAATTCATTAGTTTACGCTAAACTAGATCACGTAGATAATAGAGGCGTAATGTTAAGCAAGATCCCTGATTAGAGATATTGTGTGTAACATAGAAAACTGGAAACACACCGTATCTATTGTAACGTTCACAAAGAAAGGTTATTTAAGCTCGCAATTTTCGATGCATTATCGCGATGAACGTCTGGAATAATCAGTGGGGTATATTCTGGCTACCGTATAATATAAAATTCTTTTCGCTAGGAAAAATTTTAAGAAAATTCCCTAATATACGTACCCTCATGCATGAGGGTTGATTTGTGTGTGTATGTGTTTGAAAATGTTATTTAACTTTTGATTTGTCTTTTCATTTATTTATTTATTTATTTATTTATTTTTCTTTTTCTTTTTCTAAAAAATAGAGAGGTAATACAATAGTAAGGCCAGGGAAAAGAGAATTACGAGATACCATTATTCTAATTATTTGTTAATTTTTTTAGTGAATATTTCTGCTGCTTTCGTTATTCACTTATTAACGTTCTTCTCTTACTCTTTTGTAATTATTTTTTGGAAACACTCTGCTAAACGTCTAATTTATTAAAATTCCAAAACAGAGTAAAAATGTAAGGAAGAGTAAAAGAAGAAAACCCTAATGGTATGAAAGTTAATTTATTTGAAATGGAGGTTTAATGTACACGGGGTAAGCGAAAAGTGAAATTGAAACCCTTTTCTAATTATGCTTACGCTTTACGTAAAGTGATCAAAAAAAAAAAGAAAAAAGAAAACTACTAATTGAGTTAAATGGAAATTGTTGGAAAACTGAAGCCAACTAAAGAAAGAAGAAAGAAAGAAAACAAAAAAAAAAAAAAACACATGAAAATGTTTCAATTATCTGCTGGAGAATTTCAAAAATCGCCATCTGCCGGAAAACCTTGTTATTTTGTAACTGAACTTGAATTTAGCGAATGATTGCAATCGTAAGACAGTGGATTCCTTAAAGCATGAGCCTCCTTGTTGAAAGGCTATGTAAAGTGCAAACGCTTCACATAGTAATGTCCCGTTAAGAAGGGCTTGCATCGTTTTAAGAAAATAAGTAAGAAACCAGTAAGGAGGATACATTCGTTTGGGGTCAAATCTTGTAAGCCTACCACCAATTTGAGTACTTTATAATATTTGATGGGCATGGTTGTCTATTTCCATTTTTGATATAGAAAATTTATGCAACGAGCAATACTCCGTTCGGTGCAGCTTAAGCATGTTGAGTGAAAAATTCTGAAAAATTAAATCAGTTCAACTTTGGTATTTCATAATGAAAAGTAGGCGTGTTCAATTTTTTCTGATTAAAGATAATGTATCTTCAGGTGTAAAAAATACAGAATGATTTCCCACATTTTGTTTTATTCATCTTATAAATGTTAAGCGAAAACGCTAAAAAAAGTGAAAATTATAAAAATTTGATCACTGACGCAGTGGACCTATTCTTTGACTTATATGTTCCTTTTGCAATATCAATCTGCGAGCAAGAACTTACAATGTTTCTGCCAAAAATGAGCCGATATCTTCATCATTCTTGGGGAGCGTTGGGAGCGTTGATAACGCACATCCACATCGAAATACAGATCGACAAACGAACAGAAATGCTTAAGTCGATTCAGATCAGGAATATATGCACTTTTTAGAGAGAGTCTCCGAAGCGTTGTAAACATTACGACAAAATGAGTATAGTACCATTTTGTGGTGGTGATGGTGGATATAAAAAATGCTACTTATCTATAGCATATTCGGGGTAACAAATTCACATATGATACTTTCCTTACGAACACAATATATTAGAGTTAAGATTAAGAGCGATGTTTACAAAACCTTTGTGAACGATCATCTTTGGCTTATTCAAGAAGATGCTCAATATCAAATTTACATCATCGTATCGTATCGTTAAACAATTTCACATTCTCATTGCATACTAAAAGAACTGCATCGTCTTAAGTCACATTTCAGTTAAGAGTAGATTTACTTACATCCACCTTACACACATTCAAATGCTCTCCTCCCTATGCCTTACAATTGAAACAATGAAATCAGCATATTTTAACTTTCCGGTCCACGGGCATAACAAAAACAAACTCTACTACTAGAAACACTATATTGCTGCAATAAACAATATATTTGTTTTCATAGGTTCATAGCTTTATTAGTTTAGTAGCATTCCTAGCTAAACTGAACGCATTGCCATCAAGCATTTTGTAGTCATAAATACTGGAAAATTTGTATTTCTGGTACTTCTTTGTGGACTTTGAAGAAAACTTAAAAATTGATTCAAACACATTGTTCGTCCGTTCGTCCTTAATATTAATTTATGTTTTAATAAAAGCATTTTTTTTTTTTTCAATCATTTGGAAAGCGTAACCCAACCCTGCATTTTTGAACCATTTTCCATATCGAAAACTGGCTTAGATAGTTTTGAAAAAATCTCAATCTACAGACAGACGTTCATTGTGCTCACTCAGGTAAAAGATAATTTCAAATAATTTCAATCTAAGTGTGCACTTAATCTATAATCAAAGAAAACGATGGGCGACATTAAGTTTTTCCCGGGCATTTTGTTAAGTTGATGCTAGTGTCTTGTATGAATGGCGGATGCCGTTTTTGATTAAGCCGGAGGATTAAGCCGACTTTCTGTAATCGAGGATATATAAAGTTTTGAAAGAGCCTCTTGCGAATTTTTGTTATTATGATGGCAAAGTCTTTGGTGTTCCACATAATACAAATTAGGCCAATTGAGACCTAAATTCGACAGTCGTAGGCTTTGTTGCTCTCTCACAGAGTTAGGGACAAACGAGCAACGTTACGAAACTTCTCAGAGATTCGAGTCGTCTTTAGTCCGGCAAGTCTCGGAGGCTGCCTGGCATCCGAACTCAATACTGATTGATTTGCGACAGTTCCATAGATACTTTAAATTTTAAGCCGATTTTAAACCGTTTAACATGCGGTAATATTAGAAACACAAATCAAACTTTCCATCAATAGCGAGCAGTATATAATAAATATTTAATAAATATTTTACTCATTTCTCGATACGAGATATTTTCTATTTTCTTTACCGCTGTTGTTGATATTAGCTAAGGGTGCAGTCAATATAATTGCATTTTCAATAATCTTATTAAAGGTTATAATTGCCACCAGGTATTGAATTTTAATTAACTTGTATTAGTTGCACATCAGAGAGAAAATCCATACATAATTGCATATCATTAAATTACAACGAAATGCTTAAATGTTTACTGAAATTCAATATTTTGAAATTTTGGTTGGGTGAAATGACCGCATATGAAATCGAATGGCAGGGAACGCCGCCATAAACATATTGATATGCATAAAGTTTTGCCGATTGGTACGAGTATGAAAATTAAGAACATTAAAGTAAATTAATACCTTAAGATTTTAAAGAACCTAAGAAGATGAAAACTTGAAAATGCATCAAAAAAATGCTGTCCTATAACGATCGAAACATATAATCTGTAAATTTCGTTGATAACGAGGTAAGCGAGGTGAGCGAGGTCCGCCTGTAGTTCACTTTCTGTTAAACACAAAAAGAACGGTTTTGTTTACAACAGCTCGCATCTGTGCTACAACAAACAGCAACAACAACAACAAAATGATTATAAGAATTGAAAAAAATTGAAAATATAGGCCGATTGAATAAGGCGTGGAGCTGTTTCAAGTTGAAATAAAAACAAAGCCGCATAAGACATGGGTGAATATGACTTTCGTATACTCATTACCGAGGAATGTGGATATACTTGTTTTCTCAAAACGTTTGCAACACCCAGAAGGAAATCTCAGAGACCCCCTTTGTTATATATATATATATATATATATATTCTTGACAAGCATCAAATTTTAAACCGACTTAAGCGTCTTCCTCTGCACGTTTGTAGATCTGTCGGCGTTATATCTGAGGTAAACATTCTCCTGGCCGCAAAAATGCAGAAACCGTCTTGGATACAGCCCGGTATTGAATTTGAGCCAAATCCGTCAAAAGTCGGAACTCGAGTACAATATAATCTGAGACCACTTCTGTTTTCAAACAAAAAAAAAAAGGTCGGCTTTCTGCTCTATGAGTGGTCCTGCAACACTCGTATAAAATTGGAACAAATTTCATTCTTTTATCAAAACGTTTGCAACATCCAAAAAGAAGCTTCAACGACTGCACAAAGTCTACCTTTTTACTGATCAGTATTAAGCGAGAATGGATATAGAAAGACTCGGTCGCGGGCGAATATATAGTTTTCGTATTTATTTTTTATTTTTTTTAAAAATGCTGAACCGAGTAGGCAGAGAATCGCGACTAACAACCCAACGATCGAGGACTCAAATCTCAAGTGCTTTAGAGTTTTCATTGAAGGCGAGCACATGTTCTAAGTTACTGAGCAGCCTTTAAATCCGTACTTTGAGAATTTATTTGCAAAATGATTGGTAAATAGAAATGATTTCATGTAAGTGATCGCCTCCGGATTCTTGCAAAAATTCGATTCTGGAATATAAATTTGCAGCCACTTTTCCCCACAAATCTGCACTTATTGCATCAATAATGGGAATAGTGCTGCTTTTAAAGTTACTGAGAGATCTGAGTTATTGGGGTAAGTAAACCGCTGTCTATCGTTAATAAAACCCCAAAGCAGATTATCCAATGAAGTTATATCGCAAAATATCAAATATAAAAAATTAAAACCGCAGACAATAATTATTATGAATAATACGGAGTAAAGTGTTAAAGTATATTTTAGAAATATTCCCAAGAAACAACAACAACTCTAGCATTTTGGTATTGATATATTTTAAGGGAGCTTAGAAGGTTATTCTGGTTGCGTCAATTACAAAAAACTGTTCAGATTTTTAAGATGTTTTCAACCACTTCATTACGTTGTCTTCCTCCTCCAAACACTTCGTTTAAGTCGTTTAATATTCTACACGGTGACTGTGTGCCCCGATCAACAAATTGAGTTTTTTTTTTTGCTCTCTCGCTATTGCTATTGATATGTTTTGCAACGTGACGTGCAGCGTAAATAATTATTCACACGCACACACAGACACGCTGCATGATAGAGTTAGCAGCAGTAACTTGGTTTTTTCGCCTTAGTGAAGATAATATAATGCTTTGTTGTCTTTATATGTGTATGTGTGTTTTCAAAAAATATTTATTTTTGTTAACTATTTTGTCCGTCGGAATATACGACAACTTCGTAAAGATGTTAAGTTGTGATTTTTGGCAAAGACACAAACCTCAAAAATAGACACGCTTCGCTTTTAACCTTGCTCTAGACATAATAATACGTTACGTAGAAAGGAAGAAAACTTACGAAACGCTCTTGCACGGGGCAGCTTTATAAGCTAACTATTCATTCAGAATTCATCAGGATATGCGTACTCGGCAGAGATAATCTCATTCTATCCTCTTATTTTTCCGTATGCCAAGCGTGTAAGGACTGATCCTGAAATCCATACAAAATAAAGTCCACTCGCTATTTCAACGATGAAGAGGCAGATGGAATGACCAAGTCATTAAGATTTATTTATTGTCCGCTGACATTGGCTTTTGGTTTTTTCGGGCTGACGAAAAAGGGATTCTTCACGCATTTTCTGATCAAGGCATCGAGACTGCAGAGTATCCCTTTAAAAAAATTATGTCTATTATTTTCGATGATTTCTTAATGACGAGAACGGAATCTAGAGCAACGGAAACTAACGGAAATTAACGGAAACTTTTGTAATGAAATATTTTCTTCATAGTGGCATGAAACAATGGTCTCGTGGCGGTCATGTGGCAGCTAACTGATATGGAATTGAACAGTTGATCATTTTTTCTTTAACAATTGATTGAATAACATGTTGTTTCCCTCTTCGATTATTACATTGAACATAATCAAATGAATATAAGTGCGAACAGGTAGATAATCAATACGCATGTTACGAGTACAGTTTCAACTCAGAATAAAACTCATTGCCCCTTAAATTTGTGCTATTTATGTGTGTGTTCGTGGCTGTACGTTTTAAAGATTTCAAAACATTTTCATTGCTAGTTGGCAAACTTTGGCGAAGGGATCATTTCGCTTCATATAGTAGAGCGCAATAATGTAAAGGTGTCAACTAAGAATCCATAAGAATTTTTTAGTGAAAAGGTTTTCATTGAAATTTTGATGTAAAGGCTATTTAATGTGCTATTTTCGTACCGACATCTGTTCATTCCATCATTCATACCATCATTCTTTACGTTATCTATGCACACAGTTGTGTTTTATCGTTTAAACAGAATATATATAGTGAATTGTGTTTATTTGCTAAACATTTCATATTTATGTAAATGCCAGATATTCAAGGCTTTTCATAAGGCCAAGATCGTCTTCTCTCCTCTATTTATATTTAAATTAAATTTGTTTATTAGAAAAGTTTGAAAATTTTTCATTATTCATGTATCTAATATTCGCATCGTACATATATTTATATACACAAGGAAAGTGATTTTTATAGTTTTCTTTTTTGGTTAACTGTAACATATTGCGAAACGTAATACGACTTGAGTATAAAAAATCATCAATAAAAATAAAGGAGAATCAAAATGAGTTCCATATACACGCACATATATATGTATATTTATATATATATATATATATATATATATATGTATATATAGTATACATGTGTCATGAAATTTTAAACCCTTTAAGTGTAGGATTATATTGAACAACTCGCTTTGTGTTACATAACGACAAAACTTTTAAGTGCACAATACGGCCATTTCTCTGCAATAGTGTGCTTTAGGGGTACTTTACATATCATAAAACTTTACTTGAATTGAGTATTTAGAGATAGTTTTACATAAATTACGATTACATTTGTGCGATTCTACTCAATATAATACATCGACTCGTTGCAATATCAGCAGCAGCAGCACATTAGCAATTTCATTGATAGCTGATTTTTATGGCTCGACGAATTTTAACTCTTTTATATGCTAGCTTGGAATGTTGGTTGGTTACTCGAGTCAAGCTAGAGAAGAGTCATAAAAGACACGAATATCAAAATTTTTATTGCAAACTAAATTATATAAAATGTTTGTGCACCGAACATACACGTTGTTCATCCTTTCCAACGATACTAAAATGAATGGTTTTTTTTTTTTTTTTTTTTTTTGTACTGCAAAAATTTTCATTGTTTTTACGTGAGTCAGACAGACGTGAATTTGCATAAGTTTTAAACAAATTCTTATCTTTGATAAGAGTGAAAAGAAATGAGGGAAAGAGGAAAACCGAGAGATGGTAGAGAGAGAGAGAGGGAGGTAGAGGACGAGAAAGAAAAAAACGAAAGAAATGAAAAATAAGTTTTCAAAGTTTCGAATTAGATTTATTGATATCGTACGATGAGTTCAGTCAAATATCGTACAACTGGCCAGAGGAATGAAGAAGAAGTGTTTGACTTTAATGATTTTTCTTTAAAACATTACGAAAAGCGTTAGAAGCGTGACATATTTGTATAGGGAATTTTGAGTTTTTTTTGTTTTACAATTTTTATTTTATTTTATTTTTACATTTTTAATGAAAAAATTATTTAGTAATTGGATCTAAATAAATTATATTATTATTATTATTATTACGTTTACTATGCAGCGTTTGCAAGCAAAATTACGTTATGGGCCTAATAAAATTTTAGGCTGATCATGCTAGGCTTAGCCGTTCATTATACCCTACAGCACTTGCTGTGAACAGTACATTAAGTTTGTGCGGACGTATGTAATAGTCAGAAGGGCTTAAGATAGACGCACCTTTTACTATATCGATCAAGCTACAGGTCGCAAATTTTCAAGGTATTCATATAAAATATTGTACACTAACATACTTTGACCTAAGGAAGGAACGTGGTTCGGTTCGCTCCATCTTTCGGACTACTCCCCATATAACGCCTCATTTTGAAAAGTCGTCCGGCGTTTTAAATTGGTGTAAAAACGTTAGATTGGCTGACGCAATTGTTTGAACTCCCCCCTCATATAACCGTTCCTATGAGAACTGAATCTCCATTTTATAAAAAAGTTTAATTTTTAATATTTCATGGTGAAAATTGGTTCATAATGATAAATTGACACAGAAATCAAACTAACCGAATTTCGACCAAGTAAGACTATTTTTTAGATACAACCACAGTAAGCCCTTTAGAAAAAGGTTTAATTAAAAACTAAACCTTTTTTAAATAAAAAATAAACCTTTAAATTTTATAATAAAAAGTGCTCTATAGGTCAAAAAAAAAAAATGAATGATACCGAATTTGGATCACATAGATCTATTTTTTAAATTCCAACATATATAGGGATTATCACGAGTAGCAAGCTCTGATATGGAGAGACTCTAATTTTTTATGACGGATGGTGAAAAGTAATAAAATTTTCAAGATGTACGTTAAGTTCGCAAAATTTGGATCGCGTCAGTCAATGTGGGGATTTTCATGCAAAGTATGCCTCTGTATGAGAATAATGTGCAATTACATTGTACCTTATTACCGGGGAGCGAAACTATGGGTCCCTATCTACAACCCATAGACGTGCCGAAACCTTCACCTCTTCGTGGTGCTCCTTATAAAACATTTTCTGCTGCATTATGGCTCTGTGTTTCCTCTGGTTTTATGAGTCGCACAGTAAATGGCAAAGAAAGGTTTAAGGCTATCTTATCTATCTTTAAGGTTATCTATAACCTAGCAATAGGTGTTTCTCATTGGAAGCGGAAGGGGTCTAGTCGGAAGGGGTCTAGTAGGAAGGGGTCTAGTCGGAAAGGGCTTCTTTTCTAGATTGAAAAGGAGCATTCCTTTCCCTATTTGGTTCTCTTGGTGGAGGTCATCTAATGAAGATGGCCAGCGATATCAAGTGGACTGGGGCACAGCTGGGTGTGTGTGCTGTGCGTTGACAACCTTGGAAGCATTATTTCCTTGAGAAAAGATAGTTGGATTTGGCTATCCGGGACGTGTGGATAGTCCAAAGGCAAGAGTGACCACGGCTGCGTACAGTATGAGATCACCCAAAGCTGTATAGCTTGGCGTAAGTTCTGGTTTGAACGATAAGCCAAGAAGTTAAAGGGTGTCCACGGGGGTCAGGTTGCCCAAAGTA